>OX454269.1:29579120-30114120 GCA_949715065.1 Periphyllus acericola
ACTATTGTCTATTGCTCTCGAAAATACGATTCCGAGTGAAAGGTCTAGTGGATAAGATTGTACTTCTAAAAATGGTTGATATAATAGTAAGACCGAATTTCTCAGTAACGCAGGTAAAGTTTTGCAAAGAAGAAAGGGATAAATGTAATAATATTGTGGGATGAAATATATATATATTATAACGACTAACGGGTATTAATATCCAACAAATATTGTGTACATTCACTTTTAATACTGTTCATCCGCGTACTGTTAACATCTCGAAGAATAAAAAAAGTTGTTGTACATAGTACGGTGATACCACAAGCCGAACAGATTCTGTCGGCGAACCGAAAGTAAGGGGAGCTTAAAAGAGCATCACCTATATATATACAGCATCATAATACACGTAAAAAACATTTCCGAGTGGAAAAAAATTAATTTTTTTTCCCTCCGAACAACGCACATTCCATTAACGAAGCGCGTACACGGGGGCCGCCATTATACTATTGTACGATATACATTCGACCGCGGTTAACGTTTCGAAACGAGCGTGCGAAATAAGACTCAAGCGACCGTGCACGAGACGAGAACGTGAAAACACGGGTTCCACAATATCGTACGCACTGGAAAATCATAATAAATGTTATTAATGAATCTCTACGGGTATAATTTCTTCTACCCGACCACCGTTGTTTTTCTCCCCGCGACAATGTCGAAAGTGAACTCGTAGCCATTGACCGGGGGAAACGTGTTTTTCTCGTCGAGCAACAACGTTTACGTAGATGAAATATGATTCAAATGAAAAAAATTAATGGTCGGCTTGCCGTAGACCCGGTTACGCGCACCGTACCGCACTTGTGTGCACAGTGCACACATTATATTATTATTACGACGCGTACGCGTGTTCGACTGTACTGTATGCACGCGGTGATAAAATAAATAGTACTCGTACGATAGAAAAACAGTACGACTCCGTTGACGGTGCAAGTGCCCGCTAAACACTTAATGTTACAACGCATCCCTGCTGAAACATACATTTCGTAAGATCAACGGTTTCCCACTGTCTCTCCGTCCTCGCATCCACTCACAATAAAAAATACCACTCCAACACTAGAGCACATGCAAATCCTCTGGTATCAAATCTCTCTTCTGGTGCACTCCCGGCCACGTGACCTCTTAAACCAATACGAATAATCGAATTGGAAAAAAAATTAATCCGCAATTAGAAGTAGCGTAAACATGGTATACTTATTGTAATATAATTTTCTACGGGTTGTAAATATTCGTTTTGTTTTGAATAAAATATAAAAACACCAACGTTTTGCATTGTAATTTATCCACAATAGACCAGCCCCGATTCAATAAAATATACATTGAAGATTCAATTCCTGGTACATGTCTGATATAACATACGAGTACTCGAGATGTTACCAAGATGTGTCACATGGTTGTTTTACCAACATTGATTTGTTCTACTCGGAACGTACCAGGAACAAGGTATTGATGTTTCGTTGTTCTTCAAATACATCTTATATAATTATATCATGCGTGTATACTTATTAATATAAAGTTTTTATTCATACATGTTGTGCACTCGGTCGAACGGTATTCCCTAAACCAGGGGTGGCATTTTTTTCCAACGATACGTGCCAAAAATTGTCTATTTTTTTCTTCCGCGTACCATTAATCGTAATTTATGAATAATTACGAAGAAAATATTATCGTATAATATATAATACATGTATGAGAAATATTGTATTTATTCAGCGAACAAACAAAAAAGTGCTTACATCGTGTTCTCATAGCTGAATTTTGAAAATAAAATATAATAGATATTTTAACTTTTCGCGTGATGACACGGATTTGCCATCACTGCACTGTACGACGTATTATTTTGTACAAGATTTAAACGACTTTTCAATTAAAAATTGTTCATTGTAATCGCAGCCTCAGCCACGGTAAAAACACATTTTTTACCACAACGCCGTGCCCCTCGAACGTTTTTCCTCCGTCTGTTATACAACACCGTTCGCGGCCACTTTCCCACACCCTCTCCCGCCATTCGCTGATTTTCGTACGATTTTCGAACGTGCGGATTACTCGCGCGGCGTACTGTAATGCGTATTTTCACCATCGGTATAATAACTTTGATCGAACCCGGATTTGAACGGAATAAGAATTCGCTCGTGGTGATTTATTCGCCGCGGTGTAATGCGTGTACGGTAAAGTTCGCCCATTTATTTATTTTTTCGCATTGTGTTTTAACGGGGCATGTTAAAATATTATGTAACTACTTTTTTTTACACGTTTTTCGTTTTATGAAATTATAAGTTTTTCCTTTTTTTTTTTTCAAATTAATTATTTCGTTTCGCTCCACACTTTTCCCTAGTTTTTACGCGCGCGCGCACCTTCGAAACATGAAGTAACATTAAAACGGGGTAAAGTATTATTATTATTAATAATAGGCGTAAGAAAAGAATTTGTAGTAGGGAAATATTAAATAGAGACTGCGAACAAATAGTTAATTATTATTATATGAGACTGGAATAAAATTAATACCAAAATAATGATGATATAAGCTGACAGCCGGTGATTCCAAAAACTATGTGAGCAAAGCACATGCATTAGACTGTGAATGCAACCGTTAAACAGGCCTTGATTTACCAATTCATGGGCCCAGCACAATTTACAATTTTTGGGCCCCGAATTGTCTATCGCTTTTTCTGTCAACGATAAGATATAAAATGTGCGCTCGACATATTATTAATTAATTAATTTTGGTTCATGCAGAATATAGATGAGGCAATGCCATTGGAAACTGATAATAATTATTTGCTATATTATATACTTGCCATATTATTATTTTATATTGTACAATTGTTGGTTGTTAGGAAGAACAGCAAAAAAAAACATCTTTTATTTTATTACTTATAAATTAATCGTTTATTTTTTAAATAGGATTTGAAAACATTTTAAACCAGCATATTATAATTTTCAAAATATCAGCTGGTTTGGTGGGCTGGTTCAAAAGCTTCACAGGCGACTGTGGGCTCTTAGGTTGGAGTACCCCGTAGGCTTATATTACTTGTGGCTTATGAACAGTTGAAACACAAAATTAAATTGTATAGTCCAAATCATAATTATTATTGAATATACGAGTAAACTATATTTTTTAAGTACGTCTTCATATTTATAATTAAGTACCTATGTATATTAAGAAGTTAACATTTCTATGAAAAAGTGCAATAAGTTTTTTGATTTTAATACTAGTAATAGAAAAAAAAAATGTTTTATGTCAAATTTTATTCTATTTACTCCCTAACTATGATAAAAAGTCTTGCAACTATTTTTAATTGCCTGCTGTCGGTGGGCATCTCTTTCAAGTCGACCCAGTGCAAATGCCCCATTTGTCCTTGCATAAATATGACCCTCCCTTTAAAGCGTTACATAAATTAATAATTATAATATAATATATTAAATGTGGTGTTGCTCTATAATAGAGCGATTAAATTGTCTCGAAAGGTCGTACCATTATTTACCGCCGCAGCCTGACTTTGTATCAAATGGTCATCATTATTGTTTTAAAAAAAAAAAAAACAATTAAGGAACATAAATCTACGATATTTTTTGTACTTTTATTTTTCTTTTCAACAAATTTGTTTTCGAATTATTATTTAATCTCCGTCTAATTACTCTAATTCATCATCAAAAACAGAATATCTTAAATTTATACTTCCCACAAACCTCTGCAATGGAAATAGATATATAAATAGACGTATAGCGAAGTGTTATCATTATTTGTATTATTATTTTTTAACACCACGTACACTTAGGGATGCAGTTTTTTTGAAAACACAACAGTAATATGCTTTATGGTTTTCTGTATCTGAACAATATAATTATAATGTACCTACTGTGATCTACTGTAAATGGTTCCTATCAGGGGCGGTCCAGCTGTATATTATTGCGGGTACTAACATCGAATAATAAAATCAACTTAAGATGACCAATACAGCATTATCGGTCACCGATTCCTGTATCTCATCCGACCATATGGAGTCCCACCCTAGTCTCGTTCGTTTTTCATTTTGACTCTTTAGTCTTTTTACACTAATGGTTATAAATTAGCGATTAATTTTACAAAAATAATATTATGACTGATCGGAAGAAACTTAACAAAGTAAGTGTTGTGTTATATTTCGTTTTTTATTATCAAACATGACGTATCATTTGTCGGAAAAGAAAATGCCTGGTACCTGCACCATTTGATCGCGGGTAGATGACGACGTCTCAGTTTTGGCTTGGTACATATTCGTCGTATTGGCCGAACAGTGAAATATTTTCAAACAACGTATCGCGTGTGCAAAAGCTACGATGAACTTTCGAGATCTAACGTGCGGACCGGCACACTATAGTACTATGCATATCACAGAGAAACCCACGACTGAATAGAAATATATTTGATCACATCTTTTTGTTACACGCGATTCCCTCATTCACCAGACCCCGCCTGTTATTATGTTCTTCGTACCTCGTTGGTTGATTATTTCACATCGCATTTACGATTAGTTACATCATTTTTATCGGCTGCAGCAGTGGCCCGTAAACCCGTTCTTCTACAACTCGGATTGCGGATGACCGCGGTTAGGTTTCGAGTGTTTCGACTCAAGTGGTCATTCTTATTGTGCGCACTGGACTAAGATCTTAAGTTAGACAATGCATACCTAGGTGGCGAGTTAAATCAAATCATGGCATATTTTCCCGCCAAAGTCGGTGATTATCACGACGAACGAAACGGCGAGAACAGCGGTAGTTCGGACGAGAACGCGCACCGTTGTGATCACACCCAACCATTCATAGTCATTTATATTTCACGTGACGTTATTCGGCACGTTTTAGTTTTTTTTTTTTCTACAACGAAAACGTCTATCACAGGCTAGGTAGGTTTTCAGTTCGTTACAAACAGCCGCTTGTTTCACGTTTTTTTTTTCGATTACGGTCGAGGTGTTGTAGAAAAAACGCCTCGGATCTTATTGTATATTATATTATTAATACGAACTTTGCCGGTTTTATTACACGCGAACGTTTCGCGCAAGTAACCGCGCGCTCTCCATAAATCACGTTGCGCACAAGTCCAGTCTGAAGGTTACCAACGACCGGAAATGCCGTTAAATCCAAGCCGGTGTCGTTCCGGTCGGGTTAAGCGAGCAGCCGGCTGCTGGTGTACGAAACACGGACGAATGGCGAACGACCGTTGCTGAAAAGTGCATTTTCGACCGACCGAGAACACAGTCCGCACATTCCGTCCGGTGCTGTATAATTATAATAATAATAATAATAATAATAGCAATACGCTGTCTGTCCGTCCGCCTGTACAGGTAATGATTTCGGTCGGTCCGGTTCTCCGAACGGTAGTATGGACCGACTGCTAATTATTATTGTCGTACGACCTCACAGCTGTTGAATGATCAGTATATAACATTAAGATATGTTAATATTCCACGCGATTTCACCAGCACTCGATTTGACGCCTGCGAAGTTATTCCCCTCTTCCACCATGGCCGAACCGTTCTAAACGAACAGTAAGTTGCGACCCATTATTTTTGTCCATATTTGCAAGTTCATTCCCGTAATCTGTAAGTTGACCGTTCGGGCTTTTGGGAAGCTTTGACATTTTGGTCAACGGGTTTTGGTTCATCTAATTTTTAATACAGGACTTGTTATTGTAAGCAAATGTAAGTTTTATTTTACAATTTCGCAATATTTTGTCCAGTTTCATATAGGATAACAGTTTGAACATTTATTATTAAATTATAAGAGTACGTTTATTTAATAATACTTTGTCCGCGGGGAAGTTTATGTAGCCAGTATTCTTAATTCATCCGACTCTTATCATGTGATCACTAAAACTATCAAATTGTGCCCACGCTTTCACAGTGAAACACGTATTGTTCCAGACGACTACGACAGTCGCTGCGTTGTCGTAATTCTCGCGAGAATATCTGTATACGGTTAATTGTTGTATTTTTCCTCATTGTTTCATTCCAAGCCCGCCGGTCCGCCCGCCCACATTGGCACAACTAGAGTAACATTTTCGGGAGGGCTAAAATTCATATGAATATTGAAGCAAGCCATGGAGGATTTCACTGATTTGAACACCGGCTTCCAGTATACCAACTTAGTTATTTCAAAACCAATTAAAAATTAAACAATATACCTATTATAATGAATATTTTTATTTCGTCCACTTTTTTATGAAAAATTTATCTTCCCATAAATGAATGCAAACTTTATAAAAATTGTCTCATCATTTTTATTTATTAGATCTCTTGCAATAATTATCGTATACAGATTGAAAAACAGATTTTGTCCCTGTTCTACGTCTTGTTCTAAGTAACATTTTTACCCGTATTGTGGCTGAAAATAACTAATCACATGTTGCAGAAGCAAATATTATATTGATATAGAGGTATAGTAAATGTTACACTGAATTGTCATTGTTAATCTTACATCTGGATGTTAGGTGTGCTAAGCATTCCCTAGATCCCTATATTGCGCCAACATCACGCGATAAAGTGATCGCATCGGAACTACGAAGAACATAGTTTACCCTAAAAATGCGTAAAACATAATATTTCAAGTCCAACAATACGTCGCGTAATCGTTTGAAATATGTAAAAACGTCAGTTGAAAATTAAAATTTTCATTCGCATCGGTTTCAGACAACGTTTAATGTAAATAAGACGAATCATATTGTTTCTAGAAAACGCACAGATATTTGCTTGAACGACTCGTGATGACAACGGGGCCACATTAATTATGCCGACTTGGAATGAGAAAATTATTATTTATTTATTTACCATCACTATAGCAGTATACGGTTCGTAGCGAATTTTCATTTGCTTATACTATTGTGATTGCGTAAAGATTTCAATATTATAGTGTTGTTCGACAGTGTTTATTCGCCAACCGGCCGCAGCGGAGAAGTCTGTACAGGACTTGGAATCGCGATGGTTTAACCCGGACATTTCGACCCGCAGACTTACTCGGGGGCACGCGATAGAAAAAAAAAACATAGAAATGCAAATTAATGAATAAACAATGAATGAACTTGTACTCGTTGCACCGTTGTCGATATCGGTGTACAATCAGCAATCACTCGTAAGATATTATAATCACAGTTCACAATATGGGATCAATAGTTGCGGAACCGTTGGTTGTGTAGTGCGTCCAATGTGTCAATTCATTATTCGCACCTATCAGCGAGTACGATGATATTCTTTTTTTATATTCTGAGCGAGGTGAAATGTGTATTGGTTTCACCCATAATGTGCGCATATTTTTTATTTATTTTAAATTGTTTGTGTCCGTATAGGTTGGTATACGATTTTGACCTTAACATTAAAGTTCAGCCTACCTTATTAAAAAATCTGGTTATACTACTATATCAACCATCTTTCAAAATATAAATGGATCCGACCGACCTTTTTCACCCAGATCCGTTTTTTTTTCGAGAGAAATAATATGGTAACATTGGTCTCAAGTTTAAAAGACCCATCCCTGTATCTCACCCGACCTAGGAGTGTCGCGTCGTCCGTTTTTCATTATGTTTTCTTTCAAGTATCAAAACATCATCAATATTATTTCAAAAGCGAACAATGGACACGATAATGATTCCTTAATATGTTGTTTTGTGAACTTCAGCTTTATGAAAGAAAAACCGAAAAAAATGATTTTAAATAATGTTAAGTTTCGTAAATCTTGTTTACTTAAGATTTATGACTCTTAATATATAACGTAATTAATATAATGTATTAACACAATGAATTGATATAATGTGTAAATGTCTGTAAATTTATACATTATATAGTTCTAAAAAAGATATTACAATATTTTTGTACATTTCACTGCCCACCTACACAGAGCCGAGTACACAAGTGACAGGGATTATACATCTCAAATACACGAACGGCGTATATATATGCGTATATATAAATATATACTGTATAGGTAGTAATAACGCATAATGACATTTGAGTGCGCTGGAAAATTCGATCGGAAACACGGATTTTTATTAGTACGTGTGTATGCACATTTTATATATTATGCGCAGCGTTATTCAGTAAAGTATTGAGTACTTGCGGGTTTGCAGTAATCACATAATACACATACGCACATAATACACACACGCACACATACACGCATTTGCGATAAATGCAGACGAGTGCAATTTTTTTTATATCATCGCAAAGCAGCATTGTTTGTTCAATATATGGAATACGATTTGGTCAGAAAGCAGAAAAAATAAACGTTTCACGCGCGTCCTACATAATATTATAATCCTATTGTCTCGATGACCGTTAACGGCATTGTTGTAAAATCATTCCGACACGTCTCTTAAACACGTATTGAGAAGAAAAAAAGTGACAAAATTAAAAAAAGGAAAAAAAAAAACACACACACGCGCGCGCGTTTATACGCTACACAAATAAAAGCTCGCACACGCGCACATATTTACGCGCGTGTACACGTGTGTATGCCTGGTAAATAAGTGAGTGCGGAACTTTTAAAAACGTATTCACGTCTTTAAACTGAGTTGCATGGGTGTGTTCGAGGCGCGCGTGTGTAACTGCGTTCAATTTGTATCCATGACACACTGCACAGCGCGACTGTTACTATATGTTTATCGACAGAATAAACTACCGTGTAGGTGAATTTTGGCATTAATATATATTTGCCGCCCCCATATGGAGATTTATTATTATAGTTTATTTATTTATTTTTATCTTCGTTGATACGTGTTTGAACAAAAAAAAAAATAAAATAAATAAATAAAAAATAAAAACCGTACTACGGTATTTTTTTTTTTAAATTTTTTTTTTTCATTTCCAATCCCCACTTGGTAACGATTTCACTATTGATTCGACCCACTCGCTCATGTCCACCGACAGTCATCAATCGTTATGCATTATAATAATAACACTTCACACCCGACGTGGTTAAATAAATTATATGATGGCATCACACGAAGAGTGCAAAGTCAATAATATTTTAGGTAACCAATTTCTCCGTTGCGGCCGCTGCGCATTTAAAACAAATTAAAGTTCAAACAGCCATAGGCTCTATAGATACAATAGTATATGACTGATTTACGGTTTGCCTAGATATTGCCAAGCCGATTATTATACTGGCTGTGAAATGAAAATATGTAAACATAATTTGTTTATCACTTCTAAACGGTAACTATTTAGAAAGCTTTCATGTTTGTAGGAACAAAGTAAAACTTGTAAATACTAGTAATAAAATATTAATCATGTTTATGTTTTGCCTGCGGTAGAGCGATAAAGTTGAGTTATTTCATCTTTTCTGAGCGGTATAGGTATAGACGATTCTTTTTCGAACGTTGTCAACGTTTTGGCTCTTGAAATTCGTTTCAATTTTAAATTGTTTGCAGGTACCTGCTCTTTTTTCCATTCAACCTTACGAAGCGGTGTATTGCTACAGACTGACGGACTATGAGATTATGAAGGACGTATATCATTTTACCGAGTTGATCGAGTTCAGGTAAGTGAAACTTGTCTTTTCGTGGTAAATTTCTAAGTGTTTCTGGAACTCGTAAAGAAATCGTTTCATGTAATCCGACGGCTAAACAACAACACTTAGAGACTTCGGCGCGCAAACGTTCCGAAACGATTCCAATGGCGAATGTGATTTTCGTCCCGGGCGTTAGTGATAATCGCGTTGGCGCGGAGTTACAAATATTATTGATTTTGGTGGCCTTGTTCGATCATTATTCGATAAGAGCTTAACTCGCCCACGCAGCCGCCATCGGTGCGCGAACGTGCGAGCAAGTCACGTCAAACTTTGTTTAAGTGTTGGACGGATGTCGGTTTCGGGCGTCCGCGTCCGTCGACCGTTCTCTCCGTCGATCGCTGTCCGCCCACTGCGCTGCGGTTTGGATAAGGGTCCGGAGAGGGGCAGCGGTCGTATAAAATTAACATGAAAACAAAAATATTATTTGTCCCCGACGTCACGAAGATAGTCCGCTAGGGGTGGTGCGCGTGGGTTCGAAGGGGTGGAAAACTGTGGAAACGTGCGTCAAATAGGGTCGAACGAAAGGGGGGGGGGTAAAAAACGGTAGAAGGGATCGCATCTCGACCGACGACGAGTGACGTTATTGTGTATGTATATAGGTCCATATAGAGGAGCGAATGGGATGTATGGCGTAAAATGCCTAACCGATTAGAGGGTCGAACGACGAAAAAGAGGGAGAGAAATAGGTAAATTTAAAAAAAAAAAGCTAAAAAAAGGGGGAGAAAATATCCCGTCAGGTATATTATACATACCGGTATCTCTTTTTCCGCGCACTACAGACAGTAAACAATATAATATGTATGTATGTATATAAATATAATGCGAGTGAATGCGCAACGTCCGATGCTGCTGCTTCTGCTGTTATGGTTCGCGACCGTTGCCACCACTGTCCGGTCGATAAACGTATATTTTTATACGTGTACAGTAAACGTGCTGTGGCTGCAAAATTGTCGTGTGCCAATCACGGAGATCGTTTCCGTCTTAGGTTTCGATTTTTTGCTCCCCGGCTCCCCCCTTCGAGTTTACGTCTGCGGCCGAGTGCGGTGACATCCGTGCGAAAAACGTGGTTACCACTGACCGGCGATATGGTACCGCGGATTAGATCGTGTTTTAATATGAACAATAATCTAGCTGTTGGACGTGCACAACAACGGGGTTGGGTAAGGCTCTTTAAAACGAATACCAACCGAGAGACTCGTGCTATAGATGAGTGAATTCTAGTATGTAAATGGGTACCTACCGCGGTTTAAGGAGATACAAGGTCGGAATACTTGGCTTGTCAATGCGTCTGGTTAGAGAGGAATCGTTCGAACTAAATTCGTACGCTGTTTTGAAATCGCTACCTGTCAACATTTGCTTTCTTCGAGTAAAAACTAAAAATCTACATATTTTACTCATTCAATTTTCTGCAATGTTTTTAATCATGCAAATTACAATGTGATTATATATGTTGAACAGAATTTCGTAGTTATTTTCATTTCAATCTTTTTTTTAACCTCAATAAAGGGCTAAAGCCATCTATTATATATCCTCAAAAAGTTTGATTACTAGCACTGATGATTAAAGAGTGTACTAAGATGTCTTCTCAAAGCGACCGTATTGCTCCCTAGTATATTATAGGAAGTAATCCGACATTATTATCTAAGACTATCACGTATTTTCTTTTATTGTCTTATCAATTTCAATATATTTATTCGTTTTTAATTACCTATTTTTAAAAGCCATGTTGATATCCGTTCATAAATATTATTGCAATTTGAACTATTTGAACTATAGGTATACAGATGTATAATAACAAAACGCTTTATAATGAATTCAATATATTTTCTACGAAAGTTAAGTGTTTTTAGTTTTTTGAATACTAGGCAATCCTATAATTAAATAATTATATCTTAATTCAGGAAAAAAAATACAATGCCTCTTGAGGGGAGCTCTATCCACCCCTTGGTAACACCACTAAATATATAATATAATTAAATATTTAATACATCATCCACACAATTAAAATTAAATTAAATATTGATTAAAAGCAAACTAAATGTCAATGAATAATGTTATCTATAGGTATATCGTATTATTTAATCTTCGATAACTATAATACAAAGGTTCAGCAATTATGATACAGTAGAAATTACATTTATTTTTAAACTTGTCAATAATTATATTTGGTTCAAAAAATGTTTTATGTTTAAAAATGTAGATACAATGATAAATATAAATATTGATCAAATATATATATTTTTTTTTTTAATTTTAAATTCAAATGTTTAATAAACATAACATAAATGTTGTGATGCTGGGTGGGACATAAAATAGTTTAAATGAGCATTTGTTGAGTGTTTTATAGACTTATTACTCTGAAAATCATCGCTTCCAACACTTTCTATAATTTTTTATAAGTTTAAATTTACCAGGAACTTAATTAAAAATAATTTCATAAAATGCAATATTTTCCTTGGTCAGCTGGCAGGTCAGCAGGCGAGTAGCTTCACTTCGAATTAAAACATGAATGAGATATAAATTGATTTATCTCAGTTAGACGTATTAAAAGTAACTTTGGTTTGGAGAGACTGCCCCCCAACTTAGTATATACCGTGATCGTGGTATATCAGGGTATAGTAGTTACTTGTCACCGTTAGTGCTCGTAGCAGTAGATTATGTACAAAGTGGTTAAGGCTATTTTAACGGATAATACTCGTAACAGTATACCACGTTTGTTCATTAATACTTCTAGTTTTTACCACTAAAATCAATATAGAACAATTACAACAGTTAAGTAAGACGTACAGTGGCTTGACATAATATGGTACTTCTTCACTGAATGGCTCTATACGTCTGATTTCTGAGTAAATCCGGAGCTGTTCTATATTATTTTCTGCTCGCATCGATCCCTCGTAGTACGTCCGTCTGTTGTGTTTGTCCTTGTTTCTATTTGCATCTGATCCCGTTGTAGGTGTTGTTTAGCCTGATCGTATAATTTTACGCTGACCAAGTAGCTTGTGCAACTTGCGCGTGTAGATCAGCTGCAATGTGTTCTTGTTATACGTTTAAAAATACATTATTCAATTATAGGTGATACATCGTACATTGTTCCTTTGTTTGTCGTGTTCGGTGTTAAGCAGTTTTACGTGGATTTAATTAATTCTGATTTTAAAATATAATGCAGTATCGAGCACGTTGAAGTATAATATAACATACGCGAGCTGCGGTGCGGAGATAAAAAATGTCCCGGGCACGCCGTCAATGTTAGTTATTGTGCAGTATCATTATGCGAGGAATTCGCTTTTCGCACGTCGTGGCGCACAAAAGGCCGGTTTTACATTTTTAAAGCGTTGTGAGAAAACGTTTTTCCGAGTTCATGTAATACTATAGTGATGTATGCGAGGCAAAGAGATGATTAGACACTTCGGGATTCGAATCGCTGGGGTTTGACGAAAAAGTTGCCGAACGAAAGAAAAAAAATAAATTAAGAAAGAATACGTTTCGTTTAAAAGGCTAAATATTTCGCGTGTATTTCGACCTCGAAACCACTTAACACGCAATGGAAAATAATAAAAAACCATAAACGTTGTTTGCCAATTTTGTCACCGCTAAGAAATATATTGTTCGTTAATCGAATTTCGCGCGTGTTGAGAATAAGCCGCGGTGTGCAAGTGTGAAATTCACTTTTCACTTTTTTTTTTTTTTTTTTTCGAAATTGGTTCATTCATCTGATGACCTCTCGATAGAAGGTTGTGCGATTTTGGACCAGACCCCCCTTCAAAACTCGACTGAAAAATGCGATCGACCTCGAGTCTCTTGTATATTGAGAGTTAGAGAGCGCCGGTAGAAGGCCGTGCACATTTATGATTTTAATTATAATCCAGTGATTCGACCAACTGATGCATAGTATATTTGCCACGACATTTCAAACGAGAGCACTTTGTTACTCGATGTCGGATGATGTTGTGTTCACCGTATACGTTCTTCAGTACACATTCACCGTAAATATAATAACTAAAAATAGTTGTATTGTACTCGATGAAAAGCGTTATTTATATTTTGCTAAAATGCATTTTATTTATCGCGCGAGCCGTATAGCGATTATGCGTATTAATATATATCTATAATAGAGACGCGAGTATTCAACGTTATTTTCAATCGTTACTCTAATTGTGCCCAGTCCTTGGGCAAAAGTCGAGTCTTAGTCACGGTGGGGTAAAATGATGAAAACAATCATGATCATCGACTAGTCTCTTTCTCGAAACAGACCGATTGAATGAGTTCTAGTCGGAAAGTTAGAATACAATGGACTAAAGCTAAACAAATTACGCGGGAGGTTGTTCATTATTTTTACGCGACGTTATTTCTTGAAAGCGTTTGAGATATTTAATATATATACAGGGTGTCCCAGGTCTATTTGACTAATGCAATAACTTTTTTTCTATTCAATATTTTTAAGTTTTTTTTTTTTGTAATGATTTGTAGAGCCCTGCGCTATAATTTGTATATCTTATACTTTATTTTATTTTTTTACAACAAAAATAAATAATTTAAATTTTGTATTTAATATTTTTCTAATAATCCAAGATAGCTATTTCATAAATAAGTATTTAAAAACCATTTTGGCGTTTAAAACTTTTAATTTGGTTAAGTCGTTAATTTTTAAACAATTTTCAAAGTGTGTTAAAATTCAAATTTATTTCTTGCTAATCACTGTTACTGCTGTAGTCGATTTTCAATTGTTTTCTTCCAAGAAACAATAAATTTGTTATCATTAAAAGGTAGGTCATTAGTCATTACATAATATTATTATACATTATTGTATTTTATCATTATTTAACATGGTCACGTGATGCTTACCATTGATGTTGATACTAAACAATTGATACTAAATTGTAGTGATGGGCAACGATATCGATAATTCGATACGATATCGATATCGTGACAAATTTCCGACATCGACATCGCTTTTGTATTGTACGATATATCGCGATATCGAAAATAATATTTTTCAAGAAAAATGCATGGTATTTACTATTTGATATTTGTAGTTTTTAAGCTATAATAAATTAATAAATAATAATAGCCATTAGCTGATAACGTTTGGTGCACGTGTTCCGGTGAAATGTCAATTATTGTACACTATTAAAGTATTAATAATCCATTATAATGTTATCTTAAAGGAATATTTTGCTGACTTTTAAGAGGTACACGGTATAGTACCACTGGATATTCCATAATCTACAGTCTAATTTGTGTCGTTGGTGCGGCGTAAACGTCTGTTACGTACTCCGCTGACCGTTATATTTCTGTCATTTATCCTACAGTGATAATTATTTTCAAATTACAACATTATTTTTAGTGATGAGTGAATTAAAATTGGTTTAATCTATTTAAAATTCAAATTTATATCCAGAAGTCTCAAAATTGCCAAAAAAATACTTGTCGATAGTCGCAACTAGTGTCCCATGTGAACGTCTGTTTAGTGAGGCTGGCAATATAACTTCAAAGAAAAGAAGTAGACTATCTACAGATCGAGTTAACAATCTTCTCTTTTTGAACTCTTATTATAAATCCACTAGGACGTCAGACCACACTTTGGTAAGAACATACATTTTAATTTTTCAAATTTGAATTCAAGACAATATTAAAATAAAATAATTATGAATTTATTTTCTAGGATACAGCTATCGGGGTTGAACACATTTAAGGAGAATATCGATATCGATATCGATATCGTAGAAATAACGATATCGCGATATAATATCGGAAAAATCTGAACGATATCGATACAGAAAATTATATCGTTGCCCATCACTACTAAATTGTAAGAAATAGTAAAATGTAACTCTGTAAATTTAATTTTTCAACTATAAGTTCAGTTTTATTTCTTAACATTAAATAATATAACAAATTAAATATTATGGAACAATATACCTAACTAGTAACTAGTAAGTAGTAACTATGAATAATTTTCAAAGTGTGTGCCATGTTTCATTATACATTTTTCATACCGTTCCAGAATTCCAGTTGTCGTGGATTCCAACATTTCAAAAGTAAGAGAGTTACACACATCAATTATGCGTTGTTTTAAATCTTCTAACGACGTTGACTGTTGGGAGTATACTTTGTCCTTTAAGTAACCCCACAAAAAGAAATTGAGTGGTGTTAGATCTGGAGATCGTGGTGGCCAATTTAGTGGACCTCTAGTTCCTATCCATCTCGATTGAAAATTTGTGTTTAAATAATCACGGACTATATTCGAGTTATGTGGTGGAGCACCGTCTTGCTGAATCCACATATTTACTCGGAGATTTAATGGAATATTTTCTAATAACATTGGTAGTGTATTAGTCAAAGAGTCTAAATAACGTTGGCTAGTTAGTGTGCCATGATAGAAATAAGGTCCAATCAAATAACCACTTATTACACCACACCACACATTGGTAGACCAGCGAACTTGTGCATTGGACTCACGTGTCCAAAATAGATTTGATTCATTCCAGTAATGAGAATTATGCCGATTGACAATACCATTATCATTAAAACAGCTTTCATCGGTCCATAATATTTTTTTCAAAATATTATTGTGGTCATGAAGGCAAATAATTTTTGAAATATATTGAAGCCTTCTATCTGGATCAGAGGGTTTCAATCCTTGTACATAATGCAATTTGTATGGATGGAAATCATTTTTCTTCAATATACGATGTATAGAGCTACGACTGATGTCCGTTTCTTTAGCTACCGACCTGACAGATGCATGAGGATCACTGCTGAAAGCTGCCAAGACATTCACTGTATGTTCATCAATAACATAAATTTTTTTTGGTTTGAAACCATTTGGAAAACGACCTAAAAAGACTATTTTTTAATGTATATCTTAATTTAAAATTTGTATAATAATAACTGAATTATACATGTATGTATTAGGTTTTAGGTACATAATTTGTTATATTAATTTTATTGATAATAAAAAATTTACCTGTATTACGTAATTTTGTTTCTATATTACAAAATGTGTTTTTAGATAGCTGTTTCCTTTCTGGAAATTTTTGTAAATACAGACGAGAAGCTTTTACTGTACTTTTTCCTCCACTTTCATAAAAAACTTTTAACATATCACGGTACTCTAAATTACTATAAATAGTAGGCATATTTAAGAAAGATAAAAATAAAAAATATTGAATTTTATATTTCAAAAATCATACATAAACTGGTTCATTTAATACCCATTAACATCACATTTAATTATAAAATATTTATAGATTATTCAAATATGCAATTAAGATCATTAAAATAGTTAAGTTTTAGAATAGGTATGTAAATAATTAATGAAACAATATGTATAAAACCAGTAATTCCCAATTCATATAATATTATAATTGATAATTCGAGGTTTACATTTTGTATGAGCTACAGTGTATTTCATATTAACTAATAAATACTTTCATCATGAGTAGTTATCGTTTGTCTCGCTCCGATTTGGGCTCTACACACTCAAGTGACCAAACAGACATTTTTAAAAAATATAAAAAATATAAAGATATGTGCAGGGATTTGGTTTTAGAAAATGAAGAGTTACAACAGGTAATATATTAAACAATTATTTACAAATTTATTAAAAAAAAATATTGTATGAATAACATATCTCTTAAACAAGTATTTAGCAACTGTAAAAACTACTTTTATACATATGATGTTACAATTAATTTATAACAGTTTTTAAGTTCAAACAATCACAAAAGTTTGGTTTTACTTTTAGAAAAATTTAAATTTATCTCGTCAATATGAACTGGAGTGCTTAAAAAATAATGAATTAGAATTAAACAATAGTCAGTTGTCGGATGATATTAAAAAACTGAACGATATTCAGGTAACTAAAATGATTTATAACATTCAATAACATTCTCTGCTATACATGTATGTATAAGGTTCTTTCACTAGTGACGCTAGCTGAAGAAAAAAAAAAATAACCGACACCTATAATATAAGTTAACAATTTGTTGGCTAAATGTTCAAAACAAATAAAAGTATAATTATAATATTACGCAACGGTTTGCAACTAGCAGAGTATTCATGTATAAAACAATACACTCTTAAGTGTTTCAAACAATTTAATCATCAGAAGGATATTAAATGTCACATATTATGTCATGTAGAAAATTATTGATTTTATCTGTTATTAACATGAACTCTGGCAATATATAAATCTTAAAAGGGATTTCAATTAAGCTTTGTATTAATTTTCTAATACAAAGAGATCTGCAATAAAACAACAATTAAGTGTTGCAACTATATTTTTTCTATAATTTTTTATAGTAAAAATAAAAATAGATATAATAAATTACAACTTACATTTTATATAAAAACCAAGATAATGTTAGATATATTTTTAATTTATAGTATGAAAATGTTTTTTTATGTTTTATTTATTAATGAATAACAAACTAAGGAAAATTAGTATTTATTTTATCTTTTATTCTGAAATTCTCAAAGGTTGAAGTCCCTAGTCTTAAAAAGTACATGACAAGTTGACATTAAATACCTATTCTAACAATTTCAAATCATTAACTTAATTATTTCATGGGTTATTTTTTATTCTTAGTAATTATGTAAACATACTAACACACTATGAAATATTCAGAGAAATACTAAAGAAATAGGTAGTAACGTGTTTATCCATAACAATTATCTACACACTTTCAAGCCAATCAAAACTATTTCAGAATGCCCTTATTTTTCTGTTATGTTAGTTGTTATAGGTATTTATTAAATTCTTACATTAATATTATTTTTTTTTTTTATATATAAACAGAGCTATAAATATGGTTAATATTGAATACATAAAGTTCCTGATGAACTAAATGACTAAATGTAAAATACTAATATTATATATCTACTCATCTACTTACAGCTAACAATATTTTTTATGATCTACAATTTTACCATTTACATTTTTTTTTTAATAAAATGAAACATTTGATTCATGTTGTTTTATACTTAAGATGAACTGGTTACAATTTAACTTCTGATGGTTTTATGTATAGGTACATACAACTAGTTACAATAGTAACTATTGTAAGTATACAAATGTAGTATTAAAACAGCAAGGTACAAAGCATTAATTATACAACTAACTGCATGTGATTGAAAATGAAATTGTTTGAACTCTCACCAAATACGTATACTTTTAATGTTGACATCCACCTAGAATATTTTCGTTAACAGTGAGAATATTTTAATTCATTTTATTAATAAATTAATAAATGTTAATATTAATATTAAAATGGTTAGGTTGAAGTATAAATTAATTTAATACAAATGATACTCACATTTTAACAAAAATCTTATTTTGCTATTCAAATTAAATTATAATCTTCAATTGTAGTACTGTGTATAAGTAATCTACATAATATTTAATTTTGAATATTTTTCTTGATAATAGTAATTTGAAGTGTTGAGAATTTAAAATGTTATTATATGTATGTTTAATTTTTGATTTTTTTGTATCTAGTTACCAAAAGTTTATAAAGATATTAAAATAAAATAATTTTAACTTGCAAACTAATGATAATATGTACCTGTGTCCAAAGGCATTTCCAAAAATATTTTCTACGAATTATGTTCAATCTGATAATTCCATAGTATTACTAGGTATTTCTCATAAATTTAATACAATAGAATTGTCTTAAAATATGAGAAGACAAGTCTTAAGGTTTTTAGTGATTACGGCAAAATGTGTTTGATCCATAAAATATCAACTTAACCTAACTTTAAATTTAAAAAGGACTTACAGAATAACTATAATTAATATTCAAACCACATGTCATTTGTTTCATAATTCAAAATCAAAATGTTCTAAATTTGTTTAAACGTATTTAAATGATTGAACAATAAAATATTGATGAATGATGATGATTTAAAATAAGTAATAGTAGGTACATCATGTTATAAATTATAATCATATTATGTTAAATTATGATAAAATACGTATTAGTATGTGTATGTATTTAATATTGATTATCAACCTTTTAATGATAACAAATTTATTGTTTCTTGGAAGAAAACAATTGAAAATCGACTACAGCAGTAACAGTGATTAGCAAGAAATAAATTTGAATTTTAACACACTTTGAAAATTGTTTAAAAATTAACGACTTAACCAAATTAAAAGTTTTAAACGCCAAAATGGTTTTTAAATACTTATTTATGAAATAGCTATCTTGGATTATTAGAAAAATATTAAATACAAAATTTAAATTATTTATTTTTGTTGTAAAAAAATAAAATAAAGTATAAGATATACAAATTATAGCGCAGGGCTCTACAAATCATTACAAAAAAAAAAAACTTAAAAATATTGAATAGAAAAAAAGTTATTGCATTAGTCAAATAGACCTGGGACACCCTGTATATATCAGAGATGGGCAACTCAATGCTATTGGAAGGCCAATTTTTTGAAAGTGAAAATCTAGCGAGCCAGAGAACTTAGAAAGCAAAAAAAAAAAAAAGGTCAATTAAGCTTTTACAATTTATATATTTTTTTTATATTTTATAATTAATACATGTGGTATTTTACAGTTAACATTTATTTTTCATAATTAATTATTATTCAATATTAGATAAGAATTCATTTTTACGTTTTACAGTAAATGTTATATCGATATAATAATTAAATAATAAAATACAGAAAAATCCATTTTATATTTTTAAAAAGCAATTTGAAAATTTAGCACGGGCCTGATAAAAATGGTTCACCACCAGTAGCCCATCCCTGATCTATATCATTATTCGTTATCTCTAGTCACCCCTTGGCTATAAGTTGCTCGCAAGGTTTTTTTTTGCTGTTTAACGTTTATTTTTGTCCATCGTGGTACTACACGCGTTTGTTCTCAGTATGTATGTTTGGTTGTAATGTATATTTCGATTTTAGGTGGTAATGGAAATAATTCTGTGCGTGTCACTATACGAAAAACATTTATTTGCAATTAAATAAATATATGCACGTGTTTTTCGTTTTATCTACGCGCGAAGGGTTTTGAAAACAGTGTTCAACAGTGTGCACATCACCACCATGTCATAACGGGTAGTATGACATGGTGGTGATATTTTCGTTTGATTTAAAATTCGATTTTAGGCACTGTTAATTTTAATATTTATAGTGATTTTATATCAGAAAGCAATGTTTTAGAATTAAAAGTTACTACATAAAAAATATGACGAAGAGGAAATTTTAAGTATTGTTGAAAAAACATCCTAGAAAAAAGATCACATAAATAATAATGCAGAATAAATTGTTAACATGATCGTTATTACTGTTTTAAACTCGTACAAAACACATATATAATTTATACTTTTAAGAACTTATATAGTATTATATTCTTCTCTTTGTGTACGAGCATTATTATAGTCTCTATTTCTTCTGTACGTCGTCTATGGATCTTAATTTATATGATTCATAGTAATTAGTAAATAATCAACGTTGTTAAGATACAGTTTGAAAAAGGAAAACAATTAAACAATGCACTCGAAGACTTGTTATGATAAATATACTAGCCACTTTACGAAAAAAATGTGGACGCTCTAATCAATTTAATTTCAATAAAACTGTATGGCATTAAGACTTTAAAAATACCATTAACATTATTAATAACGCACGTGGATCGTTGTTTCTGTAAAAGAAAAATATGGCATGTGCTCGCATAATATTATTATACAGTCACTAACCACGGTAGCCAAAGTATAACCACCACGACGGACCGACATTCGACGAGTACACTCGTCTACACGTCGTCGCATATGGCACGCAGGGAAACCTAAAGTCATGTGTTAAACGTGAGAATAAAAACGCACGTACCGGAAATAATGGATTTATACTATTACGTAATCGTTACAATTTTCCACCAAAATTATGAAGCGCTTTCGCTGTCTTAGTGAAAAACTCGAGGAATACAATTGATTGCATTTCGGTCGAAGCACTTTCGGCAACTATAATTTAAATAGTTTAAACACTACAACCGAATATTCCGATATCTTACAAATAATCTACTAGAAACTCATTAATCGGTGAACAATCTCCGATCTCCACTAGGTACGTATGTTCGTCCATAGGATCGCGACTGGCGATTCGATACTCCCGGCCGTATTTCGACGTCGTAACAACTTAATCATCACCATGTCATTATTATCCTGAGGACGTGGATAGATGTCGCTTAACAGTCTGCGTTCGTCGGTGAGTTTCCCGCAGCACCAATCGAGTTCCGATCAATCCGGATGCGTCTACGTATTCTTCCGGTGTAAAATTTGAATTTTTTGGAATTTTCGTTATAGCTTTGAAGTGCTCTACTTCCGTGCTTCTTATTTATTTATAGGAAGTCAACAGCCAACCAACATATATACATGTATATTTGTAAATCGTATTCCTGAGGCGGCCGTTAGCGGGAAGAAGTGCAACGGTTATAACGGCAATACAATTAAATTTGTTTATTTTTGAATAATTTGAATGCAAGAGAAAACGGTTGACAAGATTTAGAATACGCCGCGAAATGTTGTTGCTGTGGAGCAAATCATCGAGACATCTCAATCATGTCAAATTATGTTATCGTATATGCGATTTTTCACCTTTATGAAAATGTTTATTTTACACTGTTCGCGTGTTTTATTTGATTCAAGAGCTGTCGGAAAACTTAACATGATTGAGCACACATAAGACACGTGTCAACTATTATTTTCTTTGTCAGCTTTTATTTTACTACGTGACAGTCGTACATCCGTCAAATTAACAACGAGAAAAAATAAATAATAATAAAACTAAATCATAAGGTGCAAACACGATGTGGAATTAGACGAGTACCGCACAACGGCCGAACACAGGGTACGCATACGGAGTACATAATTGAATGTTCAAGGGGAACAGAGTGTTTTTCATGTAACAGTAGGATAACGTCGTGTACCTACTTAAAAAAACCATTATGCCTTTTATTATTTTATTAACAAAAAAAACAAAAAAACCCAGTTCGTTTTATCAGTATCTAGTCGGTTTTTGACATTTTTTAATTTTATAATTATTTAAGGTGAAATGTTAAATTTCCTTGACCAAAAAGTAAGTTAAATAAGATTATGAATTTATAACAGGTGAAATAAAAAAAAAAAATGCTGCAGTCGATGAAAACATCTGATTTTGGTTGTTTTTAATATCGTAATATTTACAGTAGGAACTTGCGGCTCACATCTTATTTACAAAAGCCAAAATTTATTTATTAATATTTATTAATTTTTTCGGTTTTGATTTTTTTTTTTGGTATAAATCTAAAAGCAATTGTTTTATTGTATAATGTATAGAATACAGATAAATAAACAAAACAAGTATAATAAATTAGTATGAATAATGAATTAAGTGTAGACGCTTAGCTTAATTCGTTTGTGTTTACCATTTACGTGAGCTTCTTAAGTTAATTTGGTTTCATTGATGTAAGAGCAGTTCTTAGTAATTCTGGGAGATGATTATTAGTAAAATGTCAGTGTTATTTCGACCGAAAATTGATATTAATTTACAATTAATAGTTGTACTGCGCAGTTTTAATATTTAGGTATTTTAAACAAGAAAATGGTTCTGAAATTACAATATTAAGGTACAATCGTTTTTGAACTGTTCAAGACCTTCATCTTCAAATAACTCTTACGAGTTCTATTTCAAGATCCGCTTTCCTTGTTGTGATATGATGTGATATTGGACATCCGTTTTCAATGACATTAACCGAAAATTATGAAAACAAAATAATATCGAACTAACACGTGATTTTATAAGTATATCGGCTATTAGCTATGTCTTTATTACTTTTATATTGTTAGAATACGGAAAATGATAAGATCAAATTAGGCAAACTGCATTTATAAACGTTTCGGCTCTTGATATCATTGTATTTATCCATGTGACTCGCGAACTAATTTTACGATGACCACCCTTGATATCTATCACCATGCACTGGTGAATTTGGTTTTTTCTAACCAGCTTATCTCGAAGATAGTCTCTATGAAGTTTCAGAGATATTATCTCAAAATAGTTTACAAACGCTTAGCATTTGTCACGCAAAAGCTAAACGGAGGTCGGAGAGAACCAGGCAAAATGTGCAGATTTATTCAAAGTGGAACATATATATTTACATCATCTGTATTCAATTTGCAACCGATGTCGAGTGAAGCTCGACCGTGTTGAACATTTCTTCGGAAACATCCCAAAACGTGTTCTCCGAGGCGAAAAGAATAGTAATAAAAATAAATTCCCGACTGTAAAACCAATAGCTTTGCGCGCATCGGCCGCGTGGGGTCTCCGCTCGGAACCGAAAACGATTGCACTCCGTTATTACTACAATAATATTATGTACTATTGTGTATAGCGATGATAATAGTATTAATAATATACAGAATCGCGGTTGTCTTTGAGTTTTTTTTTTTTTTTATTAAGGCATTCCTAGCTCGGTATTTGAGTTAACAACATTCAAAATAAACACTCGAGAGCGCGAATGCGGACGACGAACGGCGCGAGATGATTATTATTTATTACTATTATTATTATAATTATGTGAATGATGCGCGCACGAGAGAGAGAAAGAGAGGACGACGTGAACGTAACAAATATTTGAATTTTAAAACATCGCGCGGTAACTGTACTAGGAGCATAATGTGTACACCAGTGGTTCTTAACCTTTTTTAGTTCGGCGCCCCCTTTATCGTAATAACACTAATAACTAACTGCTAACGCCCCCACTGCCTCATGCAAAATCAAAATTTCTTTTAATAAATATATATATATTTATTTATTCATCAGTATATTATAACATTATTAATTAAAGTAAAAACTCTTATTTTTAGATAGTAATGGTTATATTTTACACCACTTAACAAAACAATTTTACTTTACTATACAAAAAGAATTATTTAACTATGAAAAAAAAAAAATTATAAAATATAAAAATTATACCCATCAATGACTGATCTGAGCCTGATGAGTAGCTGCTAACGTGGCGATGTCTGGTTCGATATTGGTCAAAGCTAAACGTAGATCACCTTTGTTACAAATGTCCAACTGATATCTTTGTTTCGTAAAAAGGTGAACAACAAATCTGAATCCTTTTTAAACTAGATAGGTTGACGGGAAAGAGAGAAGCAACAATTTAACTAGTTGCCATAGTTGTGGATGAGTGTCCTTAAGCTTGATCCAGGCAAATTACGATTATAAACAAGACGTTCCCGATACGTAAAATGCGATTAGATAACATTCTGTATGTCGTTGTGTAGCGTACGCAATTACAACTATTCTGATTTTACGTTCAATTATTTGTAGTGTTGTTATATAATATTGATGAATTGTATTGTTTTTAATCTCCGAGTTTGAAAAAGCTCACCGCCCCCTCATCGCCCCCCAGAAAGATCAAAATGCCCCCGAGGGGGCGGTACCGCGCCTGCTGAGAACCACTGGTGTACACTGTTACCTATGTTATGGTATATACGTACAATCATTGTACCGCACCCTCGGTTCGCGTATTCCGTTCGACAGCCCGACGTTTTATTCGTCCGCGTTCGATTACCAGTTATCACAACGTCGTCGCAGATAATCCGCCGGTGCATTACCATATCACGCGTACGGCATTTTTGTTTGACATTTTTTTTCATCCCGCTATTGTTCTCGTCTCCGCATCATCGTTTCCGCGTGCGTACAAGTGGCGTCGGCGTGATCGTGCACCACACACCCGCCACACGCCGTGTATGCACATCGATTTTTCGAGTGCACGCAGTGTCGTTCGAAAAAAAAAAAATGATTAAAAGGGGTAGGGGGTGAATGAACGTTTGTTGTAGTACTGCAATTACATTTGCACGCGTTTCCTCGCGCGCATTGTGCTTCGTTACCGAGGGATCCAGCGGAACCCACGGCACGAGGGGGAGGGGGGACGAAGGGCTATGAGCAGTCTCGGAAAGCCTCGATTACGTTTCGCCTGGGATTCGCACGGAACGACGACACGGGGAAAACGCGCATAGGTCCAATAAATACAATCGTGTACGTAGCGAGCGAACAAAAAAAAACAAATACCTACGACGGGACGCTATGTATAGTACGACAATTTGTAACGTTTATACGGGTTGATTTTTTAACAATGCCCACCCCTTTGTAGGCTGTGATATTGCTTGAGTTCGGATTTTTTTTATTTTTTTTCTAACATTCAAGTTTTTGAATAATTATTTTTATAAGTATTCAGGAAAATAGTCCTATGGCACAGAATATTATGATTTAATTTGTAATTACGTGTAATCGTTAATTGCTAATGGTTCGAAATAACAAGAATTTTCATACTTTTCATGCGAAATTTTAAATTTCCAGTAAAATTAAACGGATAATATCTATTGTAAAAAGTATGGTGTTACCATTTGAAACAAAAAAGCTTGCATAGCCGCAGGACAGCCTTAAGTTGGCATGGAAAAAAAGTTTCGAGTAAGAAACATATGAAGTAACTTGAACCTCTTGGAAATTGAAAAAAAATCTTAATTTAAGCATTTTACGGCCAAAAAAGCGGGTTAGCTTGGTTAAAAAGTGCCCCTTTATAATTGGCGAGTGTCTTATAGTTAAACGTGCTTGGAAACGAAGCGAATATGACGTTTTTACACAACCGACGTGCACAATATTATATAATATCAACATATAAACAGATCTCATTATTTGTAATGGACATGCGAATATATCTTTTATAATCACTTATCAGTGAGTGCAAACAACTTTCTTTGAACGTAATTTGATGTTGGTTTCTGGACAGAATGGCATTTTTAATTCGAATAAAACACGTAATTCATCTACTGTCCAACTTGTTCGAGGTTTGTAAGGTGTCCCGAGAGAAACCCATCCCAGGAAATACTTAGGGGCTCGATATTCGTCATGTAAATGCCGCACTGGGCGCGTGCATCTTCAATTATTGTTAATCTTGGGCGCGCGTTTTGAAATTACGGAATCGAAAGAGTGGCTTAAATGGATAAAATTCGTGGACTCTGAATATTGATTTCCTCCCCTTTAATCGTAATGGATTTGGACACTCAAATCGAATTGGATTTAATCCAGTTAGTTAAGAGTTTGGAAGTGACTATTGTAAATAATTATTGTTTCGTAGTTTCGGTCGTGGTCACGATGTCTGTTCACTAATGCCAGGTTGTATATTATAATGCCATTACGAGAAGTTTTTACTATAAAAATTGAGTTTTGGTCAATTGTCGTGTACGGACCTTATACATTTAATCAAGTATTTTGAGAAGTTAAGTCAAAAATATAAAAAACCCTAGTAGTATATTACAATATTCTTATTGTAATATATTCCAGAATGAATAATTGGAATGTTGAACTTTAAGAGCATATTAATGAGGTTTTTTTAATACACACTGTAATTAGACATTTAAAACAATTAGCAAATAAAAACCGTATTATAAAAGACAGATTAAAAAATAAGATAAAACGATTTTATTGTAATAGTAAGGTTAAGAGTGGTGTACAGATTTACGGAGCAGGTAAAAATATAAAATTTTCTAGGTAAACGTAAAACGATTTTATTGTTAGATTGTTATGTTAAACAATTAAAGTTAACAAAAAATTGTTTCCGTTCTAACATGCTTTATCGATTTAACGTAATGGAATCGATTTCTTCGTCAAGAATTTAAAACCCATGCGTAAAGGTAAACGTTTACGGATTATTTACGTTTTGGAACTTTTTCTTTCTCTTCGAATCTTGAACCAATATATATATATATAAACATTCACGCATTGGTTTGTTTAGACGCGCAATGCAATCGTACGATTTTTATTGTGTTACCGCGGTAACGTAATAAATTCGAAAACGGCCAATATTTTTCGGTGACCCGAGCATAATGTAAAATATGATAACGCGATTTGAAGAGAAGAGCCGAGAGGTTGGACGGCCATCGAATAAGGTTTTTAAAATTAACTTTCGATCGGTTTACTTTATTTACGGTGCAGAAATACTGATAGCAAAAGTGATATTATATTATAAATATGTACGATATTGTTTTCTGAATTATTTCCTCGGTCGTCGTCATCGGAAATCCGTTCAACTCGACGTATTCATTAAATCGTCGTTTGAGAGTTTAATATTATTCTTAAGTGACGCGTGATGGAAATGGGATAATGAGGAAGCGGGCATGGTATAAATGTTTCGATTCAATAAAAGACGTACATTAGATTTTATAAATATCAAATTTAAATAAATAATAAAACATCACGTTGCCCTTGTCGAGAATGACTCTTCATTTGTTTGCTCATACATATAACTATGGATATTGGTGTGCATGTGTTGTTATATGCCTCGGTCAGAAGGATTTTTTATCAACTCCAGAGCTTTGTGGCGATTTAGATAACTTTTATTAAACCAAAATAATTATATTTTGTATAAAGTGGTCGATTTCTTGGTATTGGTGGGACGTCTGCAGTTGTCTACGAATCTCAATAGTTGTCTGGTCCGACTTCCCTTGTCCTCTGATTTATTTTAGTTGTGGCGGTATTTTATATGGTGTCCCAAACAGAGGGTGGTCAACATCCCTGTAGAGGCTTTATCAAGCCGTCTTCCATAAGTTAACCATTCCGTGGCTAAAAATTCGTATAATGACCATTAACACGTACCGTAAAATTCGGAGAAGTCGTAGAGTTAAATATTATTGGGAACAAAAATATCTACGTGTACGTAACAGTGTGTGTATGTGTGTGTGTGTGTGTGTGTGTGTGTGTATGTGAGTATAAAATATAGTTCGAGTGAATTATTGGGATGCGAATGAAAAACATTTTGCGGTAGTATCGTCGTTGAACTAACACGAAAAAATTTAGTAACTTAGCTGTGCGCCCGCGGGCTTGGGTATATTGACGGGTGAGCGCTGCAGCTTTAAACGCGAGATACTCGTACTAAGTATTGGTATTTTTGTTTTGCAAAACATAATATTATTATTATTTGCAATCAAAAATGACTGTTATCGAAAAGATCGATCGGCATGACTTTATCCAGAGTTTCGTGATGTGACATTTGAAAAGTAAATTAATTTAGGAGAAAAAAAAATAGTATAAGCGGTCGTTTTGACATTTAAGAAGATTATAAGGATCGAACCAGCCGATGGTTGGGCGGTCTGTGGGAGGCAGAGAGAGACGGGAGTGTGAGGGGCACTATATAACTTTGTTTTATTTAAAAATGTATTTGTGACTTTCGACGAATCGACTCAAATCGTATATTTCCGAAAGAGAAACGCTTTACCCGATTACTCTGTCAAAAGTATGACTTTCTGCCAACCACAGTTGTGTTAATGTGGGGAAAAAAAGCTCGCGAAAAGTTTAACCACTAAAAGCCGTACAGACCTTCGTTTCAAAATAGAAATTGTAGAGCGCAATCAAATGTATGTTGTTCGAGTACGTTAACAATGCACGTACGCTCGGTACGTACGTGGAAGAAACAAAGCAAACACGTATATATTGATACACCTAAGTACATTTTCTCCATCTCGTCGTCATGTCATTTCGGCGACCAAAATTTCGCTCACCCGATAAACACATAACGGGGCGATCCGCAGTTATGTTCAAGGACCCGTGGGCACTTCAGCCCGCGTGTTGTATTTTTCAGTCGACCGGAGAGTATAACCTGCGGGCTCGCTGCGAAAATTGACGTTAGCTCGAAAACGGATTATCACCGTTCTCGATCGGACGACATTAGTGTATCGTGTTCCGCAACTTGTCTTCCATACGCGTTGCACGTCAACCATCGTTACGGTTAAAACCGGCTCTTTCAATCGGCCACGTGCTGTAGTAGTACTTCATACATCATGACTATTTTTTCGACCGAACTAAATTGTCGCGAGTTTCAGTTAGAAATAATTATATGGCGTTGTGTTTATAGTGTTTTCATCTCGAAACTTGAATACCGGTCGGTCGGGACGGAGGAGGCTGGTAAGTTTTCGATGAATACTGCTCCACCGAGGAGTTTGAACGCGCCGCCGTGGGTAATTGATTTTACCGGTTAAGTGTTTTGTTTTCTTACCCTCAGTTATATTATTATTCCCAGTATAGCTTTTTCAATAATAACGCAAATTGTTCTCTCCTTGCAATCTGCTACTTTTTTTTTTTTACATCCTCTCGTTTTTCGTCCCTCCCGTCCGCGGCTCGGCTATGTTATTGCGGAGCGTTCGACGAAGGGGCTTATTGGTCTTGCCAATTAACTCGAGCAAAACTGAATAAATGTATATATATATCGTTGTACTCGTTGTGCGTATATACAGGCAGCATTCATGTTGAACGTCGAATGGTTGTCGATAGAGAAACGGTGACTTGTGTCCTTTATATGGTCCAACGAATTCGTTAGACGGTCGGTTCTTCCAACATATATTCTATTAAATTACATTGTGACGGTACACAAAGTCGTAAACAAAAGTAGAATCACAATTAAATCCCGTACGGTATTATATCGATACTTAGTATGATGAAATTAAAATTAAAAAAAAAAAAAACTGTCGTTCTTTTGAAGCGTTGTTGATCGCGCGACACGGATCGGCCGAATATGACGGTCGCGTGCGGAAACGAAATAACGAAAACGTATATTTAAAACGTTGTGCGACGGTTTGAGATTCGTTGATTGATTGGTGCGTGGAAGTTTTACTTTAAAAGGGACAACGTCCGAGGATACGGTTTTTTTTCTCCCGATTTTTGGCACTATTTCGGGCTTCAAGTTTTAACACGTTTACGCGCTTCGCCACACAGTGTGTACAAAAGCAAGAATTTCCACTACATTCCTCCGTTCGCGCCCACACGTGTCAAGCGGACCACGTTTCTTTTAACCTCATATAGTTATGATCGTTGACCGTCGTATTTATATATTTACTAATCACTATTATGCGAGACAACCGGATTATCCCACTTTCGAAAACTTTACAGGATAAGCATAAGACGACATCAGATTGTTGCACCAAACGCGTGGAATAAAATAAGTCCATTATCGTGACTAATTGTGTAGGTAACTGATAATTGGACATAGCAGTAGTTGCGCCAGTACGTTACGTAGAGCGGTTTCTGCAGCAATTTGGTAGTCAATATTCGAAAAAGGTATGAAATTACCTGGTTGTTTCACCGAACGCTTCGTATTATGCTATTATAATATCATATACGTGCTTTTATCGGCGTTTACCTTGACGTTACTTTTGTTTGTTTTGCACGCGCACACTGTACAGCGTCTAGCGCACTCGTCAAATCAATATTTGCCCTCCGCCGTCGTACCGCTTATCTAGGATAATAATTATAGATACGTTGCGTAGTCATAATCCGGACGACGTGATGGGACCGAACGGAATGCGATCATTCGAAATTTCGAACACATACACGTGCTTTCAGATTTGTTCCGAACGTCTCGTGGAAATCGTATTAATACTGCAGCACCAATCGCGGTGGTGTCAACAACAATAATAATAATAAGAAAATCGTGGAGACTGCCTCGGTCGACGGTGTACGTACGTACGTGGGCGAGCAGAAGGATTTTCGAGAGCACAACAATAATAGTAAAACACGAGTGTGTCAAGTGAATTGTAACTCGACGCGCGGTGACTACCATAATATAATAGTGTTGCCATCGATAAGTACTCATGCGTGTACGAGAAGTTTAAAAATCTATATCAATACTCACAGTAAACGCTAAGCGTTATCCTCTTGCTGACCGCGGGTGGTATACCGTTGCTGGCTATGCAGAAGTAAACGCCCGTCTGTCTTCTGTCAAGCCGCCAAAGTTTCAGGTCGTTACCGGTGTATAAATTGTCTGCCAACAAGAGAGCAACAATAAATATAACAATGATAATAATAATAATAATAATAATAGCAGCTATGGCAATGGTAATAATAATAATAATAATAATAATAACATCTGATAACCACTACCGTAATCGTGGCACCACACACATATATAATATTACACTACTGCCGCCATAGGGTTTTTTTTCCTCACCGCCGACGACGAGGACCTTTGCGGACGGTGGCCTTCCCCGGATAATCTCCGGTGCTCCGGGCGACGTTTTTACGATCCTCCGGGAACACCGACCAAAGCTCCGGGGAACCATTCTCGTCGGGTGAAAAGAGGGCGACGGCGGTCCCTCTTTTTATTTTTCCTCTTTGGTTTTGACATGTTTAAGTGTACGTCGGTGTTTTATACCCCGAGAGGTCGGCGGTCAAAGGCGAACGGCGAAATCCGAGTGTCGAGGTAAAAACTTGTCAGTTGTTAAACTTTCGTAAGGACCACACACACGCCCACACAGACACATATATACATACAATTATATAGGAATAAGACGCATCACGTCTGCAGTTCGCAGTACATTGCGGAAATTCTTTCAATAAGAATATATCACACGGATTGTCTCCAACCAAAATATTTTACGTAAAGAGCGCTGTGACGTAAACAGGGGTTATTTATTTTATTTGAAAAAAATATAAAATATTATTTTCAGAACCTGTATACGTTCGACTGCAGTGCTTATGTATCATAGTATACCTATATAAACTATAAACAATCGTCCAGGGAAGGTGAATCCGCAAACCGTAGGCATACATAATATATTATACTTTTGGTTATAAAATATGAAAAAAACGATAAGGGTATATTTATGTTGAGCAATACTCGTATATAATAATAATAATATATGTATATAAATGAAACAAAGAAGACGTCGGATCGTATTTAGATTTAAATCGTGTTTTATCGTGATTTATAAGAATATATCATTGGTAAATGTATAATATGACTGGATGTGTGTGTGGGTGAATTTAACTGTTGCATATGCAAACATTTACGTAAAGTCATGCTAGAACAGCAATATTGATGGATTTGAAAACACATTTTTTGCATTTAACATAATGCTTTTAACGTAGCTGACGACTGAAATGTAATTAAATCAATGCATCAGACGATTCGAATTGCTCGCTATGTGTTTTTGCAGTTCAACAAAGTCTATGGTATTTCACCAAAATTCTCGGTATGATTTTAGTACATTAATATCGCAATGGTTGAAAACTAATATGCAAATAACTAATGTTCATCGAATATGTAATTGATTTTACTAAATTTGTTGATATCAGTTAATTATAAACAATGGTTTCGTATTAGTGGGTACAATTTTAAAGGATTTAAATTTGTTCCGACTGTTCGATGAAAACAATTTTTAGCGAAATGAAACACAGCAGTAATCAACGTGTTCCGATTCAGAATCGATTGCCACAGGAAAAAAAGTGTACTAAATAACTAAATAATTTTAATTAACGAAAGTATTAAATATATACGTAGTTGTTCTACAAAAAAAAAAATAAAAATAAAAAAATGAGTCTATAATACTATAATATTTTGTTAGTTAAAAATATCACATTTAAGGTTCATTTGATTCACAATATTTACTACATTGTTTGGTTGGACTTACTGGAACATTATTTCAACATGCGAATGAAATGTATTAATATAGTCAATCCCAATATTATTGATAGTGGCCACGGTACTTATTATCGTGTTAACCAACAATATTTTAGTGGAAATTAGATTTGTTCAATAAAATTGATCGCTACAGTTGTAGTTTTGTACAGTTGTAGTTGTTAGTTTTTTTATTACATCTTATTAGTTATTAAATAATACAATACGGTGCATGGTGCTTTTTAAATCGACAAGGTATAGTGGTTTTATACATATTATAACATGAGTGTCCTACGTTTACTTGTATATATTTATATTTATTTACAAATCTGCATGTCATAATGTTATTATCTAGGCAAGTATGCATATGATCTATTACTAATTAGTAATAACGTTATAATATCAATAGGTACCAATATTCTGAGTATTAGTTTTGATATTTTAGTATTTTTCTTATTGTTCTTCTCGGTAAAATGATTTCATTATGCATGGCATTTTCTGATTTGAATTAGGTACCTTATCCTATATATTTCAGCAGAAGTTAATTTCTAAAATGTTCAGCAACGTGCTTATAACTATCTACGGATTCAAACAAATGATACATGAAGTTCAGGTATGTTTTGTAACGTCGGTCGTAGGGGACATTGCACAACTGTATTGTACACGTTTCGAGTCTATGTTATATGAATATTGAAAATTTCCAAATTATCATTTTATTTAGGTACTTAATTTTCATGCGATTTTTACCATTTCGTTGTTTTTTTTTTAACATTGTGCGTACCGACCAGTTATCATAATAATTAAAGCCGAGTGTATTCTTCGTGACCAACAATAATATAACTATTATAACAGGTGTGAAATAAATAAGTTTTGATGCGCACGGGAGGATATTCCCGATTCATCATTTCGAGAACTTGAAAAATGTTATATTTTAAAGAAGACCGCCATTTTTTCCGCAGAACTTTTGTATTTTCAATCAACGGTCGATTCTAAATTGCTTTTTAACGCACAATAAGTATACTCATTGTTGGGTCGCGAAAGAATACAACAAGTTCCTGTTTAACTCGTAGCGTCATTGTTTCGCCTATATTTTAATCACGCGGGATTCGCGTAGTCGCTAATAGACGCAATATGACACATCGGGCGAACAGTAAGCTCGAGTGAAGCATGAAGTAATTGCTTAGTCAATCACGTTCGAGTAGAAAATCAAATCAATCGATTATGTATCGCGGGAAACCGTCCGAGTTCGAGCTGACTCCTACGCGAGTGAAGACGTAACGTCTTGCGAATCAAAACCTATCTGCGCTTAATAATATTAAAGCAATGTATTTTTTTTTGCCTACGTCTTATGGCGCGCGCTTATTATATGTCTGTTTTTATTTTCAACAGTGATTTACATCCTTCAAGCTGCGATAAAAACGCGCGTTTAATTGCATTTTGTTAAACGACTTTCTGTTTAACTGCTGCAGTCGAGTTTAATCGTATCGATATCGTTTGGAAACCGACGGCCTCGACTTCCACACTGTTTTCCTTGGGTTTGTGAGGAAAAAAAAAATAATAATAACAACGTTAATTTAAAAGGTACAGGTACGGCGCAGAGGGAAGTTTTCCATCTACGGTTACTACAATTAAAGTCCGGGTGAGCGCCGCTACTCAGAGCGACTTAAACGTACATAAAAATGTCCAAAGTTAACTTTTAAACGTAGGTTTATGGGGACCGCGAGGCACGAAGGTGAAATTTTAATATACTCGCATGGTTGAGAGTTTTTAGAACCGAAAGACATCAGCCGTTGTTATCTATCACGTACTTACTCGGTGTGTGTGTGTGTGTGTTAGAGTGTGCGCGTGGGTGTGTATAAAACTACGCGAGCGGAAACCGTATACGAGTAGATTTAGAAACTTTTACAAAGGGCCACTGCAATAACGGTTTCGCACTACTTCCTCTCTGCGTACGTTCGCAAAACACTCGACGGTTGTAAACTAATATCGCTCGCGCGCGCTGCAAAGACTTAGGTAAGACGGAGGCGACCGTCTCGATAATAGTATACAAAAGCAGCCTAAAGTCGACGGAGGAAAGCGCGCACGAATTAGAGAAGATAGAACATACCCGTTCTATCGGTCCATAATCGGCGTCAATATTTTTGGCCGCGATACGAGTGTACATAATATTGTTGTAACGGCTATTCATAATAATAATAAATTACAAAGGTGTGTTTCGAGAACGCGTCGACGGAAACTTTTCGAATTTATTTCCTCGCGTTTATCGACATGATGTATACATATACATATTTGTGCGATATGGTGGTAGAAAAAAAAAACAAAAACGAAATTAAAAATCCCATACACGGTTAAGTATTCCAATAAGTCCACCGCCTCCGCGGCCGTCCGGGATTTGTTTGAATTGTTGATTTGTGGCCCCAAGGTGGAGTAATAAAAAAGCACGGGCAGGCAGGAGCATCTTATTTCACAATTACTGTACTTCATACTATATAAGTTTCCCTTTGTGTACCGGCTAAAACATTAAGTAAAAGTTACAAAATAGCGTTTGCAATTTAAACGAATCTTTGGGATAGCCGGCAACGGTGTGCGCACAGAGTAAAAAGTTCAAAACTACAATAATTGCGGCGTACATTTCTAATGTCTTCCGCGTGTTCGCTTACTACTTGTGTGTGTGTGTGTGTGTGTTACTTGCTTCAAACGTAATATCGTAAACCCGCGCGATTCCCACACAGCGGTAACAGGTATAATATAATTGGGTTATGCGTAAATATAGCGTTTGGGTGTATTTTTTGTTATATTTTTCTGCTCGCACTGCGAATGTTCTTATTGTCGAATACCGATTGTATTCTTTTGCCTCCGACAACACTGCACGTTTGCGCAGGGTAAACACAACGTTTGACACATAGGACCCCGATAAATATTATGATGTACACCGTAATAAAGTTAATTGATTTCCACGATTTTGGTCGTATGAAAATTGTCGTTTTGAAGTCCGTTCGATCCCCGCAGTGGCAATAACGAAGACGATTCGTTTCGATTACGTTATAAACCAATATATTGCCGAAATGCCATTCGGTACGATAAAATAATGCAGCCGTTTCGTTTGTAATATAATATGTGTGTGTTTATCGATCGGTACATTTTAACAAGCAATCGAGGGACGACGTAGTGCGGTTGCCAAACAGTTGATTTTATACACATTATTTTTCGTAACGGTGGTTTTAGTCTTCGACACATTCAGTTTTTTTTTTTTCGATTAGTTATAGTATAAACTCAACAAACAAATTTGTTTTCAATTTTTTTTTTTAATTAAACGATATACACCGCGGTCGTTTCAAAATAGATAAAAGCTTCGATGATTTAATAAGATATTTTTTTTTATCGAAACGATTAACAACCGTTGGCACACTCGCGGATACTATATTATATTATGTATATTCATGAGCATATATACACTGAAAGCGAAGTACACAAGACGTAATCGTTCATCTCGAGTTTCGGGTTTGGAGTCTCGGCTGATATCTCCTTAATAATATAACAATTAAGCTTTCAATCGAAATTGGCTTTGTTCTTTACTTCACTGTTGCTTTTCCGCCGCGCGATTTTCTCGAAACCTATTGAAACATTCCAACAGTAAACTGTTTGATTTACCGTTTTTGACGAAACGTCCGTCTGTATACGTAGACGGGTTATATTATTATGAAACTTTTATGAGGCATACCTCGCGCTCCGAAAAAACCCCTTTTATTTCCCGCCCACTCCGTTTTCTATCATATACATACAACAATAAACTGCATTTCCATCGCTATTAATAGTTTTTATTAAAATAATCACAACCTCCCGGTGCAGGGTGGTGATGTGTGTATACGATGCGTTTTCCTTTAAGCACTCTGCAGACGATGACGGCGCCGGCATTATGTGCGTATATGCCACCGTAATAGCCCGATCACCAAGTTAAGCTCAGTTTTGCTAGTCAGTGCTAAGATTTAACTGTTTGTAAGAGCAGAAAATCACGATTTTATTCGGGAATTTTCTAAAAGTATTGTAAATAGGTACATCCCAGAATGTACAGAATGAACTATTAATAGCTGATTAATACACGACCAAATGAAAATGAAAGCATGATTGATAAATTGTATAAAACATTTAAATACATATATCAGTCGTCTGTTTTAATAATATATAATTATAATTTTTAAAAACATTTTTTTTTTTTTTATTAAATGTTGAAATATCTACACACCAGCTACTCGTTTTATAATATATTATAAAGTTAAAACGTTTTTAGTAAAAGCCAGAATACAATTATGGTTTTCAGCTTTTACTGAGTAAGAACAGTAAATCCTAGCGTTGACTAGTAAAACATAGCTTTACCTATAGCGATCGGGTTTTTAGGGTAACACGTACATCATAATATATTGCATAATATGTTACACTCGATGGCTGAGTTTGCGTCGTATCCGTACGATTACACCAAAAGCTATTCAAAAGACCAATGAGCAGATCTTTGATCCGATTTATGTCCAGATCACGGTTATAAGAGCCTAGGTAACGGAGACTTAATTATTATTCGAAATAAAACATAAAGGAGAGGGAAAAAGCACGTTTCGATCTATTGAAAAAGTTTCAGAGTTTGATAAATAAAATATATATTCTAATGAGGTCGCCGAGGTGAAATACATTTATGATTTAACGTCAAAACACACACACACACACACGCGCGCGCGCGCGCGCGCAAATATTCTGATTATCCATTTGATGCATAAATAATGAGCGGATCCAATTTTTTTCATAAAAGATATTCACTTTACACCAATATTATAAATAATTACTACGAAACATTTGTATGTTCTACACATCGGGTACCTACCAGGATGTCGGCGATCAAGTGAAATATGTAGCGATGCATGTTGAAACGTATATTGGAAAATATAAAATAAAACGCATTGTATAATATTATGGTTGGTTCATTTCGGGGACAAATTACGTATGGTACGGTGCGTCTTTAATGAATTACGCGCAACATGAAATTAATCAAGTATAGGTAGGTTCCTGTACACGGAATAGTATTGAGAGTCGCATAAAAACAGCGGCGCACGCATGAATAACGGTACGAATGAATGTCATGCGTACCACTTAATTTTGCATTCGAGTGATTGAAAAGTATATAATAGGAATTCTGACTCCGGCGTACGAGTTTGCGCCGTTACAATAATACACGTAAAGGGTTATTATTTCGATTAGAGAGAAAAAAAAAAACAACATTATTATCTGTTACGCGGGTTTTGACTTATTTCGTCGAATGAAATGTTTGCTTCGACAAAATAATTTACACCAAGGAACGTTAACAAGCTGTCAAATAAAAAAGACATTTTCTTCCGACCCACTATACTTGCAGTGCTTTCGAAAAAGGATAATTGAACAATAACGTTAGATTTTTGCACTTGAATATTTTATTCGCGTACAGTCCTGTTAATGTTCGATATTTATTAACTTTGGTTGTATTGGCCGGTAAAAGAAAAAGAAAAATGTTATTAAAAGTTAATAGACAAATGGTTCGATCACTTCGATCGCTACACATAGTTTATGGAAATAAACGTAACGATTATATGTAATAAAAGCAAAAAGGTTCGTTGGAAAAATGAAAAATGTTCTTAGTTAGTTAGTTCGTTCTTAGTTGTTTTCGTATTCGATTACTCGGTGCACTTAATTATAAGTTGTAAATTCGAGATTTTTCAAATACTTCGGTATCCTCATAGTAATATTATTTACTTAACATTTCACGGTAAACAAATCACTAGTGCTACAGTACCGAGTATATTATATAATAAGATTCTCCGAAAAAACGATTAATGTTAATATCAGTTAAGAAGATGCTAGCAATGTAATAGTTGCGTAAACAATGCTAATCATTTCTTCATTAAGTTTATACAAGTTATCCGAATTATTTACTCGTTACTATGCACGGGGGGGATAAAAGACGGACCGATGTGTACCCTGGTAAAATAATATATTTAGAACACATCGTAAATAAAAAAATTAAACATTACTATTTTATTAAAAAAAAAAAACATAAATAATTGTGTAAAATTGCAAATTAAATACATTGCTAATACAACCATGCACGTTATAACTTTATGTGCTGAATAAGATTTTTGTGAAAAAAAAAAACTGTTATTTTTGAGCATCTATATATGTATTTAGTATAATTTGTGATTTATGTGACATTTCACCGATTCGCGTACGCTAATACTGTGAAAAACCGGAAAGAATATTACGGAACTTTTTAAAAGAAAAATTAGTCTTTTTATTATTTCAAATTTCGTTTTCGTGTTTGGAAATATTAGTGAAAACTCAAAAAATCTCTTACCCTAAAGTAGTACGTGCTGCTTACGACAACATATACAAGTTCTTACCCCGTATAACCAGCGCAGGGACTTCAAATAAGATTGAACGGTCGGGTGACTCTTCAATCACTGCGATCGAAGACAAATTATTAAACGTCATACGCAATATTTCCATCACATAATAGTGTATATTAAAAACGTACCAGTGAATATGGATGACCATTCTTTGTGCGGCACCCGATATAATTATCATTCTAAAGCGTCACTCTGGTCGGTTTCATTTTACTGCGATCAAACATCAATGACCGATTACGTCTTGGTGTACATCGTTTTGTAATTAATTTTAGACGTTTAGACAGACGCTGCGAGATGAAACGGCAAACCAATCGTTTTTTATTCAAAAAACCAAAAACACTCAAGAGTTCGTAGACGCGTCGGAATAGAGTTGAATAATATATACGAGTATATCTATTTCGCAATAAAGTACATTTATTTCTCATTAGTTTTTCATTTTTACCACTGCCACGTTTATTTGATAATTATCTCTTATTTTAATTTTTAACACATTTATTTATATAGGTGCCTATTGTTTTGCTCTACGCATTCATGACGTTTTGTACGTTTCAATATTAAATGCTACAGTTACATGATACGTAAGAAAGTAGCTCGGGAGATTCCTATGCAAGAAAAATATTGAGGAATCATGTAGATATGTTTTTGGGTTTCTGCAGAAATGATTAAAACTTGCACAGTATTGATTTGCTTGTCTAAAGTAACGCTAAATTGGTTACGCGATATTGGTCAGAAAAAAAAGAAGTAATACCCAGCCCAAGAACATACTTACGTAGATTTTTATCCTACCGACTTTCAACTTTATTATTTCAACACGGATATGTTTTTGGGCTGATTTCTTTCTGACCGATCTCACGTTTTATCCCGATCTAGCGTACCGCTACTGTCACTTTTTTGTTGCTTTTTTTTTCTAATCAATTAATATGTTACACACGATACACATACAACACCATCGTATACTTCGTATAAACTCACGACGATTAACCGAACAGATGTTCAATGCGGTTGGTGTAGTGTAAGGATAAAAAAAAAAAACTACCGAGTGCTAAATGTATGACATGGGGCTAATTACAACGTTTTGCAGTGGCGCGGCGACCGCGGCGGTGGCTGCGAAACAATAATTGTAAAATGGAAGACGAAAGAGACGGATAACAGTCGGGTGAATAATACGTTAGGAAATACAAGGGAAATGTTCCTGACAAAAGTTTCAAACATCATAAATAACAGTTAAGTATAAAAGTTTACTAGGTAATATTATGTTCTGGCGTAAACCACCTCTAGTAATAAAAACGGAGGGGGAAAAAAAATAAAATAAAAACACGCCGGTAAGTGGGTCACTGGAGTGGTTTGGTGTTAAAAATAAATACCTACGAGTGACGAACCGTATAGTAACAATCAAAAGTTAACCCTTAATTCAAGTAGGGCTTAAATATTATACGTTTGCAAATGCGAATTCCAATTATTTTCCCATAAAAGCGTAATAAATTAACATATAAATATACGTTTACATTTTACAACGTTCCTCCGTGTGCAATATTATTATCGATGATCAGTCTGCGTACAATCCATTCGGATGTTTTCATTTAGGACTATATTATTACTGTGCGCTGGAAATCGTTTCGGGTAAAATAGAAAAAAAGTCAGTGTTTACGAGAACAGTTTCAAAAAAATAAAAATAAAATTATAATTTTTTATAAAACTCTGATTGAAAAGTTAATCAAAACCCTAATTATTTATTTCGATTGAAACAAATGTTTTTGATTGTTCTTTATCATAAATTCAATAATCAGTTATTGTTTTTAGTATTTGTTTAGTCCATCCCCAGTGAATCAGGCTATTCGGTTCGATTTTCATTTGATATGTAAGCTATGGTTACGTTTTAACATGTTCGCACTAGTGGTAGTACGCGTGCGTTTGTGAGGACACGATTTTTTCGCTGAAAACCTTGATGGGTGACCGTCAAATACCTGTATACAGTGACGCCGAACGAAGTCTGTCCACAGTCTGTCAATCGGTAACCACGGCTAACTACTGCGTCACATCATGCCCGTATTATTGTTTACTGATTTATGCGCCTAGTATGATAATTTTTCGTAATATATTGTAATTCGTCTTATACTAATCATCCCCGTAAGCGATATTAATTATTTTTTGTTCATTACGAACATAATGTGTTTTTACGGTATGAGAATTGCAATTACACCGTATAGTTTTAAAAAAAAAAATAAATACATACCCTTCAGAATATTTTACCATGCGAAAAAGTTATGTCAATGTATTGGTTATTGTTTACAAACCGCAAAAGCTCTATTATAGGGAAGATTTACAATTATAAAATTGGTTTTATTGAAAAATACTGAAAAAACCAAATAAAACACGATATTCAACAAAGAAGCGGGTGTGTGCGCGAGTCCAGCACATTTTTTAAATATGAATTTTGATGTAGTAAATTGCGCCCGATCGTTATTTAAGTAAAGTATAATAAAATTGTGTTTATTATATGACTGTGCATTCGATAATTTTACTATAATATAGTTGTATATTATTACGTGTATATATAGTATCTGGATGTCGTTGAATTCATTATTGCTGATATTACACAATATTGTCATTTTTGTGAAAGTTTCTAGACATTTCACCCTCATGTTTAATCAAATTTTCTAAGAGCTTTCACGCGACGCGTCTTAGGTCTGCACATTTTTTGGTCACACAACTCACTCGTATCATGGTTTTCTCGTACACCGCTAACGGACTATACACGTACAGGTAGAAGGGTGATTCTTAGAAATAGATATTTAGTTTTTTTTTTTTGCGGCACCCACCTATTTTTACTCCATCAAATATTATGAACTGGAGCGTTAAATTTTAAGCTATGCTTCAAGGCACTTGAAGTAGTCGAGTAGTTTTGTTGGTTTTTGAGGAAATCTTTAAACATTGTACTATAACTTTTCAACCAAAAATCATCGAACACCACATAGTATAAATATTATGATGATTTCAAAAATATCACTTTCGACATCATTACATAATTTCTGTAATAAACCGTTTTTATTCGCGTCGATATCTATGCCTACGTATTTACTTATCCGCCCACGGGTATCGTTTGCGTTGTATATGAAATTATAATAATACAATACCTGAACGCCGGGCGATTTAGCGGATTAACACTTGTCCGGGAACCGGGGTTCGATCTCGAGCCGGGAGATGTATTTTTCCGAGAAGTAACGCGCTCGGCGTAGATTACAGTTATTAAGCGTAGCGATTATGATAATTCTGCGAACCTTACACGTTGTATTTCGCCGTACTACAACGGTTAAATCAATCAGTAAAATACACGACCACCGCGGGTTTTGCCCATTTCAGATGCTCAGCGCGGTCGTCTGCCTACGGTAAAGATAACACTGCGACGAAGGAAAGCCTAGTGGGAACTATAAAGCGCGTGTGTGCTCAAGACAAAACCGTATATGGAAGGTAAAGGAATATTCTATTGTTTTCGATTATACCACGTCCAGTCGACTGAAAAAACTATAGACAAAAACTATAACAACCTCAACCCACTTATCTCTCTACAAATATCTTGGCTAAGTAATAACAAGTAAGTTCACAGGCAAAGATCGTCCAAGGAACTCGAAAACTTTGAAAACCTTGTGGCGATGCGAAAAGAAAAGGCCACGACATAAGACCAGCTGCACGCATTCCTATCCCCGCGGGGTCGATTATCGTACACGGGGGATGATGGTATAAACAACTGCAGTTGAACGCATTTTTACGCATGTCTCTCTCGCAGGCTGTAGTTGATCACGCGATTTTTGCGCGTACCGTCTGTACATAAATACATACTTTTTGGCACGAACAAACACATATTGTTCGTACCTACAAGATGCATCACGGCGATCTCAGCGTAGCGATTTAAAGCCCATGTATTATATTGTAATCGGTCATTTATAGTAATCAACAATTTAAATGCAGTTTTACTTTCAGCTTCGGTGACTACGGAAAATCGTATTTTGCCAAATCGACTTTTCGGAACACTGTGACGTGAGTGTTTCGGCCCGCGTTGACGCCGCACATAAGTTGCGGGGTGAAATTTGAAATATTGAATTAACAACGTGGCGTGACACTGTAGGACTAAGTACAACAGATGACGCCCGCGGAACGGAAAAAAAATTCCGCAGAGCGCAAATTTATTTATCACTCGTTTTCCGAAATGCGACTGTGTGTACAATAACTTCGGGACGACAATAACGCGTTGAAATATTGAATAGGCGAAAAAAACGACACGCGATGATTATTTTATGGCGAAAAGCTGCAGGCCGTATAATATAACTCGCGATGACTATTTTCTCTTCTATTTTCTTCGTGGTCACGGCAGAGTGTTATTTGATATAGAGTGTGAACTTCTCAGCGTGCGGAAGAAGCAATAGGCAGGGGGACAAAGAGAGAGAGAGAAAGAGAAAAGTTCCATAATACGTGTTTCACCGGGCGCGTCGACGACAAGTGAAAAATACTATTTAACCTCATGGGAACTACAATAAAATATACATACAGCAAAAAGGAGAAAAGCGAATATTATGTGTTTTGCTTCTTTATTTGGCGCGAGATTTTTTTTTTTTCTTGTACCTTATTCGCCCCCTGCGCCGTTCCCGCTTCTCGCTCACCGTTCCTCCGACGTCAGACGAAAAACTTTGCGGACACCACGATGTCGGCGACGCAGAGCTCGTGGATCGGTCGGCGGCGGCGGCGGCGAAAAAGAAATGAAAATAATAATAAACAGCCCATGGGAAATCTGAAAGCCGACGGTCGTTGTCCGTGTGGGCAACTTCAGAAATGTATAAACACCGTATTTGACGTTCAACGTACTACACGATTGTTTGCACACACAAGGTTCGCGCCCGGGCCTTCCATCTCGGGTCCATCTTCTGTTTGCGAAATGACGCTGTGGTACGCGTCTCGTCCTGTTTGCCCGTCCCTCCGCCGACCCGGAGGTCGCGCGGCTCGAGAACATCGGAAGGGATCGCGCACCATTCGCGGCTGGTGACGCCGCGGTGGAATCGAAGACGTTTCGCGAGACGACCACGAGCATGGCCGTTCGCCGACGGAAAACCGACGGGAAGACCCTTGGACAGCGTCGAAACACGACATTGTCGTGACCGCGGTCTCCCGGATTCGACCTCTCACGCCACAGGACACGTATATCGAATACAGTAAAACATCGATAAGACGGAATCGCTTGGGACCATTTCCGTCTTGACGGGGTTCGAAAAAAATTAATTGAATTAAATTAAAGATTATATATTTATTTTAAACCAGTTTATACATAATACATACAATTTATATTTTTTATTTATTTGTAATAATAGTAATAATAGACGAAAAACGCAACGACACGAACGTAACGAAATACGATTTGATACTGAACCAGGGAACTCAGATAATAATGTTGTATAGTGTATACATATCGATTTTATTAGTTTTTAATGTCATCGTACAAATACGCACTCGTAAATCGATTATCTATGGGTATCGTCGTATCGACAATACGAAAATAAATGTCATGTTAAGTATCTAATGATGTTATATTTCCGTCTTAGCGAGGGTTTTCATCAACTTTTATTACAAAAACGCGTCCGTTTCCGGCTTGGCGAGGTTTCCGACTTGGCGGGATGAAATTATATGTAATTTGAAACGGGACCAAAAAAATATTCCGTAATACCGGGGTTTCCGTCTTACCCAAGTTCCGTCTAAGCGAGGTTTTACTGTATTATACGTCGTGTACAGGCGTACATGCGCGCACCACTGGCGTATTGTTTACCGTTTCCACCCCGAAGAATTCGCGGGGGACGACGCTCGTGCATGTACGGACCGATTTTTAATCAACCCCCATACGTACGGAGGAACCCGAGGGCACGTGACGCAAGCGGTATACGTAGGTATAAGTTTTCGCTACGTACCGCGTACTGCTGCTGACCGTGCCAGCATTTTAGAAGAGTCAAATGCGTGAAACATATTATTTATATTATAATCCACTCGATGTCAATGTATTTTATTTTCATTTTTTTTTTTTATTATTTTATTTTGCCTACATTGTTTTGTTCCCTTTGAATTTAATTAATTATCTTAAAATGGCTGTTGGCGGACCGGAAAATTACCATAATCTTACAAATCGTATTGTTACGCATTTTTGAAACAACAATTGTTTTATAGAAGAAAAAATTGATTTGTTATTTGTTGCAATTGCAAATCGACTGTAAGCAGTCTGACACTCTTAATACGTACTGAACACGAACGGCATAGCTGTTATTTCCTAGTGTACTGATGATCATAACCAATGATTATACAATTATACAAATATAATATACAACGTACCCTATTAAACTCCATTTTAATCAGGAGTTATTTGGATTATTTCATGTCTCACGGTCGTGAATCAAACGTGATATTTACGACGAGTTTAAAACGTTTAAAAGGCAGATTTATAGAGAATTCGTATTCAAAATCACTCAGACAACGGGTTTTGCTGTTCTTACACTGAATTCTACTGGCGTTTGAAACGCGTTTTTTTCATAATCGAGTGAAATTTCAGTGCATAATATTAGTTAATACTTATTCGCATTTTATTCGATGCACTTATATGATATGCAGTTATTTATTATTTATTTTATGAACAGCTGCTCGAATCACGGCCAAAACCAAAATGTCTTCGGGTGATCGTTACACACATTGACGTGGGTTAAAACGACCGCGACCTCATGTGCTCGGATCGTCGCGTTCAATTGGAGGTGCAATATAGTCACACTATTATTATTATTATTATCATCGTCATTGCGATCGTGATTATCTCTATTATTATCGTGCTCATCAACATCACCGTGGCCGTCGCGATCTTCCGTCGTTTCAGGACAGTCAATTCCGTACAAGTTTTAATATGCGTGTACTTATAAAGCGTATATTATGGGAGTAGTCGAATTAACTTGGCCGTATCGCGCGAGCGCGTCGTAAAACGAGAAGGCGAGTATGTTGCGGCATATTTAATGAACGTCATCACCACGACTATGAATAATGAAAACTTTAAAAGTTCCCCGAAGAGATGAAAGCGGTCTAATTTCTTCGAAATTTTATTGCTCGAACAAAGTGTGCATAATTTGACAAACCATCGGATTAAGTTGTAAGTATTTAAATCCAACGAAATGCTAAAAGGTCGAATTCGATAGTTCCATGCCGCCGACGTCGCGAGTGGATTATTACGCGCGTCTCGCTTTTTTTTCGTTTCGGCCACGCATTTTATTGTGTTAGCCGCGCGTCCTCCGGGAACTTGGTATAAAAAAAAACACACGCGCACAAAAAACGTAAAAAAAGTCGACGAAACAGACGAAAATGTTGTGTTGTATCGTAGTCGTATATTAATCTGTTGGACCGCCACGTATATAAATATCAAAAAAAAAAATAAAAAATGAAAAACGAGTTCAAAATGAAAAAAAGTTGTATGAGTAGGCGTACGTAAGAAAAGTCGATGTAAATTACTCATCCGTGTGTGTCATGTGAAGTCTTTTTCTTAATAAATTTCATTACGATCAGATGAATATTGGCGATGGGTATAATATAATAGTCCGACTATAAAATAAACGAGTGCACCGTGCACGTAATTAAACATTGCATTTTTCAAGATAAACATTTGTCGTATTATATTAATGTATTCTTCACCTGCGTTACGCACTATTATATACGGTAAAAATGTTAAGTGGATTTCGTAAAAAAAATGTATTTATATGCAAATCGCATCAGGCAGCTTGTCTTTTTATTTGACAATACAGATTTTATTTCGTTTGCCAATTTTCGATACTACGGAACAATGCGAAACGACCCCGAGACTATATGGTTTTGGTTTTATATGTGAGTAAAATAGAGAGGGTGAGACAGAGAGAGAGAGAGAGAGGGAGTGGCTGAGAGAGGTTTTCTTATAGTTTTGTTTTCGTGTAAAATATTACCGTGTGTTCCGATAATTTCACTATAATTTTTTGGTTCCAGTTCAGACAGTGATTTATGTCCAAAAAGACTGAACAGTAGGGGGTTAGTATAATATGTATATGACGCCGTTGCTATTTTTCAAATGTCGTTCGATTCGAGAAAGTTACGAAACTATTTTTATACGTTGACAGATATTATTTTATTTTCACTTTGCAGCGAATAAGCGACACACACAAACACATACACACATAATAAGAAACTATATTTTAAAACCTCAGCCTCGCTGCACTCGTACCGTTGAAAATATGATTGTGGAAAGTTGTATTCGCAGACTCGTGTTGCACATGACGACATGTACGCACAAATGTATACATCCGTTATTATAAATCCCTCGGTACCATGGCACGAAGGGGAGGTGATGCGTCAAGATATTGACAAGTTTCGCGGGACTACAGTTGATCTATAATTTGGATTTGGCCGCGTTTAAGCGCAGAGGTTTAACCCGAAATAGCGCAATAACGCAGTAGTCGAGCTGCGGGTTCGGCGAAGTGTACGCCGGAATAGACAGTGTGCCGAGACGACCCGAGGGAGATGGTTCCCGGAGTACGTTTGCCAAACAATAATGTAATACGTAATCTCGACTCGGAGGAGTAAAAATTAGAGTATTGCAAGAGTCATTCACATGATATGAGTATTTTAAACGATACTCACGGACATCGATTTGCACGACAGATGTATACTTTGTCTATCGCAATATTTTTTCATAGAAATAATAATCTAACAACGTTTTAAAATGTTAATCACCTTTTTGAAACCGAAAACCTGAGTTGTACAAACGAATAAACGTATATTAATACTGCAATTCAGCGACCGTTAAGAATGGAAAGTAATTGGAATAACATTTTCTATTACCCCCGATAGATATCCTAGATGTCTTATCTGCAGTGATGTGCTGATGATCCGGCAAAAATTTTTAGAAGACAACATTTCAGAAAAAGCGAATATAATATTATTTTGTTCCAAATCCAATCCACAAAAGTCGATTCGTATGTACTATAACATATTTATCGATACCAATCACATCCAGGAGCGACTAGAACACGACTGATATATCGCCGCTTTTCAACTACAAAACACATGTTTAAGGGGGACCGGAGTGAAAAGTGCGGCTTTCGAAATGAGCAAACATCGAGAAAACGTATATACAATTTGCGTACACATAATAATATGTATAAGTCGCATATTACTTGTATAATAGTTTCCTGTGGACGTCCTATGCGCGAGACGACGTCTCACGCGGTTCTTGACCAAAAATGTTTCGAATATCTTCGTCCGTCAATCAAAGTCAAAGGAGATGCGCGCGTACACCGAAAATATGTTAGCCTATCCACTATATAATATGATGGCGGGAGCGCGGTGACAGAGGTTGGTTTTCGTTTCGATGATGAATCACGAGCGTGGCGTTCAAAAATCGATGAAGTGCGTTTGCTGCACGGACAACTTTATACATCAACACTGTCCGTCGTACATGTATACTGTATACGTGGACGGTACTAAGAAGGGGGTGGCAGAGTACGCAGCTGCCTCCCCTGATAATTCTTGTTTCCCTATAAGTTTAAAAAATCGGTGGTGCCCTAATTGCCCCATACATAAAATCTGTTATTATTATTATTATTATTATTACGATTTAATCTATAAATAGTGTACCACAAGCCTTTTGATTTAGCATAAATATTGTGTATAATTATTTACCAGTGATGTATTTATAAATCAACACCTACATGGATAAAAATGGTTGAAGTAACGTTTAAATAATGATTATATGATACAATAGGGTAAAATAAAATATGCGATTCGAGTTCGTATATCCTATAGACGCAAGTTTTTTTTTTTTTCTAAAGCGTTATTGTTCAAAAAGTCATTGTTTTCCAGACTCTAAGTCAAACGAGGAATGCATTGCAGGTTTTATCATGGTGTCTAGCTCTGTTAACACGATTTCGACCAAAGGTTTGCTTCGATGTAAACAAACACGGTACTTATCTGAAAGGAAATTGCATCTAGTTGGTAATTTGAGGAGCTAATTATTTAAATTTCTCAACAGTTTTCCGAAAAATTGAGATAACGAAGCAAAACATTGAGTTTCAAAAACGTATACCGCTGTATTTTTTCTCGACCTGAGGGTTTGGTCTGTTTTTTCTCTTTTCGCTTACAAAGTCTAGTCAGAAATACGTATCAAACTCTTCCCACGCAACATTGTTTCACTACAAGAGTATTTGGGAATGTATATTTTCCAATGATTGGTTTATCCGGTGGCGCGCGTGTAAAGTTTATTGGTGGGAAAGTGCGCGTGGATCGTGTCTATAGGGGATGTCGAATATTCCTAATTTCCATAACTTCCCGAGAAATTCACGGAGCACGCAACTTGATTATTTCACTGTTACACAGATGAAAATGTATTCGCCGGGTGACCCTGAGAGCATAAATAAACATTTTAGGTACAGTAGTGTCGTGTTTATTGTTTTCGTAATATCAACGCATGGATGCGCTCTGCTTTTTGAAAATGTTTAACATTTTCTTTTCTCTCGACTTAAAGCCAGATAACGAGTAGACCGTTTCATCGTTCATCGCGTTCGTATAGTCATATGCATTACGACGTAATCGCGCACATTTGATTATTCGCATTGTACGGAAGCACACGCGGTTTCGTTCTAATCCGTAGACGTCGTCATTATGTACTAGTCACTAGTGTACTACCGGACACCACTGGATTTCCTCGGCGGTTTCATTGCAACGGATTCAAAGGACGTAGGTACATACACGTGTATTATACAGGTATAATAAGGAGCGCGCATTTTCTAACATACACCGTAGTATTATTATGCGTGCGGCGTACGCGTTTGCGAAACGACATTCAAATCGGAGACGAACGTTATTGTAACGCTATTGTGTATTCGACGACTGCAGTAGTATCCCGACGACGTATCGCCAAGACATTAAACTACCGGGGAGATATCGCGTGCATTACGTCGCATTATAATATGTGCACGGTACATAATACTCGACTCCACGCATATGCATATAAGTTGTGTTCCTTTGGCGTAAGCATCACTTTGTACAGGTATATGTTCGAGTGAAAATCCACGCTCCGCGGCATGATCCGTTTCGCGGACGCGCACACCGGGTGGGCTTGGAAACGAACGGGTTAGGTGTGGAGAGACGCATTTTAATATTCTAGCGATCGTGCTTTCCGCGTACGAGCATATTGTTATAGTTACGACGAACGCGGCGGTGGCCGAGTTCGGAACAAACACAATACGTTCGAAGAATTATAATCGTTGCTGTAGTTTTTAGTTTTTCCCTATATTCGTTTTCATCGACCGAACGATTCGCGCACGCGGTTGATACGAAAAGTATACTCGTGTATTTAAATGTTGGACTTACGGAGACCGCTAACGCTCCGCTCGAACGGTTTACGATTTCTGAATTTTCAATACGAACCACTGCCGTATAATATGGTATTCTGCCGGAACTCGGATCCTCGAGACCATGGGCACAGATAGAATATGGGACTAGAGCAAGGGATTAGCTGTAAGTGCTGCGCTGAATCCTAACCGAAATGAGACATGTACAAACAATACGGTTTAATAAGTGGTATCTTAGTCTGATGGCTACATTTGACTAAAAATAACATTTTCGAACAGAATAGGAATGGGATCACGCTGTGTCCGCACACGATGTAACCCACAAAGATACATCAGCCAAAATACATTTCCTTGTTAGATACTACTAAAGAATTCAACGGTTTTCATGATGTATTTCAACAATATTGATCATATGACTATATGACGTAGCTCACGTATCATGAAATAACTTGACTCGTGATTTCAATCATATGAAAAAAAAAAATAAACTCATAATTTGAGCAATATTTTTTACGAACAAAAAAAAGTCCGTTCTTGATCATGTCCGTCGAATAGAGAAAGTAAAACGTATTGGAAAAACAATTTAGAATGGTAATAAAACGAGATATTTTAAAGGTCACCGAAACGCATTACGATATTTTGGGCCCGAAAGCATGGCAATTTTTTAAAATCGCTTCCCGAGACGCATTGCAGTTTTTACTATGAATTCGTTCGAACGTAAACCGTCCGTCGGTGGTCACTTCTCCTTACCGGGCTCGACGGCATGCGGCTGCGCGCGTATACCACGTGAACCCCGATCGCAGATCACGTGCGTGTGACGAAATTTTCGAATTTGTTTTTACGACCAAACGAATGACTGCTGCACACGCGTATTGTCCGCACGGTGGCTAGTTATGTTGTTGTACAGCAGTCGTGTAAGAAAGTGAACCATTTTTGTATAAAAAAAAAAAGGGACTAAAATTTTGTGAATGACTTATAACATTTACCACGTGATTATGGTAGTAGAAAAGAATATCTTCATCCACGTTTCAATCAGTTTGTTTTTTTATGGTTTCACATAATAAAAATTAAGCTTTTTGAATATAATTTCATGTTGGACAATTTATTAATAGGGTCTAACGAAATATTTTTAATTCTTCAAACGAACTTTTCAATGTACAACATAAACGTATCATAAAACTGGTTGGGTTTTTCTATAAACTGTTTTTTTGTGTTTATATGTTTCGTCTTTAATTTTAAGAGTAGTGAGTTTACACCGAAAACTGCAAAGTCTTGTGTTTTGCTATTTTTTTATTTTTCCACATGGTATTTTTAATTGTTCCGATACTTGACATGCAGATATGTTTTCCCCTTCTATTCTTCTTGTAGTGTCGTAAAAGACTTTTAATCGAATTTGTATGAAATTAAACCATATTTTAAATACAATTCAGTAATTCTAGAAACTGCTGGTTGCAATATAATGTTTATTCATTGATCATTTAACAATATGGAAATGACGGGATAAAAACGGGATAAAATGCGTCCCGTTCGAAGTTTGTCGGGACAATAGGACACGATGATCGCGAGAGGGTCGATGGCGTTTTAAACGGGACGTACAGTCACTCTAGTGTAAGACCGTACAATAAATAATCTTACGGTTCGATCGTGCGATGCCACGACACGTGCTCGCCGTAAAACGGTGTGCACATGGTAATAGACACGTCGTAAAACAACAATACATAATATTTTATACGACGGCGCGTATCACGTGCTCGGTAAAATAATAATAATAATGCTATTATATCTGCCCATCGGTCAGTGCCGCAATAACGATTTTAAGTATAAGTGATAAAATGAAACCTATAAGCGACCGTCATCGCGATTTCGCCTTGTTTATCTGTTTTTTTTTTTTCTTTTCCAATAATATTGTACACCAGCATATCGTGTTAAATCAATAATCTCGCGACGCGGTACCGTTGCGGAAAACCGATAGGATGATTTATGCGAGTCGGTCGAAAAATTAGACGGACGGCGGCACCCGTTTCAACGGTATTATTAAAATTAGCGGCGGTCCAGTCCGCAGTACACACCGTCTACGGCCCGCGATGAAATAACGCGACGCGATTATTCACACGGTAAAAACGACCACGTGAGCGGGTAGGTTGTTTTTAATCCCGAAACGTACGCACCGTCCGACGCGTGTTGTGTATAATTTGTTTTCTGATTACAGTCCGAGCGGTGAGTATATTACATAAATAACGGTCCGACGATGGTAAACGGCGGGATATTTTCATTATAAAACTTTTGTTCATTTTTTTTTTTTTCATTAGCCACTCGACGAATGAATTTAAACGACGACGCGCGACGGTATATTATAATAATGGGGATAGGTGGAAAAAATAAACAAACATAGGTTTTAACAATTCCATCACTCGTAACGGCATAATAATACTGTATAGCAGCTGAACCACCCAGGCCTCGTCCGTGAGATATTTTACTACATATTTTAGATTATTGAGAGCAACGACTACTTTTTTTTTAAAAATAAAAATTTTGTTTAAAAAATGCTCATATTCGTCGTATACGGTCGAATGTTATTTCATTTCGACAATTATTTTACCATATTTATTTACGCATACCGGCCTTATTATAAAAATCAACATAATATTTAACGAAATAAAATATTTTCTATGTAACCAAAAAGTGAAAATCACGTAGGTATACATCTAGCGAGGAGCCCGAAACTGTTTCGACACTTGAAAATGCGATTTTAGAATAATACTTTCGTAGTGCATCTGTACATAGTTACAAGTGAGTGCATTCCCTCGACGTTTCAAATGAAGCGGTACGGTCGTTTTGGCTGTACGCTTCCATGGAACATTTTTTCCAAAGGGTCAACACTCTTTTAAACCTCTTCTCATTGCACGTCTATAGAGCAGCGGTTATCGAAGTGTGTTCTGCGGAACCCAAATATTCCACATGATATGTGAAAATATAAAGAAATATCTTTTGTATTATAGTTTAATTTGGAAAAAAATGTATTCCTACGATTGAATCACGAGTAGGGTGAATGCATCAGTGAATGAACACTTAAGTGATTTTTCACATTGTAAAGCTTATATGTATCTACCAATAATGTAGACTTGCTAACTATACGAATTTTTCACTTATGTATTTATAAAAATGAGCTTTTCCCAGTAAATTAACACATTTTCTAGTGAATGAACACTCATATACCAGTGAATGAATATCATTGGGCTATCGTTATGCAACGGGAGGCAAGTGCGGAGAAGAAAATCGCATGTGTTATTTCGTGCTGCGTGGAAACCTGTCGACACGAACAATATGTTGAAATAAAAAACTGTACAGTAAAGGTCCTCGGAAATCGAATTTTAGGTCCTGAGCAATTGGGCTTCACGAAAGCGGACCATTTTCCGAGGATGCCGTTTTCGTACAAGTTCGTTAAAGGCCGATCTAGGGCAAATACTTTTAGACGGACCGTCATTATGTCAAATGTCGAGTTCGTACGTTTTGTCGTTTTTAAAGCACAGCGATCAGCGGTACCTATATATACCACGTGTACAACCGCGCGTAGTTGCACGGTTTTCTCGATGTCGGAACGCCACGCTTCGTTATCCTGCCGATATTTTACGAACACCGTGTTGCCGCGCGGCACGCAGGCGTTGTCTCGTACACGCTCAACGTTATAACAATTTGAAGTACAAGGATCGCGCGTATGTGTACACGGATAACGGCTAGGGCGAACGGTGCTGCAGAAGCCACCGCCGTGTCTAGTCGACCAGATAGTGTATTACGCGTACAACTACTGCTGCGAACGTATTATTATTATTATTATTATTATAGTACACATTTCGAAACCGTCGGCGGCGAATCTCGCACAACATCCTCGGGGGAGACCGGAAGGGTTATTGTTGCGGACAACTTGTATCGTTCATTTTCAAAACAGATATTGTCGTCACATAAACACGGCTTAGTTTCAGATAAGTAAGTAATTATCAATACCGTTATCCCATCACCCACGGCCGCCGCCGTTTGGGAACTTTTGTTGCCAAAGCTCTTCGCATAATGCGACGAAGATTACGGTGCAATTTGTCTAAGTCAAATATGTTGTATAATATGTGCTGCATAAATGGTTTCCGCCAGCATTTAAGGTAGCCTTCCGAAATTAATTAAATCTGTGCGCGCAACGGCGGCGGTGGCGGCGACGGCTTAAAGACGAAAATTAAACTTACTTACTAGTCGTACTACGCATACGGGATAATAAGCGATTAGAGTGCTGTCAGGAGCACCGTACAATATAATATAAGAAACTTTATTGGATATATTCACTTTAAATCCGTGTAACGCATACGAAGCTGCCCCGAAGGGGGGGGGGGGGGGCTCGATATTGTAATGTACACCGCACGCGCACCGGTCGATTAATAATAGTAATAATAATAATAATGCGATCTTAGCTCGCGTACCGGTGCTGCGGTCGATCCACCTGACGTCGGACGAGACTATCACAGCCCAGATGTCGGATGATAAACAATACACTAGAGCAGCGATTCTCAACCTTTTAATGTCCGAGTACCACCTTCACATTTTGAACATTTTCACGTACCACCTAACTAAGTAAACTCTGTTTTTGCTTACAAAAAAGTGTAAACATTATCGGTTTTGTATGAAGCGTTTTATTAGGTTTGATTAGGAACTATATAATAATAAAAATATTAACATTTAATGAACAAAAGTAAAATTAAATATATATAATTATTATTAAAAACAATTTGAAATTAATTAAATTACAAGATACTAGAAGTACTAGGATTACTAATTACTAGATTTAAAATTCTTGAAAATATCAAAATCATACAATTCGATATAATTACTCTAATCTAGGGCAATAATATGAACTTTTAAACAATTGTAATTTTAATTGTAACTAATGACCATTGTTGTTGATGTTATTCAGACAATTAAAATAAAAGATAGTAGGGATCGTATTGTATGTTTTGTTTTATATGCACGAGGTCGTCAGTATCTGGTTCCTTGTTGGCCACTTTAAGTCTAAAATCATTTTCCACGTTCAATTAATTTCTACACTTATTTTTTTTTTTTTTAATAAGTGAATTAATGTATTTATATAACGTGGACACAAAATGGATTAGAATTTTCTTTTTCCTTTAGCGATTTTTCTTCACGTACCGCCCTCGAGCTTTTTGCGTACCACTAGTGGTACGCGTACCAAAGGTTGAGAAACGCTGCACTAGAGTCGTACAACATACCTTATATATATTGTGTACATCGTTTACACTACGCACTGCTGCACCGCCGTTTCGGAAATCGATTTGCATAATATACGCGACGCAGCAAGTCGATCGACGGTTACACGAACTCGCTCGGGTTCTCTCTGCAAACAGTCAGCGGCGACTACGATATACGAGTACACGGATGTGAACCGTTTGCGTTAAACGATATCGGCTTTTCCTCTATGGTGACGCGACGCTCGAATCGAATTAAAATAATCGTATTACACCGAGACAACGTGGGCGACACACCTCGGACGTAACAATCAAAGACAGTCGCACCGTCGTCGCTTCTTTAATCCGTTGGAAATTAATAAGTTTCTTTTTATTTTTTCTTAATTAAAACGGAACACGACACCTTCAACTTTGGAGCTAACAGAAAAACATTTTTACGATTGTTGGTATTATTATTATAACTGGCGGTGAACCGGAGCAGAAAAAAAAATTTCCTAATGAGAATTGTCGGTGTACTTTTTTTTTAGCAGTCAAAAGATAAAAAATAAATAAATCGTTATGACGTGGGCGTGAGCATTTTATTTATGTTTCCCCGCAACAGTCCCAATCACAGAGCGGTTTTAAATTTTTGACGCAATGCTATTGGCTCTCCCGGCTTATAGCGGTCTCTGTCGCTCGATCGCGTCTATACATTTATTATTTACAATGATCATGCTATCAGTCATTTGTCATCGTTCGCAGTAATCGAAATTGTAGAAGCAATCAACGAGACGTTCAATTTTCCGCAAACTCTTGACGAGGTCGCTAATACGGTTAACGATTATTGATTATTTACTGTACCAGTAGAACTTACTGTTGTTTGGCCGCAATACTCTTGAGATCATGAAAACCAACTAAAATAATAACTCTATGAATATTTGTGTTCAATGCATCCTGATACAAATTAATTAGTACCAATCGTAATTTTGATTTTACAAACAACTCGTTTCCGAGACTGCCCGAATTGGACACTGGTGTAATGCTTTAAGAACTAAATATTTGTGAATTGAAGAACCGTGATTCGGATTTGTATACTTGAACTAACATTGTTCCTCATACATATTTCATAATTATTATTATTATATTTAATTGGCTTTGAATTTAACCAATTGGGTTTTTGTACACTATAACCATAACATTAATGTGTATCACATTTTCACTAATTTTCACCAGGTATCAATAAATGCTTTAGCATAATGGTTATTTAGTATGTTTTCTACTAGAAATTAATAGCATACAGCTCTGAAGAAATACATGTTAGAGTTAGTTACAGTATCTTACTACAAGCTTTGGGAATCGTAACAAATTAATTTTCGGGCTCAAAACTGAGATACAATTCGTGTTATCAGAAAAGAAAAACAATAGAGACCGTTTTAAAAACAATAAATCACTTGATTCACAGTAGTTTTTTGTATTTAAAAACAAATAATTGAAAAGTTATTCATCGCAAGCCCAAAATATTTTATTTAAATAGTTTTTATTTCACTGTTTATTTTGTGTTGGATCTCGTAAAAGACAATATTATTTTGGGAACGGATAATAGTGCGCTATATTTATGTATACGTCATTAATTAATTATTTTCGTTTAACAGTTTAAATTGGCAAATAAACGCGTTTGACTTAACAAATCAACAGTCGTGCTATTGTTTTGGAACCAATGCATTGAACAAACTTATCAGTGTTGTTGTTGGACGTGCTGATTATTTCAGAGATGTTTGGTTTTTTTTTGTATGACGTATTGCGTTTGAATTTATAAACAAAGCCATTATTTATCTCTCGAAGAGTATATAATATGTTATAATTGTTTGCTACTAGTTCAGATACGGATTTAACGAGTATTTAAAAGGTATTTGAAAAAAAAGAACTATTCTGACAGCAATAACAGAATGCGTGTTCGCAGAAAGACGTAACTATTCAACATCAGTCCGACGGTTTAGTCTAAGTATGACTTTTTAGTCATCTGCATTGTACTATTCGTTTCGAATATCGGTAGAACTAATCAGGGCAAAACTAAGTGCCGAAACAAGTGTCTCGTCACCGATCGTTGTAGCGTAAGTTTTTGAAAATCTCGGTAAGGGGTCCTGGCGAGAACCGAACGCCAAACGAGGAAAGAGTTGTTTGCTCTTTAGCCACCACCGCGAGGCACTCTTGTAAGCTAACCTTCGTATGTATACCCGCACGCCGTCTGATAAGTTACGGCTCTGGAGGGGTGTATCTGCTGCGGGGATTGGGCAAAGGGTATCTGGAAAGATCGGGAGGTAGGCCGTGGATTTGTTTCACTACTACTGTTATTATAATACACTAAGTATAGTATACGTACATTATATGAATAAGGGTGCGTGTACAACCCTAGCAATGACCATATATATATACGATATACACACCCCGTACACAGCGACTTATTATATTATTACTAAACGGAGCCGATATCACGCAAAGGAAGAGCGCGTGTGAAAAACGGGTTGGACAAAGTATGTTTAGTGGGGGCAGCGATGTGAGATAACGATATTACCTCGCTGTTGTCGAGGTGACGTACCTTTACCTGCACTGGTCCACTGCCGTAATTATATGGGTTCAAAAACGATCACGAGCAGAAAGAAAGAGAGAGAGAGAGAGAGAGGGAGAGAGAGAGACAGGAAACCCTTGAAATACACAAATACACACTGCTCTGACTGTCCCTTCGCTGCAGGTGTGGTGCGAGGGTCGGCGTGCGCGAGAGGGTGCGAAAGGGATCCGGCGCACGGTGACTTCGACCATTTTTCACGCGGTCACCTATGCAAGGAGCGTACCGCTGTGGTACGACACAATGATAAATGGACGGACCCGTCTCCCGACGACAACCGCAACGACGGCGACGGCTGTGGTGTTGGCGTTTTGTCTCTAATTGACAAGTTCACCCTCAAGCGTCCGTGTCAGAATAAAGAAAAACACCGCCGTACGAAATCCCATAAATCGACACGTCTGCACCTCCGCGTACGTTGATTTTGTAATAATATGACAAGTCGACAGTGGCCATGACAAAAGTATTGGCGTGTCACATATATATCACCTTAACGAACGACACCCGAGTACGAGAATCGGTTTTTCCCTTCGGACCGTGGAGCATATTATTCGATAGCGCGAACGACCCGGTACATATGGTCGTGCAGTGATTTACAGAACGCGGGGGTACAACACACGCGCGTTACACGGTCGATCCAAATATTATTGTGGTCATTTCGTTCCAACGATAGGCCGTGCGTGTGGTGCGCGGTGCGAGTGCAGTGATCGAATGCGTGACAAGTATCCGCTGGCCGGGTTCGCGTTTACCGAAGTAAACGTAAACTTGTGTACGCGATTGACGCGATGATCGTGCGAGGGTGCAGGACATGTTATATGCGACTACGCGACTGACAGGGAAACGTTGACGAGGAGGTCGGGAGGGTCGTAGGTCCCTTGTCAAGTTGTACACAGTACCGGGGAAAAACTTGCACAATTATCGGTCAGAAAGTTTTCTTTTTACCGGATACGTATGTATATTGTATACACATGTACATTGTGTCGTTACATGCCCGCCTTGCGTATATTGCTATTATGTAGCATTACTTCATTAACACACGCACACCCACACGCACACGCATGAAATAATATATCCAAGATCCTCCAAGTGATTCAGGCGAACAGTGGCGAAATATACGCATTCGTACAGAATAAGAACACGCCGGATGTAGTGATGAAGCGGCGAGACGGAGAGAATCGTTTCCGTACCACCAACGGATTTCCGGAATGTCAACAAAGTTGGACGAATAAAAGATAAAGATCTTAATCACGGTTTTCGTCGTATTCGACAGCACACGATTCACCATCGCCGCCGCGCACCATCCCCTTGTACGGTGCGGTACGACGAAGACGCGGTACAGGAAAACCACGATCTCGGTAAACATAATACGTCATGTGTTTGGGCCGAGTGTGCAAAATATTATTGCATTGTTCTCGGGCACCGACTAATGCGCGTGGTCGGTTCCACCGGCCTACCAATTTTGTGTTATTGTGTCGTGTAGTGTTGTGTATAGCTCATCTAGCAATGGTTGGGGTTGCCGCGCAATTACTAGTGAGCTATGTGGTGGTGTGAGTGTATAAGTGTGTGTATATATGTTGTGTGTCTCGTGTGTAGACTTAAAACTATGGTATAAAATAACTATGCAAAAATAATGGTAAAAATGTGGTATATTATGTAATGATATAATAATGGCCCTTCTGGCCCAACAGAATAATAAATTAACAATAATAAATAATATAATAAATTAAACAGATAAAAATAAATATATAAATAAAACTCACAGTTTGTGGAGCGTACTGGCCAGCCGCTACCTATACCTAAATAAACACAAATAAAAATCACAGTGGCAATTTGCGCACACTCGATATAAATAATAAAAATGACAAAATGACGGCGATTAGCGCACGTAAAAATATAAATAACAAAAATAAACCTTTGCGGCGATTAGCGCTCACACATATAAATATAAAAAATAAAAAATATAAGATTTGATAAACAATAGGACATCAGCGATTTGCGCACAATAATCCTAGGAAAAAAATGGACGGTGAACACTACACACGACGATGGTTCACGTACGACAAAAGAAAAATATAAATCACACACGAATAATTACCGTATTACATAACTCACGAACATATAAGGAATAATTAACAAAATAATACTATCTTAATCTACATGTGCGTGAGTGTGTGTGTGTGTGTGTGTAATTGGACGACCGGTGGTAGATTGCTCAAAGGCCGTTGACCGTGAGATACGGTCTCGAGCACTTGCCTCCTAATCATTGTTCGGCGCGAACATCATGTTTATTTTTAAACATATATTTTCAACCGTTAAACCGTGTGACGACTCGAAAGCTTACAGGTATAGCGTAACTAAATATGTACAACTGGGAGGAGAAGAAAATATGAATGAAAAATATAAATTTCAGTATAATTTTGAAATCGTCGGAAAGAAGGTTCAAATTTAAACGATTTGCCTACCTCAACATTTTTGTTTTATAATCTGATTTCATTGAATACGACCGATTGTATATTATATATTATATTTTATCATTTTTATTATATATTATATATTATCATTATTATTATTACATATTTATGTAATAGAGATATTTACGTGGCTACCGATGAGGGATTATATTATTATGTTCAATACATAGTTGTAAAGTTATCCATACAATCCGCTCGAAGTGAGCGTAATTATTGTAAAATATTATTTTATAAACAAAATATGACGGATTTTCAGCATTACTCGCGCGCGTTCGTTATGAAAATAACGATTCGTTGCAATGCACGCGCTGTTGAATTTTAATGCGAAATGTTTCCAATTATACATGCTTATGTGATTTAAAAGTGATGCTGCAAATATTTAGGTAGTGAAAATATAATATGCATGTATATTATAATGTACGACATAATGTATACGTTTTAGTCGACTCGTTTTGTGAGAAAATTCTCGGAGAAAAGTAAATAAGACAGTGAACACGTTTTCGTATTCATCTAAATCTTCGAAAAATATATAGTGTTTAACGCCGTCGTTTTTTAATTTTCGTTCAAAAATATTTACATAGAAATTAACATAATCATGATAGTATACCACGTTTTATCAAGCATTTACCTTGTTGAACTAAACTTTTTACTGCATAGTCTTTCGCGTCAAAATAAGCATTCACATTAAGGGTTCGTTTTGATTATTATAATTTTTATTTTCTTCAGTATTTGTAAATATTTGAAAATTACGTTATTAAGTGTTTATTGTTTAACTATATAATAACGATAATAATACAACCAAATCAAAAATAACTGGCAAAAAGAATGGCTCAAAATGAATACTAAATTAAATGAGATAAAACGATCTATTGAAAAATGGTATAACCCAATGTCGCTCAAAAGGAGAGAGGAAGTCGTACTGAATCGCCTCATAATAGGCCATACGCATCACACACATGGCCACCTCATGAAAAAAGAACCACCAAAAATATGCCCTACATGTGGAATTACGACTACGATCAAACATATTGTTACCGAATGCAGAGACACAGAAGAGGCACGACAAAAATTCAACATTCCGGAGCACCTGCACGACGCACTCGGCCCAGACGAAGAATCCATCAAAAAAATATTATTATTTATGAAAGACATTAAACTGTACAATTTAATTTAAATTATTTTAAATTAGTATATTTAAGTACCTATGTATACAAGCCAATGGTCCCGTTATCGAGGCTTCTTCTTTATTAAAAAAAAAAAAATAACGATAATAACATAATACGAGTATACCGCACAGGAATACCACGTACAACGGTATTATTTTGTAACACAAATGTTAATATTATTATTTATTACTATTATTATTATAATCATTATACGAAACACGAGTGGATTATAATTGTGTATATCCTATTAACGGACATTTATTATATTATCTACAACTGTTCTGATTTTCACTTGCACGGGAACAACAAGAACGAAAAAAAAAACAACCGAATGAAACACGATTCACGTTTTTTTCCTCTTCTGTTTTTTTCACTATTTATTTTCGCATATTTTTTATTTGTCTTTTAATGTTATTCCTTATAAAGTTGTTAATTGTTTGGCCTGCAGATAAAAACTTATAAAACAAATAACATCTATAGTACGGCTGCGGATACGTATAATGAAATACTTCAATATGAAGTTGAAATCTTTAAACAACGTTTATATATATATAATATTATAATATTATTTTCTTTTTCTTCGGCGCATAAATTAGTTTATCACATTGGAGAACGCGGAACGCCGTTTTAAAATAAACCGTTATAGTCTGCAGCGTATTGTAGATGGAATTACGGCTATGGAATAAACTTTAGACTATAACTACACACCTGTATACAATTTGAAATCTAGTACGATGAGCGTTGTTTGAATCTATTTTTGTTAAGAAATTACAAATATTCACATAGGCTATAAGCTCTAAAAACACATACATAAGTCGCAATATCTTGTGTTTTTACTCGGGATTTATTTTTATTTATGTAGATTAAAATAATTATCGTTTTCGAAAACTACGGAAAAACAAGAGAAATATGTAAATTTTTCGAAGTTTTTAAATTATTTCCTTGTACAATATTTGTTTTAGAAACCTAGGTTTTTAATAATATTATAATCTAAGAATATATTATTCATAAAACGTAGTTAAGTAATTAAATGAATTGTTGAAAATTTTGAATTTTCAAACGGACGTTTCGGAAATGCATAAGGTCATAAATTTAAATTCCACCGTAGCACCGCCGCGCCGTGTTCTTTAATGTTTTCAAGACGCATAAGCTCGAGAGCTGTTTAATAATATATTAAGTCATTATTTAAAAGCGATTTAAAGCAAAAACAATTTTGTAACTTTATCTCGATTTTTAAAGACCAAACAAGAAATGCTTTTTAGCAAATATGAGTATTGCGGTTAATTCAACATTATTTTTATGTTTTTAGTATCAAAATACCTACCTCGTTCGTATCGTTCGTTTATCATTAAAAAGCACTGTAATTATACATTATTTCTACGGCAAATTATAAGTTATTATCGTATTTAAACATGCTATTTCAAGCAAATTCCAAATGTTGCGGTACGATAGTACTAATTACACGTTATACGGACGTTTAAAAATAATAACTGACATGGTGAACCTAATATTATTTAAATATTTATACTACCAATTATTGTACACGACGAAAAATTATCGAACTGGACGTGGACAAAAGAAAACGGAACAGGAACACGGTATACTCGGGTACAATACGGTGTATTATTATTATGAGTTGGTTCGTTTTCACACCGAAACGCGACATTACTAGATCAAGCTTTTGATTATATTCAAAATTTTACACGTAAAAACCGTCTTGTGTGTTTGTCAACGCGTGAGGTTTCTTTTGTTGCCGTTGTTCGAAACACAGATGTGGGAAAGATACTGTAAAAAAAGTATCCAGATACTATAGATTATAGACACATCACAATTTTCACCTAAACATATGGATACTATATATTTTTTTTCTAGAAATAATTATTGAACTAGGTGAAACTATTATGAAGTGTATTATATTTCAATATTATTTATTTTCAACGAAAATGTTGAACCACAAAGCATTTAACAATACTAAAATATTATATCTTGCGAGACGTTTAAAAAAATGATTACAACTTAGCTATTGCAATATCAATAAACATAATATAGCACGTTAGAAAAAGTATTCCGTTACTCGAACCAATTAAACGATGACACCCGGTTACCATGGATTAATTTAGTTTCGTTACCATTTATTTTATTTTTTTATTTATTACACGAGGTAAATTTAAATTGTGTTTTTATTATTTCTTAGAAATAAAATGTGTTTTCATTTGTATCTTGTATCTGTTAACGCGAACAAAGAAAATACAAAAGATAAAAATTTACACTTTAGATACTGCCCTGACCCGTATAACGTATTCGATTGTTTTGTTTTAATTTCACTGTTTAATATTCACGAAAATCGCCCAATAAAAATTCCGGACCCTCACGGTTATAAAATGCAGTCCACCCTTTAAGCAGCTATAACGGCGCTATAATATTGTTGGTGTAACCGTTGCTATCGTTCGGAACGTTGAAAATTTAAAAAAAAAAAAATTAAACCTGTCAACGGCGTAATACGGTATTATACGGATGATTATATGGTGTACCAGTACTAACGGTATAACAGTATAAGTGGCCGCTGTACTTTTGGCCAAGACACTTTAATTAGTTTTTAAATTTCTCACATTTTTGACGTAATAAAATTATCGTTTTAACAAATGTGAAAATCGTTTTTTGAAGTTCTTAAAGACATTACTCTTAACAGATTTTGTAGTGCTGGATATTATAAGGTTGGATATTATATTACCACGTCACTCTTGTAATATGCGCTTATTGCATTTTGTTCAGTAAAATTTGAAAATCTTCACTCATAAATTCTCTTTACGAGCGCTTGAAATTTCAAAAAACGTCTCATGAACACTATATATGCGTTCCACTTATAGTCCAAATGCGGTGATTTGTCACCGTTTCCGAATTTAAAATAAAAATACGAAACGAGTCTGGCGACCGAAGCAAGAACGTTTTGCGTTCGACCGGCCGAATAAAAACATCAAACCAATGTGCAAGCCGTTGCGGAATAACATTATATTATTTCGTTCTTATTAAACGAGAAAGAAATAAAATATAAAAAATGGGTGATATACATGGGTCGTGTGACGAATATACGGGAACGGGTGATGAATTAGAATGTTTGATCTACACAGTTTTCGGACAAACTGTTTCGGTTTCTATCAATGTTATTATGGGGCAGGCGTGGCGTAGGGTTGAACAGAACGTTTTCACTGGGGGTGCATATAACTATATATCAAACTACATGTATATATTACGGATGAAAAATGTTTACTAACTGACAACTGAAAAAATGAAAGCTTAAATCTCCTTAGGCCTAATAATATATTGTCTTTTAATATTAAAATGTAATTCGCATACGTATAATATTATTGCATTTACACTTCAATATGTTTCCGTGTATTGTCGCGCATATACTTCAAACGGGTTTCCAGCTTTATTAGTTTTATAACATTATAATATTTTAACGTATCATCATTGTATATTAATATTAATATAATCCCTGAACTCGTTGGAGGTGCAACTGGACACCCTTCACCCCCACCCACAACCACCACTACCATGTGCACGCTGATGAGGTGCGGTACTCTTCGTATACGCGAGAGAAATGCGCCGCCTCCACCAGCCTTCTAACGGCTGTTTCGGATTTCAAAGTTCAATATTTACGATCGTGTTAGGCGCTTTCGTTCGTTATAACGGAATCGGCCGGACTGCTACAACACGCTGCACCGCGTGTAACGAGATGGCTTACAAACTAGCATCCCTTGCAGACCGGGTGGGTTGTCGTGTGTTGTCTTCCGCTCGACATTCTGTGCAGGGACCATCCGCCGGTACATTATGATGTAGTTTATTTCTACATCGACCATCGTTTGTACTGAAATATCATGCATGGTGTCCCGTGAGGATTTACCCCATACAACGATGTTACGACGAGTCTTGGGCCAATAAAGGTTTGAAGTTTATAAAAAAATTCGAATAAATCACTCTGGTAAGGGTGTATAACAGGTTTTTATGTATACTGTTATAAGTGTACGTACATTTTCGTGTAAGTTAATCAAACAGAACTTCAAAAAACCCATTAAAAAAAAACGCGTTATTATATTAGCATTTTGAAGACAACTCTTCGTTTAATACCGTTGAAACATTGTTTTATTTTTAATATTTTATGTTTACGTCATTCTATATGATATAATTGGATACACAGTAAGTTATTGATATTCGTGTTACTGATCTCCATACATTTAGTTTCTGTTAAACAATATTCAATCGTTACGCTATTAATAAATGCAACTTGACTCTTCATTCTTTATCGTGTCCCGTACGGCCGCGTATCTTTTTCGACCATGTTCCTAAGTTTGAATTTCAAGACCAACCGGAATTACGATTTTTTCTCTAAACAATTTTATTTTTTTATCCTATATTTTCGTCGGTAGTTTCATGGTTCCGATTAGCGAGGTGTAATTATGTTATGCGTCCAATACGTATAATACGTGTGGTAGGTCCGCATATACGTACATCACTGCCTACCCCGAACACCTGCATCAGTGGACGCGTATTCCATATTTTTCGTTTTATACGCCTATACATAATATTACGGATGAACATATACATAAATATCTATCTACGAACATTATTGCGCGTTTCTCGATCGCCGTCGTTCCATTTGATTGACGAATATAAAGAACGTAATAAAAATTGTTTATGCGGCTTTACGAAATTTTTATTTTTTGTCATCTTACGCCCATACATCACTGTATTAAGCATATAAACACATGTATTACGTATGTTCAACCTAAATGTTATCAGCTTCACTCGCCGACGGATACGCATCGTGCAATAACTAATATTTTCGTGAGGGATTTGTCTACTGAGGATGCCGTGAAAAAAGTGCGTCGCAGACCAGCCGACATTGATATTAATAGAGCACCATAGTGATATGATATACGATAAAAAAATCATAATAACAAAAATAGTGATATTATACAACGAATTAGACTATTTTTAAGGTTTTTCACGACGCGACGTATTTACGAGTATAACCACGCTGTGGTATTTTCGTGCGGCGCGCAGTTTTGCGTACACCACTGTTAGGATCAAATATAGGAAATTTGTTTTTATTTTAACTTTGAAAAGACTACCACTGCCGCGTTATACTCAACCTCTTTCGCATTTAACATTGAATTTATATATATATAAAAAAAAAGCGGAAATGTAAAACAAAATATAGAAAGTCATATGGTAAATAATTATTATCTTTAAATGTACATTGTACTTATTTTATTATTCTCTCGTTACTCTACTTGTACAGTTGTGCACATAATTTTATTCCATGCTACTACAAAGTCTTAAAGACCCGAGTAAAAAACATCTGTAAAAATTATAGTGTTTAAGTGGACGTTTATATTTACGTTTCTCATTATGGTATGAAATCTTGGGCCTCCAATGTTTTTTAAATAAATATAAAAAAATAAAAGACATTTCCTTTTTTTTATTTTTTTCTAATGCAAATGTTTACGGATCAAAAAAATAAACCAAAAACCATTCACTAGGTATAAATGAAAAGATACGAAGCACATTACATACGGTATATTAACTTTGATATGGTTTTGGGTTTCATACTACTTTTATTTCCCGAATAATCTCGCGTAACCGTTTTAACGTAACGTTGTTATGACTATAGGAACTTAAATAAATAATAAACAATTATAACAATAATTGGTATCAATACACAAAAAGTATCTACGATTCATCTATTTTCCTTGCAGAGTAAGGTGCTTATTTCTTATATAACTTTTTCATTGATTGTATTTCACGACAAAATAAAGTAGTATATCGTAAATCCGAACAAAGGCTGATCCGAACGGACTTGAATTAAAGCATCACACTATAATATTTAGAGACATATTTTTCCTTAGACCGACAAATTAGCAATCATTAAAATAATAACGATAGCGCATTGCTCGTGTACGTTTGTAGGACAAAGAATCTCCGTATAATATTATAATAAATAATCAGCGCATGGTCAGACGTGCGAGAGTGTACGAATAAAAATAATATTATATGTAAGGACGGCGGCAGACCGAGAGGGTTTTCTCGATTTCAGACGTCAAGAAAACCAGTCGGTTTCGTTTTGGGTTTTCCGCGAATTCCACCGCGAGATTCACCGAACCACCGAAGGGAAACACATGCCGCTATGTGCTGCAAACGACTGGCGTAATATTATTATTCTCACGGGCTCTCCTGGCCCGGAAAAATGGCGTGTTTTTCGCGTGAGCGGCCTTATATTTTTGGCAACGGTGGCGGTTTCGTACCCGCGGTCACCATCCTTAAACGCGTCATTGTAATTATAATTATAAGTATAAATCATTGTAACAAATACACACGGCTGAGAGAGATGTATATTTTCGGACGGATACCACGGTCTCATTGTGCTACGATCGATCGATTTGTCCTTTGAGAATCGTTCAACTCGCGCACCGCCGACACGAATCTGACCAGTGAATTTGTGTTCGATTATAACCGATAGGTCCTATTATATACTATACAGGCACCGAGACCGAGACATTAATTATTCGTATCATTTCGTTTTAGACTCGTGAATTATGCACGGCTATCGTCAGTCGGCACTTGGCGTGTTCGCAAAGTGCAGTGTGCTCTGCCCAATATGTATTATTTCCCCGCTCGGAAATACATATTTAAAGGACGAAAGAATAAGAAAGTCGTATTTATACTTTTCAGCGATTGGTGTACGAGCACTTTTCTCGGAAATAGTTCTCGGTCGGTTGACGGGAGGGAAAACGAAAACCGATTCGAAAAAAATACACAAGTATACAATAAGTCAAACACTTTGGCGTCGGTCGAAATCAATTCGAAAGGGCGAGGGAACCACGCCGTGACTTGTTTAAAGTTTAAGTCGTCGCGCAAAAAGCTTTGGAAGTAATGGAATTTTCGCGCGAAAATTTGATTCGTGGCACGCGGGAAAAGGTAACCACCCGCACACACAAAGACGGCTCAACAATTACACGAGATTCTACTTTTCAGCGTATATCCGTGAGTAAATTAGGGTTTTGAGCGAGTATTGTAACTTGAATGTAGTCCCCCCTCCCGACCGAAGCCTACGTCAAAAAGGTACACGGCGTACGTATATAAACGGTGTATAATTATACCTATTATTACGTACGCAGGGGACGACTGTTTTCTTCCAATAACGAATTCCCGTGTTTCGGCTCGGTGAGTGGCGTGCGCAGAGGTATTATAAAGTCGCACGGCTACAATTCCGCGTTGTTGTCATAGGTTCCGCGTACCCGCACGATAACACGCTATTATCTGAGCCCTCAGGTAACCTAGTCGTACCAACATTTTTGTACCGTTGGTACCGCGCCCTTTATCGTTTCGTCTCGTGATTTACGTCCCGTTCAACCGACCGGAATTGGAATTTCGATCGTTTGAAGTTCAGAGGACCGAATTGAAAATTCGATATAAAGCGGTCCTCGATTCTGCGATACTTTGAATTATCGACGGCCAAGAGGAAAAGAAGAGTGTTTAATACTTTTTTTACAGTACGCATATTTGTTATTTGACGTAATTACATTTATTGCAGGCGGGGACAATTGTTCTAGGGCAGCGTTTCTTAAACTGTGTTCCGCGGACCCCCGGGGTTCCGCGAAGCTTAAGTAATTTTTTCAAAATGTTTAAGAAAATTACTTTAAAATTTCTAACTAAAGATTAGTATTGGGGAAAAAAGTATGTATCATAGACGTAGTCGTCATTCATAATCTGTTCATGATGAACTTAAAGAAATCAATGTAGAATTCTTGCTCGAAAGCATGACGAACTATTAAAATCAACTGTATGGTTCAAACTACAAAAACCGTTAATGAAAAAGCAACCGAGGCTTTTTATTTTGTTAGCTAAATACCTTTAACACAATATTATTATAAAATTATAATTTATTTACAAATAATCCCAAAAAAAAGCTAAAAAAAATTAAGGGTTCCACGTTAAAAGTGGGTATCAAAAAAGGTTCCATGGATAAAAAAGTTTAAGAAACGCTGTTCTAGGGTATTGCGTGAAACGATGTTAAAATGTACATACGGTGTTTGATCATGTCCATTCAGATCATTGCTATCGCGGGAGAACTTTCCGATAATTGTTCTATCCGTATCGTCGGCTTGTGTCTTGTACCGAACGCGCTTATACCCTATACGGTGTAGACAAACAACGTTTGGGCGCGTATTTTTTATGGCGCATCTCGACTGTATTCAATTCTCTGTCCGGCACAATGTAGGAACACTTTAACCGATCATGGTGGCCGAGATATTACGATGTCGCGCAGAATACGCGGTTAAACTGTTCCGTACAGGAGTTGGACTCCACAATGCGGAGACTCGACGATCCACCGAAACCGCGGTTTAATCAGTGGTCGCACCGTACGTGTGATTATAACAATATTGTTAACGGGCGTGTGGGGAGGGGTAGGGGAGGGAAAAAATACGAGGACCGTCCGTCCGTCCGTCTTTCCGGAACACGGCGAAATTAATCGTCCAAATGGGTGCGCACGAATTAGCAGCGCGTATATATTGTGTTAGTAATAAATCGTCGCGAGACGACAAACGTTTCCCGACAACTTTGTACGCCACCGCGTCGGCGGCGAGTTAATTTGCTTTTCGAATTCGCGTCGTATATCATCGGTACGTACGACGAAATATTATAAATAACGGCCGCGTACGCCACTTGAAAAAAACAACCCCCAATCGTTTTATGACCGCGCCGTGAGTATGGGATGATTTTTTAAACACGTTCACCCCCTTTTTTGGCCGTAAAATTGCTCAGACTTGGATTTTTTTTACGAAAGTTTGTATCGCCACAGTGCATGCTTGAGGTGGCGTGGAAAAAAACAGTTATCAAACACATAGGTTTTATGGTACATTGAACGTTTAACAAAAATGTCAGCATTTTATGGCCAAAATAGCGGTGAGCCTGGTTTACAAAACACCCTGTAGATATATTACGTTCTGCATAATACTTATTTTACAATGTAAATGTGTGTTCTCGTTGTGTACACAACGGATAGGAGTTGAAAAAAAAATTAACGAGCGTATTTTTTTTTTTTTTTATTGTTTTAGTATTTTCGCAATTTAAAGTTTATCCGTGTTGTACAATATACATGCCTAACGATAATATAACACACAAGAACCGGAGACACAAAAATGTTTACTTGGCACCGGACTCAGGATTGTATATGCTTTTAACGTTTTATATTCTGAGTATGTGTTTTTTTTTTGTTTTCCGTTTCTGTACATGATTTTGATCACAAAGAGTTTTTCGGTCATCCGGATCGTGGGAGATGATTGATAGAAAGCAGTGTATGATTAGTACTTTGAATGTGCTTTTTTTTAAATTACTTAATAGTTTTCCGAATAATTGAAAAAACCCGAGAAAAAATTGCAAAAAATTCGATCGTGATCGAGAATTGAACTATTTGATTGTTATTATATAAATATTAATCGTAGTGACTCGTAACATTTACTGAGCACTTAGATATTAGAATTTTATAGTCATTTATAATTGGTAAAACATTTATTTTCACAAATTTTAGATAATATTTTGTTCTACTTTAATGTCGATCATCTACATAAATATAAACTGATCCACCCAAGCTCTTTAACTCCGAATCGAATTTTTCCAGAGGGCAATGATACAAGTTCAAAAGACCTATCGCTTTATCTCACCAGACCTCGGAGTTTCGTCCGGATTTTTTACGTTCATCCCTTTCGATTTTTTCACATGGGCTGGACGTCCTAAGCGTATGAAAGTCTATGCATAGTGATAATAGGTATGATTAGAATTCTGCTAATCTACATTTTTTCTTTGTGAGGAAAATTGAGAAACCATGTATATGTTTTTTTTGTACACTAAGAAATAATTAGAACTTGTTTATTATTGATTTGCATTTATATAGTAATAACAACGTTAAACTAAATCGGTTACGCAAGATTTGTCAGAAAAATAGTTGTGATCCAGCCCGAAATCATATCTATATAAATTTGCAATATTACAATAGGTACGTACAAGAGTCGATTAAAAAGCGCATGCATAAAATTGATTCGCAGAGGCGTTATCGCTGAGAAGTTATTAATAGAAAATTCGTACGGTACGGATGATTTCGGGAAAAAACAGCTTACAAAGGAAATTCTAAAATATCTTCTTCGATTTAACGGACTGTAATAACACTATAGACTATAGAGACAACTCGATACCGACTACAATAAGTCGAGCCAACCATTATCGTATTCGCGGTCGCGTTTTCTACAATGTCTAAGAGTAATACATATTCCAATTAGACAGTATTCTGCATCCTTCTGTATATTAAGAGTGTTTTCGCATACTTCGATCGCTTCAACGTATACAGACGTTACGCACAAGATGTAAATGAATATTAAACTTGAAATGACGCGAATCGATGTATACAGTGATCGCGTCACACGACCATCACAGAACGAATAGTATTTTTTATTATTTTTACTTCTCTACAACTTAACATAATGTAATTAGAAAGTTTTGCAGAATAGTCATAAGACATATTTGTAAAATTATATTATTTTCCTTACTGGTTGATAACTGACGAGGGTATACTAACACCATTGTTTATCGATAATTGTTGTGCACCCTCCCGGTGCGTACAAAGGTGCAAGAGAAGCACGTCGAATCTGCAAAAAACGCTATTGTTGGCTCCGTCTCGATATGATTTCCCGGACGGTTATCCGTGACCCCGTGTACGCAGCTATCACGCGTATTCCGTACGACCCCGTTTAAAAGGCATAACAAAGAGAATAACGGGCGATAAATTAAATTACTCGAAAAACGATAACATAAATGATACCGCCACCGGCAACGTATATTATTACACAATACGAAACCGAGTGGGCAAACACCGCGTTCCTCCTCACAATCCCCGTTTACTCGCACTGCGGTTACGCGTCCCATCCCTTCGCCATCGTGGGTGGTTATTATTTATTTTTACAACGCCATAAAAATCACGTTTATTTTTTTTCCGCGTCGGGCCTTCACCTACCGCATTCTTATATTATACGACTCGGATCGAGTTAAGCCTCGGCACCGACCACGGAGTAGATCCCGGCCCCGGATTAACACCACCGAAACCTAACCTCTATTACTCCGACCAATCGCTTTCAGTTGTTTAGCGACTAGACGTCCCGTGGTCATAGTCGTCCGTTTCAACCGTTTACCGTTAGCATCCTCCCAAACGAACAGTCGCAAGGCCGCTGACGACGCAATAGCTATGAATATTTATTTAGTAAAGATTGACGAAAACAACGCGTCGCCGTGAGCTAAGACTTAACATTAATCGGTGACGTACAGGGCGAGAAACCCAGTCCGAAAGACGATTAGCCGGGGTATTGTCTATAACCTCGGGCTGCGATCACGTGTGTGTCCATCTTTATGGGTGAAAAACCGCAACGATTCGGCCAATAAATGACGCGTTACTTGTAGGCGTCTAGAGCAGAGATTCCTAATCATTTAATTTCCCGGTAACACTACTATGTTTATTAAAAGTCAGGTACCTACCACTTGTTACAAAAAGCAGAACTGTTCAAAATGTTTATACAATAATTGCACGTCAGCAAATCATTCACCCGAATTATTATAAAATACGAATTCTATTTATTTTCCGAGCTATCATGATGACGTATCACCACGTGGTCTAGTGCGCACCAATGTTTGAAAATTTCTGGTCTAAAAGAACCATGGGACGCAAATGCAACGATCGCACGGACTTTCCGATATTCAAATATAATGTTATTGCGATAAAAGTGTAGCGTTAGTATGGTCTTGAGGTGCAGGGGAGGGTGCGGTCTAGTGCAGTTCTATATACGTATGGGCAATAGTCGTGATTGGCAGAGGACATTATTGTGTTTGAATACATACAAATACTTAAAAATTATAATTTTATTGTTTTTGTATTTCATTAAATTTTCTTTAAAATGTTAGAGTTAATGTCGAGCACACGTATTACTATAAAAAGGTGAGTACTTGTACCATTGACCATATGATAGCCCACTAATCAAGTAGCCGTATACTGTACAAGTTCTTTAAAATTAATGTTTGAACAATTTCAATAATATTATATTATAACCGTACTGTTAAGTTATCACAACACAAAGGTATGGACTTTTTAAATTTAGTACTCTTTTTTTGTTTTTTTAACAACAATGCACCCACCATCTGGAAAAATCGTGAGCTAGTACTCCATGGTAAATTTGGTTCTCATAGTATGAATGTATGAACAGGTAGTCAAGTAGTATGTATAGCTGTACTACGATTGGGGTGATTAAATTTAAATGGTAAATGAAACCAAATTTTTTTTTCAGTGGACCGACACGATCGCACTAGACCGTATATGAGCCTCATTGCGTAAAAACCGATAGCGGATTACTACGGATTACTCGAAGCGCTGGTCTAGCATTCGAGCGGGTTATAACATCGAGTGACGACAGGGCTAGACCGTCTGACCAATTACGAAGATTGGTTATACGAAACGCGGTTTTGGAGGTGGCCTCTATTTATATTTGTTCTGTAATTCGACCGTTGCGGGAGAGGTCAAAACGATTTCTCTCTTTTCGTTCTATTTCACTTCCGTTTGGGGGATCCTCTCCTCTGCCCCCCCCCACACTAGGATCGATCATCGATCTTATGACACTCAAACCACCCCGAATGTGCTTCAAGTCAAACGTTACGATACAAGAAAAATAAAAACCAAGTTATTATAGGTATTTTTTTATTACTAGTATATATAAAACGAGTTTTTTCGAATTTTCGAGGCAACCACCGTGTTACGGAATAGACGGTTGTTCAAACACATGATAACGGCCTTAGTCAAGTACCTCAATAACTCATTTGCTTGAACGAGCGATTAAGTAAAATACAGTATAGAATATATAATAAGCCTCTACTACAGTCACTTACAACGACCATTGTCTAGAGGCCTCTAAACGAGAAAAATACAGCATCCTCGGAAACCCAAAATCAGGGCCGTCAAAAACGGTGAGTTTATTCATGGGCATCCTGTATATAAGAATCGGTAGCAATCCGCGTGGAAGCGAAAAAGATTGGCTATAAGGGGAAGGGAGTGAGGAATATTTTTGCCCACGTTTACTTAATCCATATAGTTTGAATGTCGAGCGTTTTAAGAGCTGTAAACTCCGGGAAACATGCCACGGCATTCTCGGCGGAGGCAAAGCCAAAGAAATAATCGGCATATTACAAGACTCTTATAATATGCAGTTATAATAATACCGTTACAAACGGACAATTACTCACGTTTCACCAAGTCCCTGGATCCTGTGCGCAGCATCAACGGTTGTCCGTTCTCGCGCCTCCACGTGATCTTGGGCTCGGGGTTGCCGGTGGCATGGCACGAAAGCGTTGCGTTTTCGCCTTCCATCAGCGTCAGATCGGCACTCGACTCGTCGGTGATAATGTCGGGCGGCACTGGAACACGAGACGGGCAATTATTAACTACAATAAAATGTACTCAATCGGCATAGGTCATTTCGTTCGATCGACGTCCTTATCATAATCTTGGTAATCTCGGTGATCAAATTGTATGGTACTGTCAACGTGACTATATATTACGAAAAAATCCTTACGACCGCGCGGGTTCCGAAAACTATACTTTTTTTATAATATATACATTATTTTATATTGGATTTCGCTTTGCCATTTTCGTTCGTCAACATCAGAACACGCGCACACACGTGGTTCGTCGATATAAAGCGGTTCGTGCTAACTAGCTATGGAATTCGCAAATTTACGATCGTGTGTTCTGCTCAAAGGAGTACATGGTTTACTTTACAAACCTCGAAAGCGGCACTGTACGATCGCCTTTGTACGTTTATTATGATGAAAACGTACGTAATAAGATTACACAACGTTTAATTTTGAATCTATCACTCGCCGCTTTACCGTCTTGAAAATAATTGATAGCAACACGCGACAATCGGAGGTAAAGGTTTCCTTTTTTTCAAAACCACTACTTTTGGATTGACGCAGTAGCTGCAGTTACTGTTATTCGTACTAAACCGGTACACTGTTGCAATTATTTATCGTGAGAGGAGGAGGGTGGGGTGGACCAGTGGAGCTGCAAAGGCAGAAATCATGAAAACACCAGCGCTTTAAACGGTATCCCTGATAATACGGTCGATTAAACCGGGCGCAGCAGAGCAGAGCGCAGCGAGAAATCATTACGATTCGCAATTAATTTTAATGACTACGGTCCGGTCTGACATTTCAATACAACATACACGTGGCGTCGTTTGTTGTAGTTTTTTCCTCCTCCCGCCCCATGTCTTATGTTAATTCGGTTTTAAATTCATTACGCGTTTTGACTTTACTGATTCGGAACACGCGACGATTATGCGCGATTACGTGTAAATTCATAAACTTGAACACCGCGGGGTTGATACTTTTTAATTTATCGGTAAGCATATTATACAACTCGTCAATTACTGCACGTTATTACGATTGAACTTTAAATATTGATTTAATTGTCCGGTCGGCCGAAACAATCATAACTCAAAGCGCCACCGTGGTTTCTCAATGAATTTGTTTTTAATTTACACCGTTCAGACAACATATCATGCACATACGTATGAAACATAAAACAGACCTAAAGTTTGTCGTCATCGTCATAGCATTATAAAATTTAGAACACGAAGGTAAACAATACGTTCCGGCAAAGATGTCTTTATATATAATACTCTACACCTCTATAGAGTGTCCCATCGAAAATAACACACAGCGATATCTCCCGTGTCACTAGAGACAATCAATATTTTTAATATTATAAGCATGCCTGGACAAGGAAATATTGTTGACATTAGTTTGTTAAATATAAGTATATTATTAAAAAAGGTAAAAAAATTAACTTTTTATTTTCTAATTTTTGTAAAATTCGAAAATAGCCATTTTGTAGGGCTTCTTATTTTGAAAATGTCGATAGTTCACCTTAAATTTTCATTGGATGCATGATTTTTAATAATTTATTTCGTTTTTCAAAGACATAACGTAAATTGTTATCGTCTCTTAATTTTTCCGAGAAGGTTTGCTTATAATGTAATTAGTATTTAAGATTGTGTAATCAATAAACTATTTTATAGTTAACTAGAAAAATTATTAAAAATCAAGAAGTTAATAAAAACTGAACCGTCAAAATTGTCTAAAAAATATAGCCACATATAGACATTTATAAAAGTTATAAAATAGAAAGTCACTTTTTTAACTTCATTAATAATAAAACTTATATTCGTCAAATTATTGTCCCCAACTATGCCTTTGCTATATACCTATGCTCACAAAAAAAAAACGATATTTCGATGCAAGACAATCTTCTTTATTAACACGGGAGATAGACAACACTGTAATTGCAACACAAGTATATACATTTTATTTTACGAAGAAGACTACGGTTTTTTAGAAGTGATTATTTTAATACAAAATCGAAAGTATTACAGTTCGTTGATTTTTGTGACTTAACACCGCCACGATGACGGTTCGAAACGCGACTTAAACATAACAAAACGTTTGTGCGCTTCGCAGGTAAACATCGAATCACAAATCACATGGAAACCTATGTTTTTGCCGGTTACCCATAGTAACTTTAACCGCGTTCTACTCACCGTATCCTCTGCTCGGCGGCGACGCGAAATCGGCCAAAAACCAATCGTCAGTATTGTACCCGCAAAGGAAAGACTTATCCGTGTTAATAATAGTACGGTGTAACGGTAACAAATGCTCGAAACACTCGCAGAGTATTTTCGTGGAATAAACACGTTGTCTTTTATCGTTAACATTTCACCGCTACCGAGATCAAACATCGGACCGATTAGTGCGTGCTTTTAATTATTTAAACACAAACGGAGACCCGTTATACGCGATGGCACGAGTGTATTTTCACATGCACTATACCAGCGGCGGTGCTTTGCCTTTTGCGGCACGTGTACCGGGTTAGGAAACACTCTTCTTTGATGCCATGAACCTCCGGGGTTATGAGCAAAAAAAAAAAACAAAAATCACAATACCTGATATTTGCATAATATGCTTTTAAATAACGCACATATCGGTTCGTGTGTACTGATGCGGTGCGCGTTGTCTCACCTCAGCGATTGATACCCCCCACCGCTACGTGTAGGAGGACTTTCTCATGATTTAGAACGTTTTATCTTATTGAAATTCCAGAAAGTCTAAGGCGTTTTAGTCCCAACGTGTGAGTACAAACCGAAGCGTCCAGGACATGAAGCGTGTTCGGGCCAGAAAACCAAACTGCAGCCAGTTTGGACCAATTTTATATTTGTGAAGTATAAGCTAATTTGTGGAATTTTTGTACAGTGCGTTTGCGCAAATCAACTAAGATAATTAATTAGGCCTTATAGAGATTACATTTTAAAACATAAATAAAACCCACTATAATATCAATGCGTACATCGTAATTAATAACTAATAAAAAACATATCAAAAAATAACTCATGTTTTTAACATTTTTGCGGCAAAGTATTTTTACCTGATCAGAGCAAAGAGTACGTACATTGTATTGATAAAAATAAGGAGCAGGATTTGTAATCATGCTAAAAATCGATGCTAAGCCTACAAATACGGGAAGGGGAGCTCTGGTCCATAATGGCTGCGTAAGTATATGGTTCTTCAGCCCAAATCATTTTTTTCAAAATTGGTCCAAACGGGTACTGATCAGTCACAAACCGCATGTTTTACTATATCGACGGTTACGGCTTCACCGGTGCGCTCGTACACTCTGTATACGCGTTACACTTATGTGATATAAAAATAAACAGTGCCCCTTTAACGCGCTTTAAAAACGTTTCGGTGGTGGTTTTCACAAAGATTTCCGCGTGGCAAAACCGATCAGTAGTATGTAGCGTTTCAACGGACGGACGTGGGTGGAATGAAAATACAAAAAAAAAAAGGCGTTTCACCCCCATTAGAAAAATCGGTATTGCGCGTCGGCTTTCATCGGGACTTGTCGACACGAGGGAAAACTGCAGTGTCAGAAAACTCGACAAACGTTACGCGTGATTTGACGACGAGTCGACGAACGATACATACGAGTATATATATATTATACATATACATATGTCAGGGATCGGCAAGTGGTTTCCATTAGAGTCATTATGATTAAAATAATAAATAAATGAGGTCAAGAGAAAAAAATCTTTGTCATATATTTATAATTTTGAAATGGCAGTATGAAAATGAAAAAATATAGCTAGTTTCAACACTTAATTTACATTGAAAAATAACAATATTATGTAAATAATTATAATAATATCGTTTGATCATAATTATAATTTAGCAAGTAATTTAATGCGAAAAATGCATTTTTTTTCCTTGGCAAGTGTTTTGAAATTTGGAACTTATAGAGAACAGATTATTTGCAATGTGGTCTTCTAGGTGAGAGTCAAACGATCATTGTTTTAAAATTATACCTCACAAATGTGTACCTTGCCAAACATCATAATCAAGTACTATGTGTCTAGGTGCAGAGTTTTGCCTCCCGCGGTCCGTCAGTTAACGACGAAGCAATTTACGTAAACGAATACGCCTACACGCTCGCGATATTCTCTAATCACTGCACGCGTGAAAATGTTTTTTTCGAACGAGGAGGTAATACTGGCGCGCGATAGAAATAGTGACGGACTCGTGACATAGGACGACGATTCGTTTCAGAATCAGAACAATATCATAAACCAACCGTGTGATAACGGGTACGTTCGGGTTGAAGGAAAAACAAGTATTTATTTTTTCGCCATCCACCACGCTGCCGCGGTGGCGCGTGTTGCTCGTAAATCTGTGCTGAAAAAATGCCGATAGAGTATCACGTCGTACATAGTAAATAATGATTATCATAAACGGCGGTTCATTAGCGGTGCCCACGAGTCCACGGGAAAAACGACGGTCGGACGTTCGCGCATATTTTTACGGTACGCACGAATTTGATATACATTTTTTTTTTTTTTCTTTTAATTTCTCTAATACGAGTCACGTTCCCGTCTGAATTGATCACTGCGCGCGGATAAAATACATTTTTCTCCGCGGTGAAGTCGTGCGAAATCCGTCAACACACTGCAAACGGTGTTCCATAACAACAGGGACGCGCGCCGAAATGAAGTAAAACAACAATAAAATCCGTCGCAATCGGTACTACAGCCACTCACAACCGGTGACCGGGGAGAGGGCGCACGGTGCTAACGGCAGATTGTATTTGTTCAATTATTTAAAGCTTATGCGATAAACGAGTGAGGGGGGGAGGGGTGGAATTCACACCAATGACCGGTTTCCACGCGTTCATGAACGTTCGTGTTTCATCGTCTACGCCGAGCCGCTTAAAACAATATGCTTAACGTGTATCACAATGTTGTTAGTTTGTTTTGACTAAAAAAAAATATAAATAAACAAATAGAGTTTTACAGATTTGTTCACTATTACGTGGGGAGGCGCGAGATTTTCGAAAATACTCTACAAGGGTTGCGTAGATTTAAAAAGGTTGGGTACCATCGCGCAGCTAACATAACTGTTATTATTACGACCATAACTCACACGGCGACACGGCAAACGGTACGATACGTTTTACTACCAGTGTTGTTCGTTTATTATTAACCGTGTGCTGCTGAGTGCCGCAGTAAACGCAGCCGCCACCGCCGCGGAGGGTTCATAATAACACGACGACGACGTAAGTCTTTGCGCTCCCGACAAGGGTCTTCCGTCTCCGCGCCCGAGAGCAGCGTGTGAGCGGAATCTCGCGTACGCATCGCACCGTGTTTCGCGCGCACAGTCCTATACGCGCTATTTTAATAACGTGCGAGTTATTATGAGTTATGTTTGCGCCCACGCGAGCCGAACGCGTTTTACGTTCTTCCCGGACACGGGCGAAAAAAAATCCCCGTAGTCCTGCGAAACAGGACAAACGCGATGGCATATATTAATATAAGCGTCCCCGCGGTGAAACGTCATATGAACGCGTACGCGGAAGTTGTGCTCTTCGATCGTCTCGACTTATAGGGCCGAGTCTTTTAGTTTTATGTTTCCGGTCCGATGACAGTCAAACTCGGTCAAGTGGAAGGGCGACCGGAAAAAAGTTTCGGTTATCCGCGAATAATTTCGAAATATGTACTCTTTTAAAACAGTACAATATAATTATTCCCATATATTTTATAAAATATGTGTTTTAAATTTAATATTTATATATTATGTGTAAACTTTAAAAGGCGTAGCAAAAATTAGGTGAGTGAACTATTTAAAAAAGGTGTTTATTTTTGTTTGAGGTTTGATCGTAACATTTGTAGCGAAACGTTCTGTTATATTTGAAACTTCGCGAAAAGTTCATCACTGATCTGTGGTTTGTTTTCGACCATTCACCTCAATTCATTATAACGCATCTTATGTTATCGTGGGAATGTGTGGTTCAATACATTGCTGTTCTTCTTATTCATTCGACGATTGAATACATCGAGACTTCGAGTCGAACAAGATTTTTTTGTATTTTTTAAATAGAAAACTCTGGGGTCCGTGGAAAAAGTTCGAGGTATCGACAATTTCGAGTTAAAAATGTTCGAGTTAACCAAGTTCAACTGTATTATCATTATTACGATCTAGTGCCAACGTTTATCAAATACTTCTCGGAACTATGTTATATACGCTTTCGAAAACATGTTTTGCGATTTGTATACGCAAACCCTCACATTGAAAGTCACGATTTCGCATGATATGAAAAAACGTGATAAATAGTGCACTGTTAATTAGTTAATTACCGGTGATTAAAAATGTCTCTAGCTTTTTTTTTCCGTAGCTTTACGTTAATTATTTTTTGTACATCATATTATTTTTTAGATGTAATTATAAAATGTAGCATTTTCATGTTTATGTAGAGGAAAAAAAAATGTTTATATTGTTCCTTCTTCGGTCCAACAACAATGGCTTTTAACAGCCGTCGTCGTTTGGTATCCTATGAAAAAAAAAACACCGTTATAGAAGACGTGTGTTCATCATTCTCCGATGAAACGAAAAAAAAATAAAAAAATAAAACATTAAGAAGGCACCAACGAAGGGTTACGTATTATAATAATTATTATTATTACGTTCAGGTTATGCGACTCGATGTGTGAATGTAATAAATTAAAACGTTCACGAGCGATTTGAATGATTTGATTAGCGTTTATTCATTCCTATAGTAACCACGCGGTTTATTTTAATTAGAGGGTATTAATTTTAAGCCATGCAAATGCTAAACATTTTACTGTGTTTGTTTATTTTGTTGTATACGTTTTAATTGGGTTTTAATGATATAATTTATGTAATTTAATGACAAGTTGCGTCAGCGTAAATAACTAAACCCTACATCACAACAAGTTCGTCATAATAATAATTCGTAAGTACAATATATTTCGTATGAAATAGTCTTTCCAATGAACAGCTGAAGAACATTTTTTCTTCCACAATAATCGATCGAAATAGTATATTATTTCAACGCGTTTTTCATTTTTTTTTTTTTTTTTATCACAACAAACTATTCCTCCTAACTCGGGTGATTATATCAAAAAAATAATAATGATAAAAATGCAAACGCATAGTTCAGTATCGTGTACGCGCAGTTAAAATAATTTATTTGTATCTGGCATGCGGTTGAAAAGGGTTCAGTCAGATTTTCATATTTCAGTACGTTCTGATGCAACAAAACGAAAACGGTCCAATTTTACGACTCTTGAAACTTTTAAACGCGCCACTCTGGAAATACTCGATGAATTTAAATAATTATTTATCGAGTGACGTTCGAAAACTCACGGCAAACCGTGATTCCACGTTCAATGTATTATTCACGGTGTCGTGATAAGATGAAGTCTTGATCACAGACGAAAAATATTTTTTCCACATTTTTAAATTTTATCGACTTCATAAATAACGGTGGCAAGCATGTGCGATTTATATACATAATTTAAGCTAAATATTACGTCCGGGTACTTTTGCGTGAAGTGAGAGTAAAACGGTTTCTTTATCGCCAGTGTCAGTAAGTAGTTTAAAACTAAAAATTGACCCGATTAGAGAATAAATTTGCTCCAAATTAAGTGTTCGCGTATACGTGTATCACGTGGTAAAAGTTTGCGGTTAGGTTAGTGTGGAAACGTTTATTCTACACAATATTTCGACACGTTCACATTCATTATAACTTGTATAACAATAATAGTTTTAGTATTATACACAGCATTTTGTTTTTTCCGTGTCGGAAAACTAAAAGGTCTAATTGTTTCCAACGAAATGGCGCGGATTCGACCGAGACCGTCGAAAGCGCATTATTAATTTACGACGCGATTTATAAAAACGTAAAAATTACAGCGGTGCCAATAATGTGCCACAAAAGTTTGGGTGTCAAGTGTTGTATATGTGTATATAGTTAATATAATGTATTGTTTTTGTTTGCAAATGTCATGTCCCGGGCGGCGCGCGGTCGGTTGCGCTGCGAAAAGGAAAGCAATTCTGAGGCGGATCGTGAGAATATTTGAAATAAATAAACCGAGAGTGAGAGAGGCAGAGAGAGATGGGGGAAAAAAGAAAAGTTATGCTAGCTGGGCATTTTGAAAAGAGAAAACAACAACGCTCTCGCGTTGAGAAAGTTTCGACCAAGTTCGCGTTTTAGAAATCACTTTGACTGTCAATGTGATTCCGATAAGAACAAACGGGGAAATCGGTTTTGAACATTCCTTTGACAACAATTTCGAATACCCGACAAAAAGCATGCCTTTTCGTTCCGCCACCACCGTGCCGTTTCACCCGCGTCCGGGACGCTTCGGAATTTCATTTTTAAGGTAATTTAAAAACTATTTGTGCAGTACGTTTTAAGAACACGAACGTTCTCTCCAGAGATCCACGCGCACGTACCCATAATAATATATACATAATATATATATATATATATATATATATATATATATATATATATATACACGCTGCAAGTAAACACGTAACACGTTCGAATTTAATATTCAACGCGCGGGACGACGGCGACAGAAAACGATGACAACGGTGTATATGACATAATATACATCGTTATTTAATAATAATACAGTGTTTAAAAGCGACGTTTGTATTATGATAATAATATATCGCGTGTATTGTTTTTTTTTTTCAAATTAAACGATCGGAATAATAAATAATTGAACGTGAACCGTAATGACACACATACACACATACACACACGCATCGTATCACGATCACCGTAATTATAACGCATTAATTATCAGTACGATTATGGGGGTGGCACAGCGCATATCTAATTACCTGTTTAAAAATTATGGGTCGATTCGTAAAATACATGGTGCTCTACTTTTCGTGGCGCTTCGCCGCCGCTCCACACGGTCATCACTCGCATTGCGTTTTTTTCGCCAGTCCGTGAACTCGAAATGTGAAATTTTCAGCACCGGAACGCGCATGCGTTTCGGAAAAAAACTGTCCGTCATCAATAGAGCTTGTACAAGTTTGTGCATTGATAAAAGTAATGAATAAGTCAAATCTTACAATAAATGCATTAATATGGACCCGACGAGTTCAAAGGAGTGCATTTAGGTTCACTTATTATATGAGCAGTAAAAGGAAAAAAAATCATAAGCGCATTTGGAAATAAATAAATGAATCTAACATGTTTAATTTCTATTGGTCTCTCAAGAAATGATCACACCTTGAGAAGTTCAAAGATCTATCGATCTTTATGAATTTAACTGTTGTGTCCCATATTTATTTATTTGTCTACAATGCCCTAATATATACAACTTTCCTGAAATCATATGAAATAATGAAATGTCATTTTAGCAGCTATAATAACTGCGAAATCAATTCCCAATTAGCGCCTAGGCCGACCTTCGTAGATCTTCATCTAGCGGCCATCGAAAATCACAAATAATGTTGTCAGAATAATAATAATTCGTAAAAGGTCTTACTCCGAAAATGCGATTAAAACTAACGTTAAAAATATCATCAAATGCATTAAAACCAAACATTGAAGCCGGTGTTATTATTTTAGAATATTGATAAAACTAGTTACGTTCTTTCTGCAAAGCGTCCAGTATGGAGATGTAACGGATCAGTCTGACTGTGTGTAGTATCGTATTATGGTTTCCGATCGAAGTTTCGGCCGCGTCCAGAGTAATACCTTCGCACTCAGCGTGTAAACGTGAAATTAATTGAATCTTGGACGTTATCACACTATTATTGCGGGAGTTATTTTTTTTATTTTTAACTTTTGTTTTCGACACGTGTAATTGATTAATAATTATTACTTTCGATGTTCACAATTTTAATAAAAATAATAATAATAATTACAACGATAACTCGGAATATCGTAGTCTTAGGTAAATCACGGTCCAAGCGTTATGCTTTAATGAAGAATTACGAAAAAAAAAATATTTTTAATAATATTATAAAAGATCGAACGAGTGGTGGCCGAAACGTAGACAAAATAGTCCTACATTTATCGTCGTTCAACGACGTAGCGTATCGCGTGCAGCGGTGCTGCTAAATTGCATAAACGGAACGCCGTGTTCAGGAAAAACCGTACGATCCGTCGCGTCGTGTCGCTCCCATCTCGTTTGGGCGGACGCTAAGGATACGCATCAGTTACGGGTTAGGTTTAGGCTGCGTTTAGGGATGGGTTGCTAAGGGTCACGTTGCTCCGTCTAGAAACGAGACACGTATTCTCGTCGTGACGAATGTTCGGATTTACGCGCGTCGTCTGCGTTACCGTCGGTGGCGGTGGTACGCTAGACGGCTGGAACACGGGGGTTGTTTTTTGAACACGAATGCCCGCTATACACGTGAATTTGGCGCGCATATTACCTAGACTTAATTTCATTATAATATCATTGTATTCACAGAGACCGCGTTATAAAAACGCAATGGCACAGAGCAGCGTGTTATGTTAGCGCAATGTTTTTTTTTTGTTATAAATATGTGCAATGGACTTTGAGGCGGGGTGAGAACGGAGAGAGAAAGAGAGAGAGATGGTTTGTTATTGGATTTTTCACTCGAATCGTCATGTGCGATGTTCACATAGATTTGACCGATTTGATGTGAGGCTTCGAGCCAAGGCGGCCGACGTTTACCGGGAAGAACGTCGACGGATAGGCGCGAATAGCAACGCGAAGTAAAAATCTTATAAATTGTGTGCTGTTTTTTTTTGCCACGTAAATTCCACAAACGTCCAAAAACGAATAAAACAAGTTGATTGCCGACGAGCGAAAGAACTGTTGAAATTACTTTTTACGGATATACAGCGCGAATGAAAACGACGCATGGCCAAACACTGCGAGCGACGGCGTAAGGCGAAAACGATATCCGCAACGCGTTTTTATCGATTTTGTCGCGTACGATACGTAAAATAATAAATAACTCGGTGGAGCTATGGCGGTAAAATTAATATCGTTTTCCTCCTGCCGAAAACGCCAACACACAGAAGTACGTATGCATCACGTTGTTGTTTGTATAAATAATCGTTTCCGGTTATGTTTTTCACTCTCATTCTTTTCGCGATGAAAATATTACTATCAATGTATTTTTATTTTATTATGATTTATTGCTCGCCGGATCACGCCGTCTCCGATCTCGACGATACCGTATTACCGTGGATAAGATTTTCGCACGAGTGCAATACGTTTCTCCGCGGAACACGCCAAGCTACAGGTGTTTGTGTGCGAATCGTAAACATCTTTATTTTTCCATTTTTTCGCAATTACATATTCCTAGTGCAATAAATAAAATAAATATTAATATCAAAACAGATTAGTGACTTTGTGTGATTATAGTGGCTATATTTACTGAGTGTTCAACATTAAAATTGGTTAAACATGCCACTGGGACGTCATAGCCAGTAAGGTCGGCGAGCTTCTCAAATTAATTTGTAATGCTGCTCATTAAATTTAATGTAAAATTGTTTTGGCCCACTACGTGTAGACATTTTTTACTGTCAAAATCGTTAAAATAACAGGGAATATTTTTTTTAAACATCAGGCTAAAATTAAATTGACGCACTCAAAAATTTAACCCTCGTTCCGCCTCGGTTATATATATGCGGCCCTCTGGGTGACTATGACCTACAGTTTGAGAAGCACTGGTCTAGAATGTCGTTGGCGAGGTGGTCTACGTCGAGGGATACGAAGTAAATTTCAAGTAAAATGGTGTGTTGATGATTTAGAATCGAGAGTTCATTATCTTTGATGTTTAGGTTTCTAAAACACCGCGGAGAGTCTGTCAGTATTCTTATGGTTTTGAATCGGAATTCTTGTGCACCTCAGCACGGTCATGGATATCCACACGAGCGATTCGACGACTAATCGACGGGTTTGGTACGATAAAAATCCCAAGGTGTATCGCAACCGTGGTACCAATGGTTGATCGAATAACGTACGTGCAAGGAGGGGGGGGCAGTCGGGGCACGCGGTATTCTAGGGTCTTACGCGCTTGCTCGGGGCACACAACGGTATCTCAGCCTTTCGCGTTTCCAATGATTTTACTATGTACACATACGTCTACTGGCGGGAGCGCGCACAACGTAACAGTAGACGGGAACACGACGTAATGCGCGTACATTTATCGTATATATTTACACGTGCGGATTACGTACACATTATAATATTATGGCAGACTATATTGCACGGGGCGATAGCAATAATAATAATAATATAAATATAAACGTATCGTCCGGCCGTTAAGTCATGCGTTTAACAGCCGTTGGGCACACGCGGACCGCAGCGGATAAGAACACATAACGATATGACTGTGCGCTCGGGTACAGGGGCGGGAAACGACGGCTGACCGGGGCTAGGTAAACGGCTTTCCTCGTGCGCGCTCTTCCCTCGCGTCGTCCGGTCACGTTTCGCCGTTAAGTCCAGTTTATGCGTATGATTGTGCACACAACACAACTCCGCCTACCCGTGTAAAGTCTGCCTGCTCCTCGGTCCACGCGCGTGTGCGCCGTGTGGGCATGGGTGTGTTAACTCCGCTACCGGCCGGTTTCCGTGTGCATAACATCTGTCTGCGTCTGGCTCGGCAACGTGTAAACTCGGATAAAATGGTTTTGGATTTTTCCCATGGAAGAGGGGGTGGTATACCTACCAAATTACTCTCTATAGTAACACAATTTACATATTTTTAGTGATGACGTATATGGATCAATCGAGACGAGACGGATAAAACATAATCATGATTTTAATAAATAAGAACTATAGACTCTCGTAAAAGAAAACGGTTATTGTTAACTATTGTGCAGCTGAAAAATACTTAAAAGAGAGAAGCTCAAAGTGGTGCATGCTCCCCAGGTACCTCCCCGGTAAACACTCCACTGCGTCGCTGATCGGTTGCAATATGGCCCATATGGTGTAACTGGTCTGACGAGAAACTTGCACATTACCCGTACATCGGCGACGCGTGTTTTTCGCTTCCGATCAACACTCATTCACCCGACATAACGTTCTCTGCGAATGTTTACGTTGTACATTATTAACATTATTCAGCCGTCGAGACCGTCGTACCCGCAAACTGCAGCGCTTCTGTTTCACTGTGTAGCCGATTTACAATACGCAGCGTAATCGTAAATCTACTAATTCCTATATTATTCTAATTAAAACAAACTTACAATCATACACAGTTACTCGGAAGTTTTCGATGAATATTTATACTTTTACAAACTTTACAATTTGCAAACAAATTTGAAATTTTGTGAGTTTTGTGAAATTTGAAAATTTCCACGAAACCACTTGGTTTGGCAACCCTTTTACATTAATAATTATACTATCAATTTTTATTCTGTATGCCTACCAATACACTTAACCACATGGCCCGTTTCGATGTATAGCGCGTAACTAGTATGCACGGAGAACATTGGTTTTTTTCCACGTTATTTTTTATTTTTAATCAGGACACACCATGGCCATTATGAACTGTATTCATATTTTATGTGCTTTTATAAAGTTCATTTTCCGATAAAAAATGTAAAAAAAAAAGTTGTAACGACAAGGATTATTTAAGAATAGAAGTTAAGATTTATTAAATTTTTTTTATAGAAAACTTTCAATTAAGTTTGTTTCGTAGTCAAAAGTTAAAGTTTTATTTTAAAAATTTCCTTATGGGTTATTTTCTCTATTTATTTTTAATCTTATATACTAAATGTACGATGTACCGCGATGAGTCGCGTCGGGGGGAAGTCGCTTCAAACTAAACATCGGTATAATTTATTCATAACGAGTAAAAAACAAAATGTAAAGAGATGCTTTTTAACACAATCGGTTCGAGTAGAAAAGATTGCGAGGATAAATATTATTATGCTTGAAAATCTGGCGGAAAACTAATTATTTTAAGTACGAACAAAGTCGGTGTGTCGTAAACGACAATCACAAGCATAACTGTTTTAAACGATGTTATTAAATTTATATACCAATCGACAACGTAGAAATATCACAACTTTTGCGGCACTCAGGAGGAAATCATTATTTGTTCAGACGAGAACACCAACCACTTTGTTTCGGACGAAGTTTAGGTCGACATTTTGAAATTTAAAATCTATTCTATTCGTCATGCAATGTTAATATAATACGATGTATACAACACGATGACTCATAAGTCGTTACCGCCGAGTGAAATGTTTGCGCACGGCGTCTTATAATATCCTGTAGCTCGGGTAAGATATGGTTACGAAAGCATAACGGCGTTTGATGGAACAATTTTTTTCGAGAACAAAGATAATTTCGTCGTCCAAAGAATCGCGAATAATCGCATCTGCGTATAATCGTAGGTACGCGTACAGGCGAACTGCAATTTAAGTTTAATTCAAGTGAAGTAGCTGCGGTGCTCGTTTGGCAAACAGCGAAATTCTCATTCCTACGAAACGCGTGCATTTTATTATTATTAATATTATGACAATTATAATTATCGTTGTGATTTCCTACTTATTATACGACGACTACAACTAGAGCTACTATATAGTATACGTGTCGTTTTCCGTCTAGTCTCTCATCCCCCCGCGACGCTACTAATTCGTCTCGTCTTGCCATGAACATCATTTCAAGAGAGAAATTACGGTCGATTCTTCGCTTTTATTGCGTCTTTTCTCCCCCGGTACGCCTATTTTTTATTTTTATCCATCAAATCTTGCGCAGTAGAATTGGTATGCGCACCGCGTAGTATAATAATAGAGAAATAGAGAAAAATAGAGAGATAGACCGACAAAGAGACTGAAGAAAACGTATAATGCTACCGGTTTGTGTGAAATTGCGATTTAATTGCCGTGACAAGACAAACATAAAACGTGTAGGTATTTCCAACACAACTGCTCCGTACCTTCGTTTTGAATTTAATTTATAAAATAAAAATACAATTCCACTGCAAAAGACACGACAGCAGTTTTACGATTGCATCGTTCTCGTCGGATGGTCGCGAGTCACTTGTATATTATTAATTCGCATTTCGATTTATAAACGATTTAATGCAGGACGAACATGTTGTCCAAGAGATGGGAGTAAAAATCCATAATCGTCACGTCCCGCGAACGCCACGAACCGAGTCCAGAGCGAACTAGTCTTATAATCGACTGCATCAGAACTTCTAACGGTTATGCCATAGAGTGAAGGTGTTAATAAATAGACCCAACGATGTTATTAAAAACGCGCAAAGATAATATATTCCTGCATCTCGCACCCCAGCCCGACACGGACGACGACTTCTAAAAACATTGAACAATTCCAATCGAGTTTACAGATATTTTTTTTTTTTTTTATTTATTTACGCCAATCGGCTTTTGCATATAACAATTATAAATATTACTGTGACAATAGTGAAATAATAACAAAGAGTTTTTTTTTTTTTTACTTTTAAGGCCAAAGATCAAAATTGTTTTCATTTGATGAGCGCATGGCTCTAGTTAAGGGATCATTAGAAAGAAAATTTGAGCGTGAAATTGGGAGGTGAAATGGTGCATGAGATCTAGAATTTAATTTAGGAATACGAATATTAATACGTTCCAATAGCCGAGACGAATCAGTCTTACCACAAAGAAGATTACTTAAAAATATTTGTTCAGTACTAGTCCGCCTATGTTCCAAAGAACTTATTTTTAAAAGGTCCATTACTGGTTGGTAATTATGTTGAGGGAAGTCAATTTTCAATAAGTAGCCCATATGATTGAGGAACCGATTCTGAACCCGTTCAATTAATTTCTTTTCGATCTGCAGGGATGGATTCCAGACAATCGAGCCATAATCCAAAATTGATCGTACCAGAGCAAAATAAAGAGTTTTTAAACAAACTGTTGTAAAATTAGTTGTGTGACGACGGATAAAACCAAGAAGCCTTAAACCCTTACAAGAGATATATATTATATGGGCTCTAAAGGATAAAGATGGTGAATAAATAAATCCTAAATCTTTTATTTCAAAGACACGTTCTAACGGCGAGTCATTTAAAGAATAATTGAAATCTACGAGAACCCGAGAGCTATATATCCTTAAATGTTTAAAAAAAACATTTGCTATGACACAGCGTGCAATGAAAATATTAAGACGAACGCAATACCTGTGGGATTTCCGTTGTTTTCGAGAAGCAGAGCACGTCATGTTGGGTGAATAACTTGAAAAAATAAAACAAGGCCAGCGAGTTCGCGCGGTCCCGTGTGTCCATGTGAGAAGACGTAAGTGAATTTGGCCCACCCACTTTGACGAATCAACTCAAAACACAATTACTAATATTTTACATGTTATTTGCGAGTTTTCAAAAGTTCACGGTTTGATAATGGGATTTGTGGATAAAGGATGTACAAGCAAATTTTGAAAATGGCCTCGCTAATGGTTCTCAAAATATTGTATTTAGATTTTGAGGTGAATCGTTAAAGGGGGTGGGACTACCTCCAGTACGTAACAATAAAATGTACTCGACAACTTTAATATTATAACTATTATTTGCGGTTAAACTAGGTGGTGTTCAGCGATATCGGATCGATTACTTTGGACCGTTTTATAAATGGATTTCCGGTAAATATACGAACGATAAATTGTCTAGAGTTCTAATGAGAATTCTTTTTAACATTGTTAGACTTACAAAAATTATATTTATTTGTTTTTTGTCTGCGTCCTGTGTATGTCTGTGTATGTGAGAGAGCTCACACTTATATACAGAGTGTCCCACCTGGATTTACAAAGGATCTTCCGTAATAATAGATATAGTCAAATTCGGTTTTATTTTTTAGAACAAACCATGGCAAAATAAATTCTGTTGGTAAATATAATTGTGATATTAAGAAAGTTTAAAATTAACTTTTATCTTATCATTTATGTGAAATTTGAACATTTTATTGGGCTAATTTTTTTGAAAATGTCGACGGTTCTACTTTCAGTTCAAATTATTATCATCTCGACATTTTCGATGAGGTTTACTGATATTGTTACTTTTATTTAGTAATGTGTAATTAAAACACTATTCTTTTGTAAACTAGAAACATTATTAAAAATCCAGTTATAAAAGAAAACTGAACCGTCAGAACTTTCAGAAAAATAATTCCTATTAGATGGCTTTCTTCCAATTTAAAATAAAACGAAAATTTAATTTTTTGACTTCTTGTATAAAACTATTTACTAACTTATTGTCCATAACATTGCCTTTGCCCAGGGATCGTAAATATCAGTGGGACACCCTGTATATGTTTCTCGTAAACAATCTATTCACCGTAAAACGCGTAGCCAAGAGTGGTATTTTATGGCTTACGGCACCCGCGCTTATCGTGAGAATGACGAACATGACAAAAACCCTCAAATCTCGCATGTTGTTTCACGACTTTTTCCATCGACACTAAAGCTGTTGCGGTGTGTTTTCGTCGGACGTATACGTTTTTCGAAAAAAACCCGCTAATGTCAATAAAGAATAAATGTTTTGTTTTCGATAAATATATACTAACGAGCCGCGTGTATACATTACACTAGTGTATAACAATATATTTTTTATGTGTAAATTGTTTTTTTTTTCTCCCGGCCGAAAACTTGTAATTCATATACTCACGTTCATTTCTTTTACTCGGAAAGCGCACCGAAAATATTATTACGTCGCGTTATTACCGAGGATAATTAGTAACAACACTTATTGGCCTTGCATCTCGGTGCGGCTATTATTATTGTTATTCATATTATTTTTCGACGTTTTAAACAAATTGTAGCTGTTTATGTTCAAGGAAAACCCTAGTTAAAGTCAACACAATTATATCTGCAGTATAGGTTCGCGAAATAAAAAATGACAGAGAGATTGGATAAAATATACGTTTATATTTCTTTCGGTAGTCGAGTAACAACAAAAACGTTGGAAACGAGTTCTACGAATCAATTACCCACGTAATAGTGTTAAAAATGACGAATAACGTGTAAATTATTATGCAGGGTACCCGACGAGAATTTACTCAACAAACGGGTCGTACGCATGCGCACCCAATACGGTATTGTGTAAAATCGATGTTTTTCTGTTCAATGTATAATCCCTGTGCGTAAGAAAATTTAAATTTTACATTTTTTTCTAAGAACAATATAACGTTTTGACTAAGACGATTAACGTAATATCATTATGTTGTAACTCGCCCGTGTTTCCGATGTAGATACATATTTAAATAACCGTTTAAAAGCGATAACGATTTGATAAATGTTTTGTTATAACGTCGGTTAGTGGTATGCAGTTGAATTACAACAAATACGATAGTGCTTGTTAATCAGCATAAAAAAAAAACGGTTTGTTTATCCTTTTTTTAAAGGTCATAAATGTATCGTAACGGGGAACACAGCATTTTCAGAGAATACTTGAATACGCTTTAGACGTGTATAATTTATAAATCAAAAGGATTTTCACTATTTTTAACTGAGTGTTTGCTAAAAAAAAAAAAAACGCTTTATAAAAAATGCAAAAGCCCTTAACTATAATGATTATTTAAAAAGAAACAGTATTTTTAATGTGTTTGTTATTAACGTCGGAGTCGTTGCAACCTGTAATAAATCCTCTCGAGGGACGACCGGTATACACATATTATAATATATAAGCATAATTTAATATTATGTAACAACAACATTTAACCTACGAGTATACAAATAATACGTAGAACGCGTGTGTTTGTGTGTGAGAAAAAGCATATTAAAACTGTCGCATGACAATAACTATAAATTTGTGTGTGCGTGTGTGTACCTACTGTATTATGGTTGACAGAATTGTTTAAATTTCGTTTATCCGAACAAAGATGAGATTTGATGAAATTTACCTAACAACGTGCAAAAGTATTACACTCGTGTTACGCGAACATTTTTTTATGCCATAACTCCTCGGAAAATGAACGTCACAAAAATATGAAATTGTTCGGCTTTCGCAAGCGGACAGCTCAGCATCCGTCCGATGCTAGTATAAGTAATGTTTAACGTTTCGTCCGTACATGGACCGTTGACCGCGCCGAGCATTAAAAGGCGATTCGGCGAGTCACAAAAGGAAAACCAACGAAAACTTAATCGCCGATAACGTGACGCGGATTGTGAACCGCAGTTGTTACAACAGTAATATATTATAACACGACCGTGAATCGACGGAAGAGTATCGAGCTTTAATTATATTATTACATTCGGTGTTCGGATACGGTTAGGTCGCGGGTGCGCTCCGATAAGAACGAGTGCGCAGTAGGTCGAACGGGAAATGTAGTGCGGTACGATGTAAGATCGCAGAGGGGGTGGGATGTACACAAAGATACGAGATCTAATGTTGCGCACATGTATACTACGATATACCGTATAGATCCGAGGAGCGAGATTGTGAGAATCGACGTCGCTTTGAAACATTTGTACGTTCGGGGATGTTTGCTCGGGGCACGGCGGAAGAAAAACAATAAGGCCGCCGCACTCGCATAGCACCCTACGGATATGAAACCGCGGACCTATATGATTCTAACACTATACGCGTTAAGCGAACGAGTGGTCGCAGGACATTCGGTGGAGTCCTACTCCTGATTACTCCTGAACTCTCCGCTGAGAACGACTTCGTCGGCCTACGCATATAAATAAAGGTTTACCGAGAGAAGATTCGTCGAGTTCAAAATCGTTGTTAAAATCGTAGACAAATGTGATTGTCCGTCATTGATACAGAAATATTAGGAAATTCACCAAGTCTAATTATAATTTGATTGAAGACCATTGGGTCGAGTTGAATATTTCATTACTACATACAGTACGCCTACACCACCGATAAAATGGTGTTTTAACGGAGATCGAAATGCGATGCTAAGCTAAAGCTATAAATTCGCGTAATCATTTTAAAAATAACTGCAACTGTGTGCGGTGTATACATTATGTTTTCGAAAAAAAAAAAAAAAAATAAATACGTATTTAGTGTTTTGGGGTTAACATAGTGTATCCAAATTCATGTAACCAATAACATTTCACGTCTGTAATATTCCATTTTTCGGGTACGTTTACATATTGGTATAAAACGTCTAGCTTTAAATTATTATTTTAAATTCTGTTTTTTTTCATATTATATTATTTCACGCAACAAGTACACCATCGTGTTAATTTACAGAATAAAAGGTGAAATGAAAAAAAAAGTTACCGAAACAAAGTCTTATGGTAACTCGAACATTTAATAAAATTAATTCAAATTTAAGGATTTTTAAACAGTGGGTGAGCATGGTTAGCAAAATCCCCCTGTATAGAGAAAAACCTAAGGTATTTTTATTTGACAATCTTTTTGCGTAGCGCTCGTCTTCGTGGTCACACAAAAGGGGAAGTAGACTTACAGTTCTTATGTACGGTCTCGATATTAACCATTGTTTGACGTTCTGAGAGACGGAACCGAAATATATATAAGTACGTCAAGTCTATGCGTGGCGTATACACTCGGTCTTGCGCTGACATCTGACTCATGCAGGTTCCATCTTCAGTGCTTATGTCAGCACTGGCTGAAATTTTTTTTCCGACCGGTATTTATATTTAAGACCGTTTTTGACCGCGTTTTTTTTTTCGGTTATTCGTCAAGCTCATTGCGCTACTACTAGGTATTCCTCGTCGGTTGTTAATTAGAATCGACTACCGTACTATATTGAATATCAACTAAGTGTAACATCTATTGCGTCACGCGTTGCTTGAAACGTGTGCGTAATGACTAATAAGAAGACGATGGTTGTGTTCGACGATTCGTTTAATATGTGATAATTTTTTTCACCAGGTTCCTCGCTCAAATCGAATATCCTGCCGTTGGGACTATTACACAACTCCGACTCCGCAGCAATACGGACAACTCGGTCGCACCTCAATTAACAACACCTAAACGTCTCCGAAATACGACGAGGACCATGAAATGGCTGGAATAGTATTGTAGTAATTAGAAATATGCGTAAACAAACAATTATGACTTCCTGAATCGTAGTTTATTTATATGTTCCGGTTAAAAACGTCGTAACAATTGTTGTAAACATTTAATTATAGTTCATGTTTATGAAACAAATGTCAGTACAATATTAGAAAAGACAAGAATTTAATTAAGTATACGTACTCATGGAGGAAAACAATCTCTGGTGACTGTGTTATAATGCCCAGACGTCCGGAGAATCGAAGAAGGGATTTTATATGGGTGGCGTTCATTATTGTGCTGTTCATAATAATACATAGTTTTTGTGAACCAAGTGTATGCTATGCTGACCAGGCTACGATATGCAAATATTTCAACGAAACATATAAAGTGTATGAAACTGTTGATTAATAAATATAAATGAAACATGATTTCTAAACTCGGAACGCCGTGACTGTATGTTTAACGACGCGAACGGAATGCGACGGGACGCGGTTTCCGGAGCGGTGTCGTGATAATATATCGTTTGGGGGATGGGTCGTGATCAGCCGGGTGACAAAGCAGAAAAGGATTTAAAAATTGAAAAACTGAAAATAAACTTCCGTTTTATACCTTTTTTTTTGTTTTGTACGAGGCCGTAAACCCTCGACTGCACGGTGCATATGTATATCGACGCGTTAATTTATTCGTGGTGCATTGTCAATCATGTATTTTTTATTCTATGACGTGAACCCCGGTTTCATTGAGTTTTAAAAAATGTTAGACTTTTGTGTTCCCGTCACACGGTTTTTTCGCAGTATCTTCCACACGAGCATACTTATACCCGGGGTCTTAATATCTTTTGTATTTTAATAATCGTTGGACTTTCAACAATCAATATGCCGCAGGATTTAAGCACATTAGTCGCCCGCAGACTAGGACGAGCTTACAAAGGGATAACAACATTTATTTATTTATTGATCTATTTGTTTAACGAGGACGCGGCCATCAGCTTTCCATGTGTGTCTGGTTGGAAGGTTTTTCTTAAATTGTTTAGAGGTACTTCATAGGGGGTGAAACACGTGGATGGTACATATGAGTAGGCATGGGTAGCGCCGCTACAGTCGTGTTGTTGCCCATTTGGCTGCTAGCATAGCCGGGTGGCCGATTAACCGTAGCACTGAAAAGTGACTGCGGCCGACCCTGTTGCCCAATACCGTAACACTGATAACAAGATGATATCTCACTGCGACTACTGTGCCTGATATCACCAAAAACACTAGTGCATAAAATACATCGATATAAGTAATATTTTCTGCATACATTTTACGTTCAAATTCCGCTACTCGGTGCATGTGTGTGTGTGTGTGTGTGTGGGTAGCTTCAGTGTCGGGCGTATATGCATTGTGCATAAAGTGACAAGGAAGTTTCTTTAGGTTATTTTCCACGGTCGAAGGAGGGTGTCTAATTGGGTCGTGGCTAGACGTCAGCAAGTGCGATGGTAATAATAATAACGGTAATTACGATTTAGACCGTATTGAAAATCCGAACAGGGCCTTGTGTACAGTAACCGCTAACGAGTAATCGATAGATTACCATCATCCGGTGTTATCGTCGCACATTGTTATTATGAAGTACACAATACAAATTGAGGTACCAGCCGAGTCGAGCGTTGTCGGCGTACGAGAAACGATGATATTATTATTAATCGGTCCGTAGTAGACGGGTGAGACGAATCCACGGGGTCAACGGGATCGCAATCGCAAGACGCACGATATTCTTCCGAACGGCTATTTCCCAACACTGCCGGTCCGACGAGTATACAACAAGGGTGCAGGACGTACAGCCCCTATACGCGGCCGGTTCGGCGTTATATTCGATTATGACTGTTACGCGTGCTCGATGTTTTCTAAAACCTGGCCGCGGTTCGCGGGAACAGAGTCCTGAACGAAACACTCGAACGGCGCCGTGCCGGCTAATAAATAAAACGGTGCCGGTGATTTCCGGACAATATACCGGACCCGGGGCTTACGAAATCATTGACTCCGTTTTGGCAGACCGAAGCGTGTGCACACGTCGGGGCTGGCCCGGGTCCAACGACACTATGTACGCGACTATGATACTGTACAGCATAGTTGTTAAGCAAGTGTAATACAGTGTACAACACGGTCGATCGACGCCGTGGCGTACTGGTGACATTTGAAAAAAAGGAATGAAATGTTGTTTTCAGTTTTTCGAAAACCCACAGTATGAAAAAAAAATAACTATACAATTTTCGTCAGTTTACGGAAAAACGTCGAATTGTGGATAACAGTTTCTTATATTTAAGACAACAGACTTACATATATGTATAACGGTTCTCCACGCGGTCACTTGAAAACTTCAATCATGTATTATTTACTATAGCAGCTGCTCTGCGGTCACGCGAAATCGGTCAGAAAAAGTCGTCACTTGAAGCAAACATAATATTCTCGTAAAAAGGTATGCACTATAAATGAAAATGAGTGCCCATGGTGTACACGGATACACATTGGCACGTGGAGTCTATATGTTTTACACGAAACACGGACGAGTAAAACCGTTTCCCTAACAACGATTAGGACATTTGGTCGTCATGGTCAGTTCGTACGGTTAACATCGTATGGCAGCACAATATAACAACCGAATCTGCTTTTACTAAAACATAAACACGACGTTTACTCCGGTTTAGACTATGAACGTACTATGGCAACCAAACAGACCGTTGTAAGGGAGACGATGCCTTTCGTTGTACTTGTCACTCGACGAGTGTGACATCCTGCGCGACGACGTTTCGGACGCGATTTTAGCAGGACCCCCAGCGATCAGACATGATGTTCGTTTAAAAGTGTTGACGGTAATGTACAAAACCCGAAACGTCACACCTGACGTCTCACTCGTAATCGAGTAACCGCGCCACACACTGCACGCGTTGGCCCATAGATTATAAGTCTTGAATGCAACACAAACGTGTATAACGCGCACCGATTTCCTAACGAGGATATTTTGATGTTCATAGTAATGTCATAGCCATTGTATATCGACCGAATCGGCTTCTGCTAAGATATTTACTATAATCTTGGCTATGAACTATTGCGAAACTGTGCATTTCATTCGACAATAGTATAACATCTGGCGTGAAGGTTGGCAAAACATTTCAGCAGCACGAACCCGCAGGTATAAGATATAATATCCATACACCCAAGGCTGGATCAAAGGGGGAAGCCATAGCCCCGAGTCGCAAGTTATTTGGGACCATACTGTGCATAACTATGACTCAAGTGAGGAAAAATAAGAAAATAGGTTATTATGTTAAAAATGATTGTTGAAGATACTGTTGGACGTTTTCTACGTATTTATGTAGCGTTCCCAATTCGTTGCCAACTGTGAAAGTAAACGATCCTTTTCTGCACTATCAATAACTAAAAATAAATATCGTCGTACGATGTGTGGGTAAAGACTGAGATTCCTATAAATACTTTCAATAGAGTGCGACTTGACAATCAATATTTCGATTATGGGGATGTTAAATTAGTAAGTTTGCGGAGGAAAAATCTAGAAAAAAGTTTGTTAATCATTACCTTAGTAAAAAGTGTAGTATACAATAATTGACTAATGTATATCGAGTAAAATTTCGTCAATCATTACGGTAGTAAGCAATACACAAATATAGGTTTCAATTACATTACCGCGACAGGCCCCCTAACCCAATTGCGACGTCGACGTACCTGGAAAGCGGTGAAGGAACGAAAATGTACACGTTGGCAACGCGTGCGTCACGAGAGAGCCGTCGTGTTGGTCGGGACCTCGCGAGGGACGACGCGACCGCGATGCAAAATCACACCGATGCGTTCGAGGCTGCAGATTCGCGCCCGCAGGATTCGTTTGACGATCCTCCGCGACGGCGGCTCGACCGTTGGCAAATACACGTGTACGTGCGCGCGTACCGTGGGGTCGTCCCGTGCCGTTTGATTATTCATTTGTTATCGTCGCGTCTGTGGGGCGCTGCGTTCGCAACGCGGTCGTGTGCATACGGTTCAAAATCGGTAACTCCAATTAATACGTTGCCGGCGACTTCAAAGGAACGAATAATAAATGGGAATCAGCATTGGCGCGCAAACACGGGCGCATACACGAAACCGTACGTAGATCCTTGTCTCCGTTTCCGCGAACCCGTTGGCAAATAACGCGCGATGTGTCTAGAGATACGCCGCGGCATCGACGACCGAGACGGGCTCGAAACGTAAATATTAATAATAACGATGTGCAAACGGCCGGACGGTATCCCGGTGCGGTGGCGGGAGAACATTTCGAATTAAAAATACAACGAACGTAACAAACGCGAGGCCGTTTTTTTCACGCGTGACGTGAAAAAGTAGCCGCGCACATGATAACGATGGTAATTTATACATTCGCGTTCGGAGAACTTCGCCCGTGGAACCCCAGGTCCGCGCAATTTACCTCGCGCGTACACAATTCACCCGTCAATTTGTCGACGACCACGTGCTTACACGCCCACGCACGCGAATAATGATGTCCTCGGCGTGCAAATCATAAATTGCGCCCGCCAATCGATCGGTATTGCCTAATCGACGGACTAAAAGAACGGGTGTACCAAGCACGACCAGCGTTAGAAAATAATACAATAGTGAGCTGTCGGCGAGCGAGGGTTTTCATTTACGTTGCGAATACACCGCAATAGCTGCGATTTTGTTATTTCTAGAGCTCGTTGCATATATTTGTTATGCTCTCGATATTCATAGCAGGCGACACTAAAAATCCGAGATATTCAATAGTCAGTTCAAAAATCAAGAACTTTAAAATGCATATTTTGTCAATTTTAACTAAATAATTGCATATTTGATTGATTTCGTACGCATATTATGCATATTACTAAAAAAAAAAAAGATTTTTCTCCATTGAAACAATATTCGGTCGTTTTCAATTAAAAAATTAATTAAAAATAATAATAAAATATTAGAGGTTCAATGTAACAACGTAACAGGTACCTATTATTGAAAAATATATTTGTTTTATATTTAACTTCACAAACACCAAAAGTATATTTTTTAACTATTTTTCCAGCCCAATAATATGTCGAAATTCAAATCAGTTTTTCACCATGTTTTTTGTGTACATTTATTTTGATTTTTTCTATATTTTATTATTTTTTTTTTTGCGCATATTATTATTTGCAACATGATTTTTTAGAATGTGAATACAATTTTGCATAAATATTACACTTTTTTTGCATATTTAATAATTATCATGCATCTTTTACGGTTTGTTTATGCGTGTTTCCCAATTATATTTAGTTCCAACCATTCCCGAGCTCTAGTTATTACGATTACCGTTGTCTGCAATTATTGCTGGGGATTGATTAACGCCAACCCGTACATTATTTTATAAAATTATATGTCAACATGCCGTTATGTAATATAAATATGCGCCAGTAACATCAAACTGCACGTTTCCTCTTTCGGTTGAGATTAATTTAATTGATTATAGACTCAATGTTTCACCCGATTAATCGTCGTCGTTATAAGGTACTCTCTGGTCTTGATCTCGCAGAGACAAGAGAGATCACTTGTATTGGTATCCTTCGGTTCACGCGGAGTCTCAAGATTCGACTTTTTAGAGAAACTTTTGTATAACCCAACTGAGGTAGTATTTACTCTGATTTGTCATACAATCCACAAGAATAAAAAAAAATAACATGGTTTATAACAATAATAAGTTCAAAAACGATACTGCAGTGTTTTAAATAACTACGAATGTGGTATAAAATATTCATGCGATTGCGTTAAACTGAATATGTATTAACTTTAAGCAGTAATATCCAAGCATGTGTAAAAACATTAAATTTTATTAAAATATGAAATATTTGTAGTCCTTGTCGCTGTGAGTCTCATAAAAATAAATATCATTTGAATATGTATATCTCAGAAGTTATCGCAATGAGTAAATCCACGGTGCAACACCTTGTATTGATTGTTTTTCATTATTATTTCATCATCTTAATAATACGAACATAACTTTATGAAATCTCAGACTGCGAGTGGATTGAAGTTGTAATTAATATACTTTTTCATTGTGGTTGAGTTATTACTACATTTTCTCCGATTCGAAGTATAATTGATTAATATGATTATATAGTTGTTATAAAGTATCTAGATAAGTACTTACTGCAGACAGTATAATCTTTCGTATTACATTAACGAAAGTTGTTTGATTGTCGAAAAGTTTATGTTTAATATTTTTGTCAATTAAAACTATAGTGTTTTATTTTTTCACTAAATATGTAGTAATTAAGTATTAAATTATTAATTAAATTCATAAAAGAGTGCACTGTTCATCAAGTTTTTACCAAGTATAGTCTCGACTCCTGATACGAAATAAACAAATCAGAACTATATACTTACCTAAAAGTACAATAATTTTAAATGAAAAATTATACATGACCGAAATGTGTAATATTAATTTTATTTAATTAGGTTACGCCAGACGATAAGTACATTAGGTACCATAGCAATTATGAAGAACTTTACACTGTTAGTCATATAAGTTCACAAAATAGAAATGTTATATAGTGTAAAGATAAATACAGTTTAAAGTGTTAAGTAGCCAATAAAACTGAGTTAATATGAAACTTAAAATAATACTTTAAATCAAAATGTTAGGAAGTGTTGAGAATTCGAAGTATCCTATGGATTTAACGGTTGAAGCTATAGTTCGTGCTGTGAGAGGGAACGTGCAATAGAAACTGGTAGCAAGTTTCACGGAACAAGATAGAGGATGGTAGATCGGGAGCATCGATAGTACCGTTGGGTAAAAAGGAGATAAATGTACCGATATTTGCTTCAAGATGTCTAGAAGTAAGGGTATGGAAACATGGTAATGAAATGATAGAAAAGTATTCTTGAAGAAGGTGGCTAATTTTGAGTACAAAAGCAGCGTAAGAAAGAAATCACATTTTTGACTCGACCAATGCGAAGCTTGTCCTTGGTTGAATAGGAATATTATACAACTATGCAGAATTATAAAATAGAACGGAAACTGAAGGAAGCGAGTACATGAGACCAATGTAAAAATATTAGTATAACGTTTTTTTTGAAACCAAGTACTTTTAGAGCTGTATCGATAGTTTTGTTAGTATTCAGGTGAAAATAATGAGTAGGAGTAACCAAGTAAGGTATAAGATACATTAACAAATATGTACTTTGATTGAAGCTTTTTTATTTGATATTCACAGACATACCGTGTAGATGGATTACAGTATGACCTCATCCTGGTTGTACCCCACATGTGTAGTAATAATGTGAAGACTAACAGTTTTTATTTGTGTTCGGAATTAGCAATAATTAACGAACGTGCCGAATAATAAGAGAGAGAGAGAGAGAGAATGTAAAATAGTGAAAACAAATATAATTCCAACGGAATATGGTGGTCGGCTAGTTGGGTGGTGTCCGCGGTAGCGTCAGATTTTTCGAAAACAAATGCTAAACGCCGTACTATACGAGTATAATACACACTCGTTAATCGCACGGCTCGTTCATTTAATCGCTGAAAACAGATTTGACGTGATGATGCTTACGACGACGATGAAGCATCTTCGAAGACTACGTATATATATGTTACCGTCAAAAGTCGAAATCGCGCAAACTTCAGAAATGCTCGGGCAAAACGCGAACTGTCCACAATCCTTGGGCAAAACGTCATATTTCGGCTTTTGCCCTGACAAACCTAGTTGTGATAAATCTCATTTGGACAAGGCTGTATAGTATTATAAAAATACAATACTATTGTAGAAATATAATCTAAAACACTTAAATAATAATACAAATATAATGATGTTAGGTTCCTACTCGTATAATGTCTTTTATCATACGACTTTATTACGAATATCAAAGACCACACGTACTAACGTACCTTGTTAATTTATTGTTGTTATTGTATTTTATCAACTCGATAGGTACACACTACACAGAATACACCTCGCAAAACAAAGTGTACTACGGGAAGATGCAAATGTAAACAACAAAATATTTTGTGTAGCTCCAAATGCCATGGTTCCATATGTGTAGCAACAAATAAACAAAAATATATTTATTTCATAATTAACAGTACCAATACAAGTACCTAATTTTAATACATTTTTCTCGTATTATTGGAGTGTATTCAATTATATTTGTACGGTAATATTTCTTTTTTATTTAATATTAGTGTAGATATACAACATATAGTACATATAGACACGATAATAGTCATTATACAATTTTGCGCAAATGAGGTTGGTCACAAACAAAAAATGACGTTTTGCCCAAGGGTTGTGGACATTTCGCGTTTTGCCCAGGCATTTCTGAGGTTTGCGCGATTTCGACTTTTGCCCGTAACATAAATATATTATTATAATTTTATTACTTGGCTGATTGATCTCGTTTGTGTGTTTCGGCGGGATCGCAGGAGCCCGCGGACAACTTTTAAACACTTAGTACGCAGCATACGGTTTGCAAGGCGTCGCCGAGATATGGTTTTCGTAGTACATAGTTATATTGACGTTTAATTAAGGAGAACGTTCATTAGGAGAACGAGTGCGATGAGTATTGGTACTGCGCCGCGACGACTAATGCTGATTGCCTTTGGTTTTCTCGGCAAGATTCGCTGCGACGTCGCGAGGCGAATGCATTCATTACGCGCTCGTCTGAGCACGACGCAGGTGGACAAATTGCAAAAAACTAACAACTATAACAACGTGGATGGATTATGCGGTACACTTACAATGTCAGTACGAGTTAGTAGTCGAGCGGCCATACGATTCTGTTATGTATAAAACACTTGCGTAATAAAATGACGTTTTGTGTACTTATACGGGTGACTATATAGACTCGGTCCTCAGCCGCTATCCGGCTAAATTACCGGGGCTACCCCAAGGAACTGATATTTTTTCAAAATTAAAACTCATAAGCTATTGTTTGTAACAGCAAATTTCTACGCGTATTTTGTCAGTATTTACCGTTCAATGCACAATTATTGCATTATTATTTTAAACACTTTATCGCATTCACAGCCATGGTCATAAATTACCCTGTCTTACTACCGTAGATACGCTTGCGTGAATGAAAAAAAAATACTTGCGGTAAGCGACGCCAGGGAATATTTTCTTTAATATTGATATTCTTGAAATCCGTTTTATGGTACTTTAGAATCTATGAACTGTGTTTTTTCAAATAATTAATAATTACTTTTTAGATTTTGATTTGAACAAGGAATGTATTGGTTATATCGTGCTGTGTTTTTTTTTTTTTTGTTTGCACTGTGTGATTTTGAGGAAGTGTGAAGGAATGCTCCAACTATCACGATATTAGGAAGTAATTGATAGGAAATTGTGTCAAGTCGGTATTTTGAGGGAATGCTGGTTGTATTTTGAATTTTTCAGCAGTTTTAAACAGATAACAAATGGCAAAAAACTTCAACCATGATCGAACCCGGTGCTGTCTAGCATATTATTCTTCGTAAGCGTATACGTTTATACATTTATTTCACGATTTTTTCGAACAAGATATTAATATCGTATAAAAAAGCGTACAAATCGATGACATTAAATCGAAAATTTTACTCTTTACCGAAATTCTACAAGGTTTTCTCGAACGAAATCATACCGTTTTCTTTTTATACAATCCATATGTGTTGTTAGGGATGCTATATTGTCTCTTCGCTCCCTCCCATATTAGTAATTCATACATGCGTGTATGTGTGCAAATTATATTTATTTATAAGGACCGGTCCTCGTAGGGGCGGGAAAGGTGATATGATTGTTTTGGACGTTCGTACGCGTGATTATTGTTTGGAACGTCATGACGGTTGCGGACTGCCGAGGACGGATGATAGATACGGTGCTCTGGAAAGGGCGAGTCAGTTCCGACGCCCAGTGCGCGAGATCAATTCACCACACGAAATCCGTCTTCACACGTGACAACCAGGCACGAAAGGGAGCTCGTGGAATTTTTCATTACGACAAGACTCACGAACATTACATCTCGAATACAATATAATTATCTGAACGTATACATTTAATTTTAACCACATTGTCACGTTCGGGAAACGTTTGATCGTACCTATACATTATACCTCACATCGATTTCCTTTCTCTCCATCACTTTCGCCATTCGCGTTATTCAAGCGGGACAGATTATTATTTTTATAACTTCCGAGTTTTTCAGAAGTTTTCCGGTTGTTGTGATTTTTATTATTTACGATTGATAATTATTTCTCAACAGTCATTGTCGACAGAACGTTATCATATTGTGTTTAAACGTACCGATAAAAATGGATAGACGTTAACCCGGAAGTCGAACAAGTTACCGTGCCGAGACTGCAGTACTCGTACACCGGGGTTGTGGAGCGCAGCAAAACCACTCCACGCGGGAATGATATCGGTCGGAATGTTAATGTAGCTACTGCATCGTTGTTACGTACATACAATATTGAGTGAGAGGGTGAAAACAACAATCGAGACGAATGGTGTTTTCGAACGCGAAAATGATAAATACGATAGCTGGACTCGTTTGCGGTGAAACAGTTAAGACTGGCGCCGCTGTTAGGTCCCGTGGATAACAAATGATCGAAACACTCGTCGTCCGGAGCATTGCGTTATGACTGCAACGCCGGGTTTTCGACTCGCCCGAGGAAATCTCGGCGAAGGAAATGTCTCGCAACCGTATTGAACTCACTGGAACTGTGCACGGGTCTTACCACAAGTTACGCTCGTCCGACGACCGATCAATTGCCGTTATCCGAGCGCAGGATCACCGATAGAGCGCTATGATACACGCGCAGGGACACGTTTATTGGTACGAAACGTTTTTACAAACAATCGTTTCGCAGGTCGCTCATCCTTCTAATGGCCCGAACACGGTCTCCACCCGTACTAACCGTATCATGTACCTAATATATATATTGTACACACCCACACACACACAGACACACTTATACACACCCAATCACATACACACATACGCACGCACACGTGCCTACGGCGGGTTTTCGTCACGCGTTTCTTCGGCCGTTTTAATGCGTTCCGGGATGTTCAAATGTTTCGCGAATGCGGCCCGTGTAGCGACGATAAATCGAGTTCGTGATCGGACCTCGGTAATAGCACGCCCTCGACCTGCTCCGCTTACGGGTGCAGAAAACCGCGGGGGAAGTGCGGCAAACCGTAATAATAATAATAATAATAATAATAATAGTCGTAAAATCTAGTGGCGGCAGAATTGATACGACACGACTGTACAACGTGCGGTCGAGGCGGGGGTGCAGTGATGCCGGGAGGTTTTTTTTTTACAATCATTCCAAGTCAGGTGCTTACGTGTGGTCAGTACGGAAAATAAACCCGTTCGGTCATAAAACCCGATAAATAATTAGTTAAAATCTGTACTATGAAAGGTGAGAAATGGTGACGTGATATAATAGAAGCGTGAAAACTACCGCTGTGTTTGTGATTTCACTTTCCGAAAGAGGTGCAAAAGCACGCAGCCAACGGACCCTAAATCTATAATATATGACGTAGACATCGCAGGTTTACAAGTATTCCGTTACTTCGGATCTGATGCGTGTAGCTGTCCATTCGTAAGCGTACATGTTCCGTCCGGACGGATATGCGCGTTTACCGCTGACCGTGAGTCCTACGTCCGCGTCACACGCCAATGATCGACACGCGTGTGATTGTGTACAGACATGTTCGGATACCGCGTGCATTTACGCGTACAGTAAATACACGGTTCTCGTCGAAGAGACGCCACCAAAACGTGTACGCAAAACTTTACCGACGGAGCCACGGCAGTCAAAGTTTTGCGAGGTGTCGTCGCGAGGCAGGGGGATGACTACCACGAGGACGGGCGCTGTTCGTTTGCGGTGTACCAGAAACGCGCTGTATGCGCATTTATATATATATATATATATACATAAATACAGTTTGCTCACTCAAACCCGACGCCGTCGTCATCGCCACGCACAAGGGAGAGAGAGCGCCAAGGATAATGGACCAGAACTAAGCCGCCTATAAACGACGGGCTCCATTAACAAATTAACCTTTACTTTGTTTGCCAACAACGCAACGCGCCCCCTTCCCCAAATGGCTGGTTGCGCGCAACGCTATTATAACTATCATCATCGTTATTACTATTATTAGAGTACATGTATAGTCATAAGACCGTTCGACACCGCAGCAGCGGACCGGAAGAGCGCGAAAAGACTCACGCCGAGCCTAAATATTATGTACACGAAGCGCGCGAGGGGTGCTGAGAGAACGTCGGCAGGCCTATAACTGGTCGTATCGGACGGTGGTGCCGGGGCCGGTATTAAGAACTGCTAAAATATATATATACACGCATAATGACTGGAAGTAGGCGACGACGGAGCGTCTGACGAAAATATATTTCGGAAACAGCGCACGTCAGCACAAGAGCGTATAATAACAACACGGAGCGTATGTATACCTGTACGTGTAGTGCACATCAGTGGCAGTTATGCCACGTGTTAGTCGGCCGGTTAGTGCGCTGCTGTTTAAAAACGTGACGATGACGGTATTATCTTTTACGGTCGCATTTATACGCGCGCCTGCGACGAGGGGAGGACACTGCAGCAGAGCTTATACGACTGTACACGCGGGTTTTACGAGAAAAAACGCAATCCTGCGTCCCCGCTCTTATACCGGGTCCAAACGGATAATAAAACCGATGAACACGCGCCGACTAAATTGTTTTTTTTTTCTTTCTTTCTCGGTCGATCGCCGCCGTGGACACTATATAATATACGCATAAGGCAGAATGCGATGTTTCGACCGCACGCACGGTCGTAATACCGAGTACCTATACGTTCGCGCGTGGTATTTACTCGGAGCAGTTCGAGTTTAACGTTACACGCGGCTTAAATTTTCGAACAACTTCAACACGCTGTGCCCTGTACACGGGGTCGTACATAAATGATACAAAAAAAAAAGAGAGATGTACTGTTGGAGGCAAATGGAAATGATAAGTTGGATGGAGAGGAAAACCGACGGGTGTGAACAACATAATATTTAATATTATTTCATCGTCAAAACCAAAGGCTGAGCTATTCGAATGCTATAATTTGTGTCACAGTTCTGTTGGATAAACAACACTATGGTTAGCGGATAAATAAATAGGTTCACTCCAGTCGACGCCGACAAACGTATAAGCCGGGCGGTTTAAGAGATGATCAAAATAAAACTAACGTAACCGATATAACTCGAATAATAAGGTATTTAAACCCTGGCAGGGAAATGAAAGATCATAATAATTAATTTGCATACGTTAGAAACTCAACATTTTACTATTTACGTAGGACTGAATCGAGTCGTATATATCATTATTAGGGCTCGGAAATTGATGACCATTAAAACAATTAAAAAATGACCAAAACAAGAAGCCAATATGATCTTAAGTTTATGAAAAATTACAAGAAAAATGGATTAAAATTAATGAAAAAAATGTTTTTTACTTATAAAATACAAATGATAAAAATTTTAAATTTTCTTAAAATTATTCCATTGTGCTATTAGAGCATATTTAATGTTGTAAAAATTAAATGAACGAAGATTAAATGTATATATATATATATATTTAGAAAAACTTCTCTCCACGTCCACTGAAGCGATTGGACCAATTTTGAGATGATTCAATCCTTCAAGACTGAAGTTATCAGGAAACTTATCGCTTGAAACTTCATCGCCATTTTAAATTCTCGAAATTGTTTATAAGGTCGTTTAAAATCCAGTATTTGCCCCAAGTGTTAAGCGTTCAATTTGTATTTAATTTATATTATTATGCTATTAACGAATGATGAGAGATATAGGTTTTTAATAAAATGGTAATTGTTCTTTAAATTAGTGGGAAATGAGTAAAATAAACTACAGATGTACGAAAATAACGAAAAAGAATAAAAAATCATTAAAAATAATAAGATTAGTTGTTTTGATTCATATTTGCTATTTTAACACATTTTCAGCTAAGAAGCATCGTCTGAGAAGAAAAAAAAAAAAGTAAAATTCATCACTTCCCAGCTTTAATCTTTCTAATACTGTGACTAAATTCGTTTTACACCTAGTATAACGATAGTCTCACATTGACATAGACCATTATTGTAAGATGATACGGCTCATTTGTTGAGTGAATAATGGTGTTTTTAATCTTATTGTGTTTAAAATATCATGTTTGTTCGGGTAATTGTTATGCAAAAGAAAGAGATATAAATAAATATTTGTTTTTGATTGTGGATTAGTGTGGAATTTAAAGCGGATTTCACTAAATTCAACAAACAATGATATTATGTTTTTATTTTTATGGACGGTAAATCAAATATTATTCACACGACGCACACTTATTAAGAAATACGTGATGTAGTATGTAGAATTTTTAAACAAAAATAAAACACCATTATGTATTGATATTATTGCAGAACATTTATGAAATAGGTATTTCATTATGAACTTAGATTGTAGACATATTTCGGTTTATTATTCATCGTAATTATTTTGTTTTTTTTCATCATCTGATAAATGTATTTGCTAAATCACATTAGTGGGATTTTTTGTGCGATCGAAGAAACCCGTTTTTTCCCATCGAATCGAAAAAAGTATGAAGGCTTGTTTACCGATTGTAAATACCCATCGTTATATAAAATAAGAATAACCGTTTATTGGGGCATATCGCCGATGTTGAAGTAGAATCGTTGAAGTTGTACATATTCATGAGTAGTGATAGAAAAGGAAAAAGTTTTAAATCCTCTATATATTGTGTAGATTTTAAATGAAAAATAACGACGTGCGTTGCGATGATCTATCTAAATCGACGAGGGTCGATCAATGCAAAATGAACGCTCTAGTTATACCACGCATACGGCTGTGGTAAGATAAAATAGAATTCATCAATCGTGTATTATTCTATTATTAAAACCCAGACGGATAAAAGTTACGATACGGTAAACAGTTTTTAGACGAAACCGACGTATTAACGGTTTTTTTTTGTCTTTCCCGCGACAACTAAATGCGACAAATACGTATGTTTTCCACTCGTTCGGCGCTGGTAAAAAAAAATAAAACACCCGTCGGGTCCTAAACCCATTGAAAGGTACAGCGAATTACAGCGAAATAATTGTTGTTCACTATACTACGTAATAAAGGGTTTTTTTTAACAATAAAAAAAACGCTCGCCACGAAAGAATATTGGCGAAAATACGAGCTTTTGCACGTCGGTGGTGATGGTACACTAGTACAGGTACGATGCGCGGACCGGGGTGCACTGAATACCGTAGTTTATTTTTCGCCAAGAACTGTTTCGAAGCCGTTACACAGATGGAAACAGTCAAAGTGACGGCGGTGCGAACAGGTCAAGAGTTTCGAGAACACACTATAAAAGCCACTCATTTCCGGGGAAGACCGAGGAGAAAGACGACGAAATTTTACCGGTGCGCGAAGACTATAATTTCGCAAGTTTTGAAATTCGAGACGAAACAGATTCTACTAATGTATACCTATTTACGTGAACTTTAACGCCAAAAAAGGATTCAGCCGGTCCGATTAGGAATTTTTTTTTATCGCACCCACACGACGTCTACGATTGTTTTACCCATATATTTCACAGTTTTCCTCGTACGACCGCGATGAGAAATCACGCGTGTGCATCGCCCTATGCATATATACGTATGTGATATTATTATTACCCATCGACCAGACGTGCGTGCGTGCGCCGCCCGTGTTCCAGTTCACGGTTGTACCCCCGGAGGAAAAACCATAATGGGTCTAACCAAGAAATGAATAACTCGCAAGACAAACGTTTGGAATTGAATTAAAAGTTAAAATATTTTTCATATGGATTATGTAAATAATAACTTACCGAGGACAGTTAAATAAATAAATTTCATTATGAACAAACTAGATTTTAACGGTGTTTTTTTTCTTAATGGTGCTCGGATTTTGTATAATATTTTTTTTTAAATTATGTATATATTCTACTTTAAAAATATTTTTGTCTGCCAGGAATTATTCTTTTCTGGGCCATGTTTTTACTTCGGTTTTTCAAGCTGAACATTTTCATCCGGACGAGTACGTACATAGATTGTTTTGGCTTTGTTTTTAAGAATTTTTATTTTTATAACACATAGCGTTTAAACTTTAAAGCCGTCATTAATTCCATTTATTTTACTCCTTAGGGTGCTACAACGAATATAAATATGATTTAAACCACATTCAGTTTATTTCTTCGCAGGAATACTATTAAAAAGATTTACATTTTTTCCATTTTGACGTCAAATAAAAACGCTGCATCGAACTCGTCAGTACAAAACAAATAGTCTAAAAAAAGTCGACTTGAAAAACTTTTAAGGAAAATTAGTAAATTTGGAGTCAATTCGAAATAATTCAGTCGGCACAAATGTGATTACACTCTCTTTTACAAAAACTTATCCAAATACGATCATTTCAGGAGTATTTTAATTCGCGTTCAATGGAAATGCTTTTTTTATTTATTCTTGAGACGAATATTCAATTAAATTATACTTCAGAAATATTGATACACACGAACTATTCAAAAGCAATTGACAGCCAAGTGTAATAGCGTTATTAAATTAAACACCCGATTCGACTGCTGGACTTGAAAATATTTTATTTATTTGACAAAAAAGTATTCGAACAAAACCCGCACACTTGGTATGGCAAAAACTCCCCCGAGTAAATTAATTTATACATCAAGTGTTTAAAAATTCCGACACATTGCATTTCGTTTGGACCCGGTGTTTCTGCGGGGATTACATATATTTGGATTTTTAAATTTTACAAATGTCGGTGTCATATTCGTCCGAATAATTTGTGTAACAGTCTCGTGTTTAAATGGATTAACATAAGTGTTTCCAATGAAATTTTCCATCAAACCGCATAAACTGTTTTGTTTCCATCTACTGTGTTCGTTGTTTTAAACATGATATTATACACTACCTATTACATCATGGAAACTAGTACACGAAAACCGAACTAGGGTTAGATGTAATGATGATACTAGCCCGTATTTCTAACTCTCTTTATATACGTGTACTGATAAATAACTGTGTGTACATAGAAACTAATAAAAGCTTAATTTTTTAACGTCGAGCTGAATTTCTATGAAATAGACGGTGCGCGCGCGGGTTTTATTAAAATTCTTCAAATAATCGAAATCGCCGAAGCCGACTGCGTCGTAGGCTCGATGAGTTATTGTATCGTATTATATACAAGCGTACACGTAATGGCGATTTATGAGGTTTGAACGGGCCGCAGCGCACGACCGGACGGCGAACGATTATTATTTATATTTTTTCAACGTTATTATTTTTACTATAACTATTATTATCACCGTTAATAGTTGCACATCGTTCGAATGTAAAACTACCGACTACGTTAAAAAAAACGTTGCATACTAAAACGCGTAGCTGCATTTTTTTATTTCGCGACGACTATCCGAGCAGACACCAATAATGTCTCTCGCGTCAAGTCTGCTGCTGCTGTTGTTTTTGCGCAATGAACCGTTATATTATACAGTACGAGCCCGCCGCGCCCGAAACTGTCTTACAAAATCTTAATATACGTCAGTATAGATGTTAAACGCACACACAACACACTCAAACACTCACGCACAAAACACACGAACTCACACACACATACACGTGTATAATAGGTGCGATATTATAATAATAATAATAATGATCGCGAGCATGAGTGGGTGTTTTATTAATTACGAGTCGGCCGTTTGTTCTGCGTGTATGTGCGTTACAACCTACACTCTGCAGCGTACGTAAATACATATGCATAATGAGAGCATAAAACATTTCAAAGAAGGCAGACGTCGCGCAATTATTTCGCGTGTTGCGCGATATTATCTTATATGCAAATTATCCGAAGAGCCAACAACTGTAAGGACACGAGTGCGTATTATTATTATAACTATTGCTCGCGCGCGCGTCGACAAATAAACGCGTTCGTGCACGTCGAATGCCGCCGATGGCTTTTAATTAAACGATACAATATAATGGCGGAGTGTTCGACCTCGGCAATATTATCAAATTGTACGATGACGTTCGCCCGGCCACAATCATACTCGTTCGTCCGTTACGTTGTTTCCGTCTTACGAACCTAACCGGTTACGTGTCGTTAGCTTCAATCAGTGATGGGAATTAAAATAGGATTCTCCGGAAATCCGATAAATAAGGATTTCCGATTTTGGAATTCAGGCTAGAAGATCCGGATTTGGGATTATCAATACGGATTTCTGTATTCTAACGATAACACTTTCGTTGCACCACTTTTTGGTCACTTTTTTGACTCTCGGAGAAGATGATGTTGGTCTGAATAAGATATCGCAATAATTTGAAACATTTATCAATTTCACGCAACATACATTTTTGGAGATACGACTAATAATAACTAAAATGTATTTTATGATATCCAACGGGTATATTAAGCAAAAACTTGTGTATGCAATTCTTTATCGGAATCGAGAGTTGTATTATCATTGTTTATAGACCGTCGCGGAGCAGTTGAAGTTGATACGCGAAAAATCATTAATATACCGGGTTTCAACATTTTATATGAATTATATATGATTTTCCTATTCTTAGTCCTTAATTTATTGACCATAGCTCCCAGCAAACTATGGCAGTATTTTAAACTTAATAGAACCAACGATTCGGCAAAGTATTTAATTTGTGATTCTGTGTTGATGAACAGTTATGAATAGTTAAAATAAAAATTGTATTCTTATTATAAAGGAATAATAAATCAAAATTTTAAAATCCAAAACCCATAATGAATGCCAATTCTGGATTTTAGAATTCAAAATCCGGTTTTTTACACTTGTTCGTCGAAAATAAGGTGTATTTGTAACCGTATATTGTGTGTCGTGCATTGTATTTTGTCGCTCAGAGCTTGCAGCGCATAATTACCAAACATTTGTGTAGTATTAACATTCTGTTTTTGGTGTTAACTGTTTGGTGTGTACCTGTGGTTGTTTTAGTGCACTTTCAAAAACTCAGTATATTTCAGTTATAGATGTGATCGCATTAAAAAAAAGGCCGCAGCATTTATAATTGTTTGTTTGAAGAAAGCATTGGATCTTTTGAGTCCCATAACACCGTACGTTTTTTGTAATATTGTATCAGTAGGAGACATAATCATCTTGAAACCAGCCCATTAACCGTTTATTAATATTATTTAAGAAATTATTGAAAAACTTCCGAACAATAATGATAATATCAAATGATTTATTATCACTATGAATGATCATGACCCGGAGACCGAAAATCAGTAGGATCGTGTGCGTTGCACGCCGCGAACACAAACGCAGCGCACAAGAGCATGTCTCTACCGGTCCAGATTTTCCTAATTTTTGACAAACACGAGCTCGTAAAAATTCAAAATACAACGCACACAGAGATATTTGCTCTAATGTGGACGCACCTTTAGATGTTTGACGACCGTTTTCTTTTAAAGCGACTTATGAGTTTTTTTAAACCGCAGTTTTGTACACAATCACGACTTGCTTAAAAAATAAAACATTGTAAAAAACCTATGACATCGCACAGATAACGTGTTGGTCGCTATAAGTTTGATATTTGATGAGATCATTGTCACATTGAAACTAACAACACAAAATCGATTCTGCCCAACGCACTTTTGCGAGACGGGGACAACGCGTGCGTCCTCTTAATCTCGCAGAAAATCGACGTAGGTACTGCAATAGGAAAGTGTAACATTACTACGTATTGCGTGTGCACGGGCGAGATGGGTGTCTAAAAGGCAGACACGCGTTTACGAGATTTTATTTTGCATTTTTTAATACGTATCAAAGCGTTGTTGTACGCGTAGTGCAACGGTTGTCTGTGCGGAGGGGGAGAAAAGACGTCTGGAAAATGCGTTTTTTTTTTTTTTGTCTTTCTTATCTAATGTTCCGTCGAAAAACTCGATACGTGTTTCTCGCGCTTCGTGCTACTTCATAGTATGTATATAAGTAGTGCTCGTGCCTAATGTGCCGCGAAAAAAGTCGATAAAACGTATTATTATATAAACAAAACCGTTATGTTCCTCGCACACGTATGTCGTATGTGTCGTATAGTGAAATAGTTTCGACACGCATTTGATTCCTTATCCCTTTGAAACGTTCTCCGCTGATCGTGTGGTGGGTGGGTGGAGGGGGGGGGGGGCGAAACGATTTACTGTCAGTTTGTGCGGCGAAGAAGACATTATATTGCGGCACGTCGCGATAAAAAAACGTTGTTATTTGATACTACATATAATGCGGTGGGTTCAAAAGTGATATATTATGACGGAAGATAGTTGGCGAGGAGAAATAGTCGTTCTCGCGGTACAACTGCACTGCAGCGCTGTAGGTCCCGTGGCTTTTGGTCTTACGATTCGGGGATACATTGTTTACCCCACGGCAACAACGAACGGATACATGTAGCCACCGAACGCCCGCTACGACGATGATTGTTACAGTCGTCGATTTGAGGGAGGGGGGGGGGTGATTGAGGAATTTACACCATAACCACTACGGTTCGATAACAGTCTTAGATCCGTCGCCAATAATACGGTAACGGACCGGAAGCCGATTGACGACAACCTCTCCGACCCCGTGGACTTTTCTTTGGTCCGAGTGCGTGTAGTGGTTTTATCGATCCGATGTGAATAATAGACAATCTAGGATGTGTATTGACTTTCTTGGTCATTGAAAATTTCATCAGTCGGATCCTATATATATATATATATACTAACCTCTCTACGCGTTATTTGAAATATGCAAAAACTTTTTTTTAGCGGAGTGCTCCGCTGAAATTATTGCCAAGCTGTTAAGCGGCACTTTATGGTCACCCGTTGCGCTCGAGATTCAAATCCACCGCTACGATGTTTTCCTATTTCGAATTACTACTGGAGTTGTCTGTGCCTTATTCGATCGTCCGCTGATCACGATAGAGTCAACCGATTACTCGGTTCTCCGGGGTATTAGATCATTTGACCGATTATATCATAAAGATCGCAATGTCGTTGCGGTGGATACAATGTCAGTGGGTTTTTATTTTTTTCGACGGCAGGTAATTAAGCTGTGCTTAAATTATAATAAAACTGGCTATCATTATATATTAGGTTTAGGGCTTCTACCTATCAGGGTGTCACTAAAAAATTTGCGAATACGGCTTGACGTAGTTCTGACGAACAAAATTTCGAACATTATTGAAGTGCTCGAAAAAAATTGTTAAGTATAATTTCGAATTATAAAAAAAAAATTGTTTTAAACATATTTTGTCATATTTAATTTTTATACTAGTCATTATTTCATTTATCTCGTTACCTTTTCACCCCATAAAATTATGGTAATAACTATTAAGCGTATAATCACGGTGTGGCGGCCTTTTTTTTTTGTTTTGCTTATCGGGCATGAGCTTATGACGTGTACGCTCATTTTGTGGTGTAATAGCGTTCACTTAATATATACGCGGTTCGTTTACAACGTAATTGTTGAGGTGGAAAAATTAGCACTCGGATATGGGTTCGACTGCAGGATCAGTGGATAAAAAGTTCCGATAGTAATATTATAATACGGAGCTTATCGAATTAAATTACTCGCTGACAGGAGCGACGCTTGTTCCTCCACGGTACGTCAGTATAGGAAATTCGAACAGCTAGAACGCGCGAAGTGAGATTGAGAAAAACGGCTATTAAAATATCGGGAAATAAATCATTGCATCCGATGCATCATATAGACATGCATCATTATTATTATTATTTTTTTTTTTTTAAGGTGACTATGAAGAGGTTCTTATTTTTTATCAAGAATTCAAACGCGTGTCGCGGACATAACTGGCAAATCCACGACGGGAAAAATTACGTACAAACGCACATAATATTTACGTATACTCGTACACACATAAAAACATTATATAATACACGTATATATGCATACATACGAATATACATATATACATTACCTATAAATATGTACTTATAATGCGCGTAGAGATTAGAATAATCCAAATACCGTGACTTTGTAACGGATAAGCTATGGTCGACTTCATAAACGGCTTACAAACACACTCGTACGCATATAAAACCCTGATTTTCTAGGTCAAAAAGGTTGTTATAGGTTTATACGAGCTCATAAATCTAATAGATACGCGGACTAAGTGGGTAATTTAATGCGTGTGCGGAACGGCGCGAGCATAAAAACGGACGTATATGTACGTATGTGTGTGCATGAATGTGCGTGTGTAGACGGTATAAATACAAATTATTAATACGAACGCGCGATAACAGTCCGGAAACGATTTTGACGTGCACATCGCATCGATTTATATACGGAGTATGCGTACGCGATTAATGTTTGCAATTATTATTATTTTTTTTTTTTTTCAAACGCGAATGACAGTCAAGATAGCGTTGACGGTTGACACGTGATTGGTAATAATAATAATAAGGTCCGCGCCTAAATAATATGCTCGCGTGTACAATAATATTTGCGTATGCATGCACAAAGTAAGTCGGACAATAGCCGCTGGACGTTAACAAACAGCAACTCGGGGAAAAAAATCCGCAGAAACGTATGCACGTGGATGTTTATCGTGCGACAGGTGATGGGGTTGAAGGCGAACGACTTACGGGGAAAAAATTCGCCGCTTATTAGGTAGTTACGTAAAGTGAATATTTTACAATCGGTATGCCGCCATCGCATCGAGTGCCTTTGACGATAACGAATAGCTACTATGGTACGAACGACGAAATCGCGTAAGGTCAGCTTGTGGGTAATACTGCGGGAAACGTGTTGTGAAAAAAATATTAAAAAAAACGAATAATTACACTTCCACTCTCAAAAGTGTTGTATGTGTGTGTGTGTTTGTGTGTTTGTATGGGTGCGTGTACGATGAGCAAAAGGTCCGTGAAGGTCGACGAGTACGTGAGCAGTCATCATTATCGGATCAGGGTTTTCGTCCCCGCGAAAGGGTTATTATATCACGCACGAGTGTTATACAAGTCTGCAGCCGTACACATCGGGGTACGTTTCCCGCCCCGTCACTCAGGACGATAATCGACGAAATATTCGCGAGGCTTGACGTTTTGACGTTATACATGATGCATTCCACTTATATCTTACTTGCATTTCGTGTCATTTCGAATGCTGCACTTGAGATACGCGCCTAATCGTAATATACTGTTGCCCACGCACATATGATTCGATTTATATAATTATGCAACGATCCCGGTGCACCATGTTACCTATATGTGCACATGTCGTCCGTACGCGCAATGCGAACACGTTACTCGTATCATTGTACTGTCGTTACCGCTGTAGTGTATAGGTAACTGTTGCTCTATCGTCTATATAATTTTACCGTCGTCGTCAACCCTACGTATACGTGGTTACAGGTCGGAGGTGGCCACTCCGACGACTCGAGACGTAATAACGATTATAGTCTAGTAGTAGTTATAGTAATAGTAATAATAACAGGACGTGACTCGGGTCAAAAGTCGTGGCAGTCCTCGCCGCCGTACCGGTGCGGCAGTCGAGAAACGACCGGAAGGCAATTATATAAAGTTACGAATTTTAAACGGATCTCTTGATGTAGTTTTGGATCGACTCAGACATCGTGACGCTTAATCGACGGAGCTATTCGAAATACTTGGAGGAGTTTGCGTGCAGTTATCTCATATATATATATATATAATATACAGCGTACGGATAGTATATACGGTTTCGGGTGTAACTGACAGGGCTTAAAGTTTAACGTCGATCCTCGCAGATGGTTCCGGAATAGCACAAGCGCGTCTTCCGCTTCGACGCGAAAGACTTAGAGAAATTATAATTATTTTTGAAAACCATCTGATACGCGGTAACGGGACGCACGCGAATGATCCGATCCGACGGATTACAATATTATTCTAACGGCCGTCGTATTACGGGTCAAACCGTGCGTGTGCCTACTACCGATGTCCGCGTTTCGATCCGAATCGGTGGATAATACGCCGCCACCGCGTATCGATCGACAGCGCACTAGTTTCCCGTCGGCTATTCAAATCACGACCTACGGGGTAAGTTTCGCCGCGCACCGAACGTGCTACAGTTACTTAGGTAAACAACTTTATACCGCGTTGTCATTAATTATTATTACGCCTGTATACCGTACACGTCTTGTGCGCAACGGCAACTTCCAGCGGGGAAATCGAATAAATTATTTAATTCAAATGGACTCGCCGTACGGCTGATAATGTTACATAGTATTTGCCGAGCAAGACGAGAATCGCAATGATAAATACCGGGCGGGGCGGTTATATTATTATATTATTTACCGCATAACAGTATACACGTGCACAATACAGTGTTGTAAGTCAACATCGTAATAATAAAATCGCAGCTGACTCCGCGATGTGCCTCGTGGCAGATGGAGGGAGGGCAAAGCGGTTTTACAATATCAAATGGATTTTATTTTAACACGGATTAAATGCTACGCGTACAACGTGTGCATTTCTACGTCCGATTTCGCGTTGTCGCGATAATACTTATTTTTAAAATTGTCCGGTTGAACAAGTTGCCACGTAAGAACTCGTATTTTTACTATTGTCTGGCCAACGGTATTCATGACTACATTCAAAGGCTGAAATCCGGAAAGAATATCGTGCGAAACGTTAACGCGAAGCAGACGATCGTAAAGAATTCGACCAGAAGTTAATCATCGACATTCCATACGATTCGTCGGCGACCGTTGCGCTATGGAAACATTGATGAAACATGGACATGTACGTTTTTGTAGCGGGCACGACCGATGATTTTTCTGACCGATTTTGCGTTACCACGGAATAGTCGATACAAAAAATAAAACACGATTTAATTACTACACATATAAGTAACCGCAGAAATCGGAAAAACATGTGTCCGCGTGGTTCGGTGTTTTTCTGTGAAGCGGAAAAAAAATGTTTTTTATAATTTCGTTCACTCACCTAAAACGTCCAAACAGCTGATTTGTTTTTGCATCTCGATCGTGTTCACTTGACACATGTAACAGCCTTTGTCGGTTTCCTCCACGTCCCTGATGTGTAAATACCAAGTCCGGTAATTCTCGTGACTCACGCTGAATCGGCCGCTCGAGGCCACGACACGTTCGTGAAACGTTAGTATTGTTTGATCTTCCGCTTTCATCCAGCCAATCTGAAAGAAAGGCACCGTGCAAACTTAAACGACATGTAATTTCTAACTGTCATCGAATGTTTGCTTTTTCCGTAGTTTTTCGAAAATTCCATCAACATAATAATACGGTCGCTCGAGTGCAGTTAAATAAAACTACTGCGATAGTTTCGATGATGATATTAATAATAATAATAATAATTATAATTATAGTATTATTTTGATTCGTCGTAACGATATCGTTATAGATTTTCAACTACGCGGGGTGTTTACATAATTGAATTTCGCTTTAAATCTGAGTAGTGCCGACGCGTTTCGCAAATAAAATCGTATCGCGGTATAAACTTCGATCAAAGTGTATTGAACTCGTTCAGCCAAATCACATATAATATATATTACATTGTTTCGTTAAAACTTCGCACCGTATTTAAATAAAAAGTTTTAACGAACCGAACTCGATAGCACTACCGCCGTGCGCATCACCGTGGGTACAACGCGCGGGCTCGATCGAATGCAATTTACAGAAAACATAATTATACACAATGTTCTTCAAAGGGAACGAGATGATTGCGGTACCAATAAACTTTCTCCGACGCGGGTCTAAATTATTTAAAAAAGACTAAAAGCCGTTAAAAAGTGCATATCGACGGCGAACCTGAGTCCCGTGTATAATACGTACATATTTACCGACCGAGTGTAGGCAGGTACTGTACTGTAGACTGTAGAGCACGAGAGACTCGGGATTTTTCACTTTTTCGGTTGATTATATTATTCGAAAGCCGTACGTCTGATGATGGCTGTGTGTTTCGATCGAAAAATTATTAGAAAATAGTCACGGATTCACGACGAGTTCTATTACGTGTGATAATAAACGTTCGCGATGACTTGACGCGAGCTAGACACATCCACCAAGTTCCAGTCACCGAAAGTTAGTCGAAGACTTGTCTCGGTTTTCCAAATTTGCAATGAAAAATGATTCAATCATAAACGGAATGTTAACCTCAATCAATGTATTTCATGTAAAGAATATAAATAGGGGCGTTGTCCGGTTACGTCCTATTTTTAATTTTTCAGTGTTTCGACATTACGTCCCTAGACCCTAAGTCAGACAAATCAAAAATATGTGTCGACTCTATGATTTGTATTGAGGCAAGCACTTAACATATAGTTGGCCCGTGTGGAATTAAGATTTATTTAAACACGAATGGATTTTTATTTTACGATTTTACGAATATCGCGTCTCTCATGATTTAAATTCATATTTCCTTTAACCTATTAGTTTTAGAAAAAAGGCATTTGGAATTATTTAGATAACTATAATTGTGATAGTTTTTTTTTTTATGAAAATTAAATATAGTTTTATTAAAAAATCGTATATTTGGAAGATTTACGTACCTAAAAATTCACGTACAATACAATAAATAATAATATACAACGTACGATACTTCAACTTAGTGCCCAAATCTCCCGACAATTATTTTACATGACACATTTAGTCACGTTTTTGTCACGTTCATCTCATATTAATCCCGTTTTTCCTCGCTGTATATCTTGTTCAATAAAATCTCTATACTTTCCAACGGTACTAATGGACTATTATTACTTTGACTATTAAATAATTCTATGGCTTATTATAAAATTGTTTTTGTGTATCAATATTATGCTTGTATTAATTTAGAACTTTTTTAAATTTAATTTGTTATATGAGATAGGGGAAAAAAGAAAAGTATGCAGTTAAAAACGTGCGTTCCTTTTTTTTTTTTAAAAAAAATAGGGTTATCTTAGTCGTCATAAACACCTTACAGAGACTCCATAATTATTCGTTATTTATTAATCTTTTCACACCCAAATTATACAAATGTTGAGACTATAATGATTTCACCATGGTGTCTACTTAAGTAAAAAAAAAAAATGTATTATTATGTTCTTAGGAATACGCGTCTCTGACGAGGTAGTGTATTTTTTCACTACGCATTCTCAGCCGATCGCTTTCCGTCTATTCGGGATTTCTAGCAACTAACTTCGTGAGACGACAAAATATAATAACGTGTATAGGTACCGCGGTGACGACGGGGCATTAGATCGTGCACGCGTGCACAGGGTGCACAGGTTCGTTACCGGATTTTTGCCGTGGTGATATACCGAATTTAACGCAATGAAAAGCGGCGATATCGCGACTGCGCGCCCTGTATTTAGAGATAAATAAAAAACACGAAATCGCATATATTCATATCGTATAAAATCATATTACCCTATATACTCTTCAGTCGAATATAATACAATATGATAAAATACATTATACTCGTATATAGGTATAGTGGTATGCTGCCACCGCGCGGGGACGAAAAACGACAACACAAAATAAAGTATAATAATATTTTATTATAATATACTTATATACAGTCGCAGTGAGTTCACGTTCGAGAGAAGGAGGTAGAGTATAGAAGACGCGAACGTATGGTTAGGATTAGAGGGAAAAAAATATTGGGAATTTTTCTTTTTCTCAACTATACGTTCTAAAATTAAATTGTTGTACACACCTATGTCATGGTCCCCTCTGAATATACAAATAATATAAGAAGTCTTACACGGAAGGACGTGGTTTGTTGCCACGTATTCGCAGACGCAGCACGTGTAAAAGGGAAACACGAGGACGGGGACGTAAGAGCGGACGGCGGAGACGAGCTGCAACCGAATCAGGCCGGTGGACTTTTTGTTCTCTTTATTTTTTATTTTTATTTTTTTTCATTTCGGTCGAGCGGATGAGTCGGGGGTGAGAACGTCCGACCTACGTATGCGTATGTGGGGTGGTGCAGGCGGTTGGCCAGAGGGAGCGACGGGGCACGTGGACCGTCCGTAACGTGATTTACCCAGTCATCACGCGTTCCGGAAAATTGCCGTTTAGCCTGCTCGCACGGACGTTCGTCGCCGCCGGAAGTAATGCGACGAGTGGGTTTCGCGCTGTCGTCGTCGTCGGTCGGTGCTCGAGTCAGCGGTGCAAAACTTTACACACTCCTAATATGTTCGCGTTAAATTACAATGGGAGATGGTTGTCGAATTTTAAATATCGGCACATACTACGCAGTGAAGACGAAACTCGCAACCGACCGATTATACGTACCCACCCCAGTGACATATAGACTTTTAATGGACTCGGCTGCAGGAAGCACGGCTATGATATAGAGTCGCACGCTACGTATGATTACCTAACCAAGAATGCGGTATACGATATGGGACCATCTACCTAAAGATAATGCACGGCACACCACGATGTAGTTATCGGATTACTCTACAAAGGTCTTTGGCATGACGGGTTATTGTAGCGCACCCACGTGCAAGATCATGTAGGTTTTTTTGCTGAAACGGTTTTATGCATGCAGGTCAGTTAAATGTTAATACGTTCACACACACAATAATCCAAAGCAAACATAAAAATACAATAAAAAACGAATGACTATTAATATGAAGAACGAAGTAAAAAATTATAACTAAAAATGCCTAAAAACTCAAAATGAAAGTTGTATGTTCTGAATGAGGGTAGCGTGAAATGCATTTTTAGCTAGGAAATCGTAGTGTAGGATCGAAGAAAAAAAATGCACAAGTCTCATGGTTCCATCGAAATCCTATCTCTAGTCATGGTGCTCGATCATTGAGCGTAGCGAATACCAAAGCACACGCGCCAATACCCGAGGTCGCACCTTTGCCCGTATAAACTCGATTGTCACCACTGCGAACTACCCCATCATTCATCCACGGGCACCGAGTCGGTTGACTGTGCTGTGGTTTACTTTTTAAATATAATAATAATATGGCGGCGACAAAAAAAAGGTTTAAAAGGCATTTTCCACGCGAGATAAGCGCCGACCGGTTTGGTGCGAGAAAACGTCGTACGGTATAATAATGCGATCGTTTCTATCCGTACACGTAGCCACGGCGTAATATATTGTACACGTTATTGAACTATTCTCGCGTTGGAATAAATCCAAACGTATATTATTATTATTATTATTGTGGAACTGCGGAGTCGTTCGCGTGTAGTCATTGTACGTACGAGAAGTTGATCGATATCGCATCGTATAGAGAGTCTGAAAGCTCTGCATCTGCACGGAAAGTCGGCGGCGCGTCCTTGAGGTTTTTTTTTTATACGACTGCATTTCAACGTGTATTATATCATGTGTATATTGAAGTAAATGGAAACCTACCAATATTGAATAGAAAGAAGCAAAAGAGAAACAAGTGTTGTAGAAATAAACCGTCTCCGATTTGAAATTGCATCATCTAAGTTATGTATATAATCTCGACGCTACGCCACAGACAATATGTAATATTCTCGTTTAGGAGTTCGACGATAGGCCAACAACTTGCGTATAGTATACTATTCCGCCACATGACAAAGTATGACGGGCAACAAACTTTAAACTGTATTACCAAGAAATTCATCGTTAAACACAGCTCCATAATTGTTCTATTTTTTTTTTATTTTATCAATCGTATAGTATACAATAATTATTATTCGACATCGGACGTATAAATCAAATTAAGAGTACAATATATAAATAAATAAATGGTGTATAAGATGTAAATACTTTTATTTCGAATTATTTTAATTAATAACTTCAATTAAATCCAAATAGTATGTGGGTTTAATTTGCTTATTATTTTTCTGAATTTTGGTTTTTTTTTAAAAAAAATAAAGGTTTCTATTTCATCTAGTTTTTAAATCACATTCTTGGAAATCGTCCAAGAAGACTTAAGAGGTGGTGGTGACATGGTTTGGCCCAGTAAAATAAACAGATAAAAAAAAATGGATAAAAAAATATATAGATATACAAAAAAAACTGATTCGGCTAGATAGATAGGTACATAGATCGAACGAGACCCGCGAGTCGTTTGCATATAATACCGTGAAGATACACGACGAAACGACCGTGGACAACCATGCCGTACGTCAATACGTGAAGCGTCCGATGGAATCAAAAACGAAACAACTGTACAACACGGGATTACAATCGGCCGGATTTCCTTGGACGGACTGCTGTGACTATAACGGTATTACGTACAATGTCGTTCGCATTCGACCGAAACGTCAAAAACGTCATTATTTCTCCGTTCGTTTTGCGCGCTATAATATTATTACCATTATTGTTATTATTTTTATTATTATCGTCGTTATTATGTTATGTTTCAAAACTTTACGCCCGCGGCGGCTCGACTACAAAAACACGCCGTTTATATAGGTCCGCACAGCATTATGTTCCGTCGCGCGGCGAATCCCCGGCTCGGGTCGGTCCCGCGCGGTTTATAACTCGGTTAGAGGAAGAGCAAACGACGCGCGCGTCGCCCGAGAATCGACGTCGTGAAAAGTTGTTTTTCCGCACTTTTAAGCCAATTAATCAATTACGCGCCGTCAAGTTTCGCCGGTGTAATTCGATTGCGCGACGCGCACCGTTTTCCGCCGCCGCCCGCTGCGAACGACGAACGCGCGCGCGACGACAATCACGCGGTGATTACGAATCGATTTAATATTTTAGCCTCACGCGCGTCGTCGGAAAACGATCTAAGGCGGGAAAAAAACGAGAAAAAAACATCATCTCGACCCGCAACTCGTTTGTTCGTTCGTTTTCCGAAAGTGAAACTCTGCGCGAGGACAAAAGAACACCTACCACACACACACACACACACATGACGAAAATTCCGCGGCCAAGTGTTTATTTACGTTTTTTTCACCCCCAATTTCAATCGGGGCAAAGTTTCGCTAGCCAAAAGACGATTTTATTAATACGAACAACATCGAAAGACCTGTCTACAGCAGCACGTTTTATATATACACTATACAGTCAACGTAGCTTATAAGACTAACGAATTTTCCGCCCTGTAAAGCAATAAAAAAAAACGCCGATTTGAAAAAATATGTTAAAAATAAACATCAGTTGGAATTTAAGAAAAAAGCATCAAAATTATTAAATAACATGAATATGTTTAAATTGCGTTGAGCAATCTTAATTTAAATGTTAAATGTAAGAAATATGTGAACAATGTATGTTGGAAAAAACAATTAAGTTTTAAAAATATGCCACGAGGGGCAACAGCCGCTTACAGGACTCAAAAACAGTGGAGAAAAAAAATAAGACTCACCACGTATGTTGTACAACTTAAATTTTGCTCACGGACCCTTGAAAAGAATTGTAGAAAATGTAGACGATTTGAGAACATTTCGAAATAATTTTTAAAGTTGATTGTGTTGCGGATTGCGCAGTGGTACTAACACTTAAAACAATCTTCATCGCATTTTACATTACCGCAATTTTCGTTATTTTAATATGCAATTTAAGTACGAGCATTATATTGGCAAAATTGTCAAATGTAACGAAAAACAAACAAACATAAACACATTTTTTTATAATTAACTTTTTATTTTATTTCATTAAAGAAGTTACAGTCTGTAAAAATAATAATCATACAATAAGAAAATATAATTAGGTGCATATTGAAAGGGTTGGTATTAGTCGTTTTTGTACTACGCAGTATTTCACAAATATCATGAGATAAATACAGTTCTGCGCATTTAGTTGGTCCAACCAAAGTCGGATAACTACAGAAGCCATAACATCAGCTTTTTTTCTCGCTTCGCCTAAAATCGGTTCATTCGGTCTTAAGACTCGCACTGTGCTAGTTCCAAAGTAAGTCCTACAAGCGGCACGGCGTCCACCGCGTGTTACAGGTATGTTAGCCTGAAGGAAATGCAATTTAATCACCCATGCCACCGCTCGGCGATCGTGGTTTTCGATAATTATATTGTTATTGTACCCCGGTACAACTACCCCTGATGATGCAGCAGGTACACAACAGGACGCGGTCAGCCCGCTTTATAGGCACACAAACGATTGTTGTAATATAGCGGTGAGAGCGTGCGAATGAGTTTACGCGCTGACCGCCGCGTAACACCCTCCCCCTGACGGAGGACGAATAGCACGAGAATATGTTAAAACGGCTGGACCGTCGATAATGGAGTCGATTTTTTTTTTTGGCCTGAGGAAAAAAGTAAACTTATATAATCGAGAGTCGTTGAGGACCGTAGAAAGAAAATCGGGCCATCGTCGGGTCCGACCGGCTTAAAACCGTGAACGGGTATAATGCGTACAATGATTATCGGTGTCGGAATCGAGGCTTTACGCGAAATCGTATAAATATTTATGAATTCGTTGTAATCACGCGCGTCGTATCGTTGCGCACATCTCGGCGCTGATCTTATTCGCCGAATTAGGGCCTTGGGTATCCGATACGTCGGGGGCGTCGCTAAAAATTAATGTTGCGCAAAAAGACTGTTTCGCGAAAATTAGTGAATTAATCGCCTCGAAACCGGGCGAGGGTTGACCGCGGCGTTTTACGTATTGTTTACACGTCTCTTTTGTCGACGTGGTTTGACGCTATTTACCGATACAGAGTGTCCTCATCAAATGTAATAATAGAATGTCTTCAAATACTCGATTCAGAGGTGTCTCCCATTTAGTGTGGGTATACGTTTGAAGTTCATAAAGAGTAAATGCGTAAAATGAGAACACATATTGAGTTTAGGATAAATTTAATTATAATTTTTTTGTAAAATGTATATTTTTGTTTGGAATATACCTAGTATACAAACATAGAAACATTTATGAAAACAAAAATATTAACGGCATACCACAACCGACTGATTCCGTGGAAAAATCGGTAAGATTACCTATACATTTTATTTTTATGAACAATAGAAATTAAAGTCACAGTAGAATCTCCCACCACAAAATTAAGAAAATCCACAGGGGGCCGTACCGCCCACGTTGGAAATCACTGGATTATAATAGCCGATGAGAATATCACATTCCAATCAGTTCATGATGGGCATTTAATTTATTAATTATGCGTAACGAAATATTTTTAATTCTTCAAAAAAACTTCCCCACTTTTAAATGTTCAACAAAAATATCATAAAACTGCTTAGTTTGTTCTATACATTTCATTTTGGTGTAATTATATTTTTTGTTTTTAACTCTAAGAGTAGTGGGTTTAGACTGAAAGCTAAGAATATTTTTGTTTTTCAATTTTTATTTTTCTATTTATAATATTTCTCATTCTTCTGATACTTGACTCGCAGGTATGTTTTCCCCTTCTTTTTTTCTTACAGTTTCATAAGCGATTTTTAATTGACTTTATATGAAATAAAACCATATTATGGAAACGGAGACGCTAAAAAATTATTAAAAATTAGCTGGGCATTTATTCCAAATTTAAATAATTCATGGCAACTGGTGGTTATAATATTATATTTATTTACTAATAATTTAATAAAAAGGAAAAAACGGGACCATATTTTAAAAAAGGATAAAAAGCGACCCGTTCGAAAATTATAGGAAAGACGGGATATGATGATCACGATCAGAAAGGGAAGATGTCCGGACATATGGTCACTGTAGTGTACGCCATTTAGACGTTTCCAGATTAAAAAATAGTGAAAATGTCCTCGTTCCAAAAAATACGTTCATTACTGGGAGGTGTCCATTAGGGGAAGTTTAACTGTGCAAACAAAAGTTATGGTCGAAAAGCTGATTGTAACATTATGACCACAGAAGAACGATAGAAACGTAAACGTTTTCTGTTCACCGCAGTTCTGGTCCTGATGAATCCGGAAAACCATTTTTTGCATTCGTTTATTTGCTTTTTGAGCACTGTAATCTTATAGACAGCCAGGGGAACGGTTGAAGAAGGCAACGGCTTCGATTTTTTTTTTTTGTTATTGATTTTTTTTCAACACTTTTCCCGTGAATCGTAAAGTCGCAAGGTCTAATACGCCTAGAGTTTACGTGCGGTTCACGAAACATGCCGAAAAACTCATCCGACGATTATATAATTATGATGCAGCTTCACACTACACCGTGTTCGTGAGAAACTGTGGCGTAATGTGCATTGTTTTGGAAAAAAAAAAAAAATACGCCATCAGTAGTTCTCACGTGATATTTAGGAAATCGATAATGTGCGGTATAGTGATTTACGAAATTAAAATACGCGAAAGTTAATTTAAAAATATAAACATCGCGTCTGGAAATTTTTCCAAGAATATCAAATACAGCAAGCTAATGCGTTCCGTTTAAATATTTTAAGTTTTAAATTAACATTTTTTTTTTTAGTCAGAAACGTTCACAAATTGTACGGCCATGATTGGTATTTTTAATATCAATACTGTTTACGATAAAATAACGGCAGTGTAAAAATAAAAAATAAAAGGCTACTTATCAAAATTCCCGTAAAATAAATACCAAATATTGTATGAGAGCTGTTTATATACAGATCGCATGCGTCCAATAATAATTACTAAGATTTCCGTCTAACTGAACGTTTTTACTTTTTATATTATGATTTATAGTACGCTTTTGAGTTTTGATGTATAATAATATAAATTCGCCTTTGCGTTTTTAAAAGTAAAATAAAATAAAAATTTATTATTCTTGCGTTATTCTTTTATTGATATTTCTTTTACACTGTAAACTATGTTTAGACTTACATGTATATAATATATTAAATATATAAATATCAGTTTTCTCTTGTTCTTGCGACTGTAAACTGTTACGTGTTTATTCTCAACCCGCGAAGCTCGATATCGTGTGGAATTCTAATTATCAATATAAACTAGTTGTTCTGTTGTCTTATAGTTTATCAAAAAACCATACAACCAGAACCATGTTTTCGGCGTGGTTTAGGTTTCGAGAAATAAAACAGTAACCATTAAAGGTTTTTGAATAAAATGACGTACGTTGATATGGTAAAATATGGTTTAGGATTATGTATCCGTAAGTACGGCTACACGCAGCGGTGGATATTGCATAACACGTCACGTAACAGCGCGTGAAGCTTATTATTATATTTGAAAATATTTTTCCTTTGGACACAATCTTAGGTACTTGAAGGTAAACAAAATATTACGAAATGTGTTTTGATTTCATCGATATCGAAAAAGCCAAACAAATTAACGTTATGCGAATTCAAGGTTTTGATAAAATTGTATAAAAACGATACAATTGTATGGCGCTCTAGTCTATGAAATACTAATTATTTTTTTGCATTGTATGTGTACAGTGTGAGCCATTCGATTGATTCTCAGTAATGAGTAAAACCCTAAAACGTATTAAACAAGAAAGTTTTCGGTAGGTTATAACAATAAAATTAAAGTTATGTAATGAAATTGTTCGAACAAAAAAAAAAAAAACAATAAGTTAACGTTACGTTACGGAAAATTATAAATTAATAAATACCAGAACACAAAAGTAAACTAATAAAAAAGTAATTATTTAAATCCTATAAGCTTAAGCTGTTTTGAAAAAAAAATTCAAAAACCATTTAGCGGAGTAAACATTTTTCTTGCGATTTATTTTTCGCTCGGGCTACACGCTTATGAAAACCATATTATTATGTAGGTAATAATAGTAGTAATAAATAATGAAAATTCTCGATCGCAAAAATTGTATGAAAAATAAATAAAATATCGAAAAATAAAAGGAACGAGAGCGTACAACAACCGTGCGATATTATGCGTAGGGTTTCTACTTTCTTGATCATTTCTTGATAAAAAAAAATACGGTAAATAATAATAAAAAAAAACACACTCTTTCAAACCGGGTGGTATGATTGACTTACGGCGACGGTAAAGATTGTGTTGAAATAAAAGTAAACATCTTAGGTCTTGGCCGCGCTGCGTATAAAGCTGCCTGCGTTATTGTTTTTTGTTTCCCTTAAAAATAAGTCAGCGAAACGTCATCTCGTCCTCGTCGTAAAATATTATAAATACGCTTAATACTGCAGTTCTCGAAAATCAAAAATATGAATGTCTTTTACACATTTGTGTCCTGAAAAGACGGTAGAACTGACACGTGTAGAAGGTTCATTATTTTCAACACGGTTGTTGGAAGATAGAATATCGTAAAATGAGAGGCGTGAAGGGTAACCAGAAAAATACATCTTGCAGTCGCTCATGCGCATTTCTTACATGGGTGTGGTTAGGATAGGTCAAGTTGTATACACAACGTTCCTGAAGTTGAAACAGGTAAGAGATATTCAAAAATAGATGGGTTCAATTTTAAAAGAATATTTTTTTTAATCATATATAAAATAAGTAAACTATAATAATTATAGGGCTCACAAGTTGTAGAAGGTAAATATTGTTCTTGTGGTCAATTCATAGCAGACCTATATGTCCAATATATGCAATTCTCGGTTTAAAAATCGAAATTCCAAATGCCTTTTTCGCATATTTCTTGATTGCCATATGAGTATCTATCTATCTACATAAAATATTATCTAAAAAAAATTGATATTCTTTCTTTCTTAACCTAGGTATTTTAAGAAATATTGAACCTTGGCTCAGCGCTATTTAACGTATGTCTTTATATTTTATTTTTGTCGTGTCAGTCGGCTATTATTTTTAACGACTACGTTGTCACGGTTGTCAATTGATATTGAAAATGTTATACGTCTATTTTACCATATTTATCATTTGTTTCCGAACGGACGTATTTATAGCAACATAAGATGATTTTTTTTGTAATTTTTTAAAATGCTTATGCATATATTTTAATCAATGTGAAATGTTTATGCCTACTTCACGAATCTTGCTGTTTTTAGCTCCTATAACTTCCTAGTCGTAATAGTTATAACTGTGTATCACCAACTTGTCGTAGTGGGCATCTTCGAGTTTTAAAATATCTTTAGATTAATAACATCTGTCTGCGCCACTAACGCAAACTCTAATAACGAATGATAAAAGATGTGGTACGCGCACACATACTGCCGCTGCGTCGTAATCGACTTCACGGTCATCGGCCTATTTTGGTTGACCATCGACACACACACACACACAGTCACAATTATTATTATAATTGTTATTATCATTTATCGATTCTAAATGTGTGTGAATTGTGTAATTGTAAAGGCCCAGCGCCCATGTTACAATACTGTCTGTTCTGTACGTCGTTCGTAGTCTTGTCGCGAACACATATTTTTACGTTGTTATATACGCAATTTTTTTGGCCTTACACATTTAAAGGAATCATCGCACTCAAATTGTTATTACTATTATAATCAGTGAAATTGTACTCGTATTGTGACGCCGTAGGCGATTATTATTGTCGTACAATGAGTGTTTTATCGTTTACCACTTGTGTTTTTCTGCGTGTCTTATTGTATTAAAGATAGGTAGCGGCTGGCCAGTCTACGCTTCGTGTAGAACTGTGAATTATTGGTTGTTATACATTTAATTTAATTGTATAGATGAGTTAATAGAATTGTTGTATATTATCTTATTATTATTATTGTTGTAAAGCGAAGACTCTGTAGTAGGGACAGTCGTGTTAGTGCAAGAGGGAATTAATTCTGATATTGTCCTTTTTTTGTGTCACTTGTAACCATTTTATAATAATCTCGCAATTTATTTGACCTGATAAGCTCACTTAGTTGTTACCTCTTTTAATATTATAACCATAGCCACTTTTGTTTTCTACAATGCCGACACCATAGGAACATTTTATATATTAATTTATTGTCAAATTTCTATCGTTATCTTCATGTAAATTATTATTGTTGTGCCAAACAGGCAAATTGTCAATTGTTTACAGTTTTACGTGTTTCTGTGAGTTTTGATATCAAAAGTTACATTATCAATTTAATACAGCAACATATAACCTTTACTATTTGTTTAGTGTTTGATTAATTACCATTGTCCTTACTGTTAAGCCATACACCTTACAAATATACACATCAATACACACACCACCACTACGTAGCTGGTCAGATTTGCACGGTGCTCCCAAACACTCTGACTCACCTACACACACACACACACACACACATTTTAGTCGGTGGTGAAACAAAACTGAGTGTGTGCGCGAAGTAGCAGGTGATCAATGTAATACTATTTTATTCTATTGGCCCCAACAACATCCCATCGTCGTAGTGACACTGTTTCTCGACGTGTACTTATGTACTATATATATATATATATATATATATATATATATATATATATATATATATATTTTATTTGCTATTTGGACCGAAATGAAAATTAGTCGACATTTTTCATTTAAAATTTATTTTATCCAACAACAGTGCGGTTCTATCTTGATAGCAGATCAATGAAGTGCACTGGTTAGTGACTCAAACGCAGAATAGTTTTTTCGGATGCTTGCTGCGGTAAGCATAATAGGACTACGCCAGTACGGCGTTAAAACTCTCGGACAACTTTTTTTTCTTTGAGCGTTCACAACATTGTGTTAGGTCAATATGCAATTCGTACACGGTGCATTGACTATAATCTCTAATGTTTTCACTGAGAAAATCGATAAACACCTTTTACATTTTCCGGAGGTCAGAGATCCGGTATACAATATAACTATGCAGTATAGATAGTTACGACGAAGTAAACGTTGCGAGAGAAGCATTTTAACATCGGGTGGCGTGAAAGAGTAATCGTGTGAAGGTCGTTCATGACAAATTACCTCATATGACGTACGACAAATACTGGCATATTGCGGAAAATCGTCGGAAAATTATATTATAAAATTATTATTTTTATTATTTATTATTTTTAATTAAAGAAAGAATACTATCTGCAAATATAAGATTAGTCAACGCTTTTCAACATACAATGGCATGAAGTTTACATGTGAAAAATAAGCCACCGATCAGACGCACTTCTACCGACGTTTTGATTTTTAATTGTTTTATAATATGAACGTATCATATACTAGTTTTTGTGACGGCCGACACGAATACAAAACGCAATCGATGCACCGAGTGACTATATGCTTTGTGTAAACGTTATTATGTGAAGTGTGCGTGCGCGAGTGGGTTTTCCGTTGACGGCATTCTATGCACGAAATCCATTCGATATTTAATATACAAAAAAAAATAAAACGACGTCATCGACACGACAATGCGCGCGCGAAATCCCTCGCGAATGATTTCCCGGCGAAATGAAAAATCTTTGAGGATACATTTTCTCTCGAAGACCCGAAGCCGCTGCGAACGCGACCGCGGTTCTACGCGAATATATATATGTACACAAATAACGGTTAGAGGAGGTGGTGCGAAAAAAAATATACATATGGAAAACCCCGTAGCACGCCTCGACATCGAATAACTTATCGAGGAGACCGAACCGTCGTCGCGTGGAAAAAGGGTAATGTGCTACTGCTGCCGGTCATTTGTAAGCTTCGTCGAAAATCGCATTGACTCGAAACATATACGATGATGACGTCGTCGTCGTCGTCGTCGGTGCGGTATTTTATGGGCACGCGTCAAACCCGTATTTTCTCTCTCTCTTCTTTCTAAAATCGTTTCTATCTCCGTTCCGTCATTTCTACCCTTTATTATTCCGCCTCTCTTTCTCTATTCTTTCTCTCCATCCCGTATCCCGTTAATATACAATATATCGTTACGCTGCAAATACCGAATTCGTCTTCGTATGATTCTTGTACACATACACACACACACGATGTTATATATCACGTGGCGGTTGGCGTGTGTTCGATGTGCTTTAAAAGATAATAACGTGGTGTTCGAGGATATTATTGAAAACCCGGATTTGTATACACACTACAATACGCGAGAATCCGCAAAATATCATACACGGCTGCAAACGCGCAATGAGTTTACCAGTTTTCTATGCACTCATATACGTACGTCATTAAAAAAATCTGTTTTATAATTTTACAAACGTGCCATCCTGCAACGTGGAGCCGATTTTATGTGAGTCATCGTGGTTCCCAGAAACCTGCCTTATAACGACGTAAGAATATTGCGGGATTTCTCCGCGAGACGAAAACTGTAAACTGATTATTTCGTAGCCAGCTGGCTTATTGGCCCGCTTATATTTATACATTTCAGTGGTTTTCAAGGTATAAACCAGTGGCGACCATCGGGGTATAGTGTTGTTGAAACAGAAACCTTCCACTGACGTCGGTTTAACTGGAAAAAAGAAAAAGACCGGCAAGAAAATACTCGCGAGTCCCAAAACAGAATGGAAAATACATAATGGCCAATGAAAAAAAAGATCCTTGACTGTGGTCGCGGAGCTCTGAGTTTTTGGGAAATTGCGTTTCATATAATTTTCAGATCGTTGTTATAGAAAAAACCTTTTAATAAATGTAATAAAATCAAGGAAGAAATTAAAACATCATTTGATGGCGTTAAATTATATATGATTTGAGGTGATTTCGTTTTGATTAACAGTGGTGTATGTTTTTCTATTGGTAAAAATCATTAAGAGTTTTACAGAATTAAAACATGAGGTGGTAAAGATTTTTTATTTTGGTAATTTTTTTTTTTTTTTACTTACAGCTTTTTATTAGTTTAGTCAATTTTTTATAATCAATCTAGCTAGGACTTTGATTTCCTCGATAAATTTAAAATTGCTATTCGGGTATAATCCTTAGCTTGTCTGTAATTTTTGCGTAACAAAAACGAGAGTTAAAAATATTTATTGGAAACCTGTGGCTTATTTTTTATCTGAACGTAACTCAATTATTTTCAATATCTTTTAAGTGTTATGGGTATTATATTTAAATGAGACAGTAGATGATTATGACATATAATCTGATAAATGCAAAACCCATAAGTATTATTAAAATTAGATAATTATATTTTAATAATTAAAGGCTTACTGTCAAGGGATGATTCGTTTTCTCAAGAAAATTGATATTAAATTTTATTTTATCGTTCCCAAGATCAATTCTTACGTTAAAAACTGAATTATTTATATTCAATTAGAAAAAAAAAATGTAAAACAATTATACCGAGTTGAGACTAATTTACGATTATATAAAGTCATTGAGTATCGGCTAGTGCGTGTCATCCTAATCATCATTCGGTGGTGCCCGTTTTGAATTTTTACTTCTTTTTCTCGCCACCGCAATATATATTCTCTCGAAATGATAATATTTTGTTTGTATACACACACATAAATCTCAGTATTACTTATGACAACCGTAAAAACAATTTGACGAGCTTACCCAGGGATAGGCCAAAGGGCAAATATTTCGAAAACGTAATAAATTTCAAATAACATAACAATATAAAATTAAAATAAAATATGACGTTTTCAATTACTTGCAAACATAAATTAAACTATAAAATAATCAGATGAGTAATATAAAAAAGTTGATACAAAATTTTTTTATATATTATGGCATTTTCAATTTTCCATAGAATACAAAGTGCTTGTATTTTAACACATTTTTACCATATTTTTTTAGTTTATTGAATGTAATGAAATGGTAAACTTTTTCTATTTATTGAAAAATAGAATATTTACAATCTGTAAGATTTGTGCAATAAGCAAATAAGATAAAAAAAGAACAATATTTGCATGACATGAATAATTATGAGGAGGGAGGCCGTTCAGTAACAGAGCTCTCAGGAACTTAATTTTAATATTTAAATGTTGGGATTCAATTGATCTATGTATCAGCGTCTTTTTGAACGCCGGGGAGGATTATCAGGGGAGTTATCATTTCCTTAAATAGCAATCAGTTGGTTCGAGTGTTTGGCTAATTTGTAGTGGAATTTTAGGTAGTGAAAGTGAGCAATTTTGATAACTGTTTCAAAGTTAAGGTATTTGTGTAGTGAGTCGTTGGAAACCTACTAGGGGTCAAAGGTAGTTAGATGGAGGGTTATGGATTAAAGATCCTCAATGGGATGGGTTGGAGAGGTTTTGGCACAGCTCCATATCTGGATTCCATAGGAACATACGGGTCAAAGCATTGATTTGTAAATGAGGGTTTTGATTTTTATAGAAAGATTTGATTTCAGTACATTTAGTCTATTTTAGATATAGTCCTACGATGAGTTGCTTGTTCAGGATTATGACTAAGTATTTTATTCGTGTTAAAACAGGTATTCCAGGTCCTCTAAAGAAAAGAGCAGAAGGGGGTCTTTTCTTAAAAAGAATGGTACCAAAAAATAATTCTTGACTCTTATTTTGATTTTCCAGTTCAAAGCCCATTTTTTGATTTTGATAAGTTGTGAGTGGAGAGTAGAGGGTGCTGTTATCATATCACTATGATTCCTTAAAAAACCCTGTGTCGTCAGCATATGTGGCAATGAGGATATTACCGTCACTTGGTACGTCGGAGTGTATATGCTATAGAGATATGGTGCAAGATCGCTACCTTCTGGCACTCTTTCTAGAATCTTAAAAAAGGGGTAGAAAGAGTTAGCTTGTTTAACGAAAAATGTACAAATTGATAGGTAAGATTTTATCACAAAATAAAGAGAGCCAGGAAAAAATATATTGTTGACAGTCGATTGTGCGGCCAGACGTCAATCGCAGTGTAGACTAATTTTGTATAGTGAAATGTGTACAATACTTTTACAGTATTATATGGATAGGCAGTATATAGACGTCTAGATAGTAAAGATAATCTAACCTTAATATGTTCTGTATTTATCATAAGTTATCTTATAGCAAACCATATGCATTATAATTTATAAGTGTATTTTTGTAATTTCGGCTTATTTCATTTTTAGAAAAATAAATTATTTCGGTAATTTTTAATTACTAATAACACAAATTTCGGGTAATTTATTACGAATTTTAAATTAATTCAAAGGTATGTATGCAAATATCGATTACAAATTGTAATAAGTAATTCATTTTCAGCAATTGAATTACTGTAATTGAAAAGTGCCCAACCCTGAGTATAGGTACTTGCAATGTAGCACGTGTAATCAAATCGCAGACAAATATTATTATTTATTACGCGGAAGTTAAAAAAAAATACCGTTTCAGAATGTCTAATTAAATAAATGTCAATGAAATTTATAATTACAATTGAAAAATATAAGGTATTCCCGCAAAAGAATTGTGTGTTTATTTCCAAGGGCGTTTTTATTTTTATTTTTTCATAATACCGACCAAAGTTTTTTATAGGTTAACTACGGAAATGAACGCCGGAACCGAGATCGTAGACACAACCGGCGTTTACAACAAATACATAGATAAACCGTTTAATATGACATACTATACATCGTGTTCTTTACGTAATCCACTCGATGATAACAAAAATCGTATCGCAATTGTGCGTGTGTTTTTTTTAACATAATTGTTATCCCGTACACACGTAATTTCTGATTAGACTGATATGCCTGATAATAAATAATAGCAATAGTCATAATACATTTTATGTTTCGTGTAAAAACTCCCGGCCGTTGTACATTTCTCGAGTGAACTCTGAAATTGCTGATTTCCGAATTTCTCAGCGTTCGCGTAGGTGTAAAAAATGAAGCTTTTTGTAAAAAGTTTAAAAATATCGACGGACATTGTGACGTTTACGACTCACCGCGCGCGAACCGCCGTCGAGAATAATTAATATGGAACTCATAACATTTAAATTCTTGATTATCTTTGACACTTCAACGTCAATCTTTTTATAGAACTGAAATTTCAAGACAATTCTGGTCATACTCTTTGTCAGAAAATCGCTAAGCCTACTCCAAATAAAACTGTTTCTACATGCCTGCCAAATATGTTTTGTTTGTTTTTTGATTTGTATCGTTCTTATAATCTATTTTGATTTACATATTTTAATTAAACTGACAACTTCGATTTTTACGACCGACAAACCGTAGAATAGGAAACTGAAATACATTATTATAGCAAACTAGGAAAATGGAAAGGCGTCTGTCGATTTTATGACCATAATGGCTTAGTAAAGTTTTGACTCTGAACTATGAAGAAATGCATTATTACGTCAATGTTATATTTTATTCATATTTATTTTAAAAGCATAAGTTTATTTTTGTATATGAAGACACGACATTTTAATAAAAAATAACTTATGTTCCTGTCACATTAAAAATACCTCAAAAACCTCTAGTGACAAATTAATTTCCTACGAACGGTTTAAGATATTAACGAAGATGAGTTTTTAAAATATTGTATAGCAATGTTTGTTTTTTTCATATAAATGTATCTTAAAAAAATTTTTATTCCGAATATATTTTAATAATTTAAATATTTAAAAATCCAATAAGTTAATGTGATCAAACCATAGTTTCGTTTGAAATAACCCTGGATAAAATCACGAGTCTGGTATCGTTTGTTTTACAAACGGTTAAAATTTCTCATTAGCGCATCGTTTGGAATTCAAACACTGCGGTTTATCATAATATATTCCATCGGTAGGTAGGTAGTTAAATTATCCAATCAAAATTTTAAACGTTCGTACGGGTAATTTCCCAACTATATAGTACTTATACAATATTTATCAAGATAGTTGTATTTCATCTTACGGGATCGAGGAACATAAAAAAAAAAATCTAATAAATTCCAATCGAAGAAAAAGTGGATATAGTGATTAAATTACAATTTTTCCAAACGCATATCTTGATGAAAAAGCATTCGTTTTTTCGATTAAGAGTTTAAATTAGAACGCTGGGCTGGACCGATACGGATGATAAATTGTATACAAATCGGTACAACGTTCGCGTCGTCTATCGATCAGTCGCAGTTATCAACGATCGAGATCAAGATCGCCACGTTTGGTGATTAGACGTAGTAATTTATTACTATAATGAAATCATCGGTTGAAAAAAAAGTCCATTGTGGTTAACATTGTTTTCATTAACGCACCTTATTACGTTACATAGTTTATTGCAGAAATGAGTTTGCATCAAAGCTTATTTATAGAATTGTACTAAACGATATTTACATTTATGAACAGTACAGGAAGTTGGCTGTGATATACATATACCAATGGGTCCACTTATGTTACTTTCGGGTTTACGTCAATGTTAATTTATCAATAACAATGCATAATTATCGGCACGTACGCCATGCTCGACCACTCCCACAACACGTCGTTCCGCGAGCCCCTCCGCCGATGCTCAAGTCCGGAACTCCATATATACCCGTCATCGATAGCGGCTCATTAAAATGCCGAACTCTTAATTATCGTAGAATCCAATCGGGAGAATATGTCGGCAGTAGATGTTGTAAGATCGTCGTCGTACATTCACCGACCCGAACACGATTTTCTTCATTTTGCACTGTAAGATGGCATCCCGAAATATGGAGTAATCCAATTTTTGTGTCCAATTCCGTCTGCCGATGAAATGGGTTAAATGAGGCGAGGACGGACACAATACGAGCGGATCTATGATCCTAACGAAACAGGTATCTAGCCGGTACGTAACTACAGTTACATATAATAAAATAATATTCATTTGAAAAAGGGAAATTACTTCATGTCCGACGTCAGGTCATATTGTTCAATAATTTTGTTTTTTTATAACTATTCAATCCGGAGTTGTACGGCCGTTCAAGCTTTTTCCGAATACAAAATTTAAAAAAATTTAAAATTAATACAGTAAACCTCTTCTATTTTGATAATAACTCATGTTTAGTATTTTTTTTTAAACTTAAGTTTTTCCTTTTATTATATAATGCACAATATGTACTCCGGTAATACGTGTATTGGTAAAGATCGATTTAAACATTTTAAAAGTAATAACTTCACAGTGAGATAGGTAAGTTCATGGATTATAATCGTAAATTAGTAACGAACGAAAAACACATAAATTGCCGACGACGCCCGCATTAGTCCGTTCAATTATTTTGAGCTACTGTGATAATACGTAATTACGGCAATACGCATCGGGCGAATATAGGTACTCGTCCGCACTATCAGCTCGGCGGCATGCAAATATTATGCTTTCTCGCGTGGAGCCACAGCCGAGTTTCAAATAAAATATGCAAAATCGCCGTGCACGTTTGTAAAATGTAAGCTTTAGGACGCAATGCGAGTTCCCGTCGCGCAAAGTGTTTCGCGCAATGATCATAAAAACCGCTAAAAAACGTCTGTTGTTCCGCGCGTGCGTTCGGCGTGTACGCACGTCCGTGCTGCAACCTCAATCTAAATAATAAGCAATTTTGGCGCCGCGAAACGCGAAACGTCTCGCGGTACTTTTAGGAAATTGAAATTTGTTTGAAAAGAAAGAAACCCTCGGAATAATATCGCGCGCCCGCACGGTTCGCGTTATTTATGCGTGACGGTCGTTCGACGAAAAAACGAAAAAAAAAAACAAAAGAAAAGTATTTAATCCGGCCACGCGTATAATGTATTTACGTAAGTGCGTATACGATTTCGCGAAAGAGTTTTTACGTGTAAATCGTTGCGGAATATAATAACGTGGAAATTACGAACGGTTAACCACCTCGTAAACTAATTATTATATAACGTGACATTTTATTTATGACCTGAAAAAATAAATAGAAAAAAACTGCAAAATAAATACCATCTCACATATTGTTGCGTTAAGGTGGGTTTTTTTCTGTTCAAAATATTACCGCGCCTCCTTTTTGAACAAGACTCCTGCGAAAGGCGAATGGAAACCATGGATCGACAAAAATATTATAACAGAAAGAATAAGAAACACAAAAACTCCAAGGACAACCGAGGAGTACACAGATGTAAAGTACCATAGAGAACAAGATAAATCTACAGGCAAAAATGGCAGTAGAGAAATGGAATCGTGCTGCCGAGAGAAAAGTGGACTGAGCAACAAAGAAACTCTGCAGAGGAAAAATTAAACGATGTATAGTACTAAATATGCTGCATAGATGGCAAATCGATTAAGAATGGAAGACGGAAACAATATCTGAAAGACGCGTGTTACTATATCCGGAATGAGAAATGAGAAGTCTGAATAATAACAATTACAATAATTGCTGTACGCAAACAAGCGCGATCGTATAAGAGACGATGGTTACATAATGTTATAAAAGTATTTTAAACCAGAAAACAGATGGTTTTAAATAAATCAGAGCCAAATCCCCTTGAAAGCTTAGGGACGTGATGCTGGAAAGGAATGATGCGTGTGAGCTGGACAGATGGTCAAGTATGGCCTGCAACGACCGGAACATCGTTCGTCATGATTTCCAACGCAGAACTAAGAAGCAGTACGAAGTAAAGCGGTTAAAGCTGATAACAGGGAAAAGTGGAAATAACATATGGCGCAAGACAACCTTATATGATTGAACACTTGTGTACACATTAAAACATTTACGTTATCTTAACGGCTGTTATAATGAACAGATAAGTTCGTGGGTTTAGATTATATTTTTGGTAAAAATTGAAGGAAAAGAAAATTTTAAAAATATAATAAAACTAATATAATTATTATCATTAGTGGGAACTCCGGTTACTATTGGCACTCCGTGCGTGTTGCATTGCATGGTAGAGATCTAGTTGTAATCCATGTTGGAGCAATGGTTGGTAGAGTAGAAGTAGGAGTGACAATTTATTTTCTCAGAAAAGCGAAACGATCGGTGACCGTGTTTGAACCGGCGACTAGGTGCTTAACGCGTTTAAGCATAGCAGCCTTATACTGCTGGCCATTACACCTCACAGAAGCCAACTTTAGGGTCGAACGATTTCGTGTTCATAGCCGCTAGCATTGTTGTATTACACAGGGTGATTTATTGACTATGCTCCCCTCTTTTTGCCACTTAAAAATCTTTAATTTGGTTTTTATTTTTTTATTCAAGCGACCAAAAAACCTATGTTTCCTAAAAATTTATTTTTTTCATACCACTTTAAGGGTGTTTTGTGACTTGAATATTTTGTAATCATCAAATTCAAAAACCATATTTTTACGCAAAATATTATTCGATAATTGTAACAATTATTTGAACAAAGTCAAAATGTGTTTCAGTACTTTCGGAATTATTCAGAATTAAAATTGCATATGAAAAGTGTAAAATCCGCGTTATCTGCAATCATGATCGATTAGCGATTACATGTTGCTACAAATTATACTACAATACCATGCATTATAAGACCATTTTAACTTATTTAAATAAGAATAATTCAAAAACTTTGGGTTTTAATTTTGATTTCGATAAATCAAAATTCACAAGAAAAAAATAACTTAATGAATTACCGCAGTAAAAGAAAGTGTGTAAACATTTGAAAAAACTTGAACATAAAAAAAATATACAAATCTATGCATATTACGGACAAAAGAAGGAGCGATCATGGTTAATAACCTCGTTCTGTACAATATGTTATATGCTTTTACACCGTAGTTGTTGTAAAACTAATACGAGCACACGTTTTTAACTCGATGTGACCTCTCCGTGGATAATGCGCATACCTCTAACCTCTACGGACGTTGAAAAATACAAAGTTAATACATTTGACGCAGGAGAAAAGCATACGCGCGTCAGCGAAATCAGGGTCCGGCAGAAAAAAAACTTTTAGTATTTATTAAAAGAAAAACACTCAAATCCTAAAAAAAAAAAAAAATGGAATAAAAACTGCGGAAAAATCAATTTTATTTATGGCATACCTACATATTATTTCGAAAGAGAACAATGCCGTAGCTTACCGTCATTATACGCGATGTAACGCTTCCTTAACCAAACACACTTAAATTTCATCTAGGTTGACCCAAATAACGTTCGAAAACATATTATTTTTTTATATATAAGTCGATGCATGTCTGTGTGTCTTTTATATATTTCTACAGTTTTCATCTGATTGCTATGAAATTTTAGGAAGTTGTTGAGTACACTCTTGTGGATTTGTCTGTCATATAAAAGCTTACCCTTCGCGCGTTTCTGAGATATCAGAAACTAGAAAATCGAACATCAACGTATTTGGTAAAGGGGTTGCTAGGTAGTTAATATTGGTATTGATATGAGCATATCTCAACTCACACGTACACCAATACTATTTCACTATGGATACCGAGTTTGGCCGACGGTGATACCGAACATTTATCTGTCGCTGAGAATGTTACCATGATGACGACTATCACGAGTTAGAAGTGAGTGCAAACGAATAAAATGTACCATTTCCTTAACAACGATTTGGTTGCCATGGTAATGGTAGGGTGGATAGTAAATTTTATTTAAATATGTCTATATATATAAGGTAAATAATTCTTACTCATTGATCACTTCATCTCAAAAACGACAAAACGCATAACTAGAAATTTGACACAGTAACTCATTTAAAATGTTCTAGATGTGCAATAAGAAAAGATTAATCGAAAATCACATGATTAAGAGTTGATACTTTTTTGGGCTGGATGAATAAATCTAACTTTAACATTTTAGCCAACTAGTTATTATTTTATTTTGTTTAATATGTTTATTTTAATAATGACCTATTCTGGTATATTTTATAGAATCTAAATATACAACGGTTATGGTCTTTTTTCATCATACTTTTTTATTTATATCAAAATAGTCATTGCTAAAATAGTAAAATATCTCACGATAGAATCAGGGTTATTCAGATTCTCCACTCACTCATTCACTGGTCGGTACTTCTCAAAAACTACAAAATATAACTCTAATACTTTTAATGTGCAATGAGGAATGATTAAAAACATTTTTGCGTTTAAATGGATTGACAAGTACTTCATCCGAATCGCTCGGTGGCCCGCATGTTTTCAGCTACCTGCGACCAACGAATGACACTGCTAAATGAACACCACCGCTTATTTTCACCACTCGCCCCTACCCAAAAAAATCTGAACACGCCGTTGAAAAAAAGGATGAGTAAACATTGCTAGGATTTAAAAAATATAAGGTGCATACTGCATAGTTATCCGTTAAAAACTTCGCCCCTGCCAAGACTGTTCCGAGTGAAGCCGGGTATGATGTATAATGTATATACGTACATATTCACCTTGTATCGCACGTATTATTTTTTTCTTTTTTAATTTTATCGACGAAAAATTGGCGCACGTATTCAACCGTACGTTTATTTTGAAAAAAACGATTAAAATCACCGTGATCAGCGTTATTGTATTACAGTTTGCTTTTGTCGGTGTTTGCGTGCAAACACTATCGGTCGACACCTACGCTTATTGTTATCGCTTTGCCGGAAGACTCGCGTGTTTGAAAACCAAGACCCTTGACGGGCGGCGTACATTCCTACAGTTTTCGCCAACCAATCGGAATAATTTATAAATCGACGTCGAGCGGGCTCGTTAATTTTTTATCATACTTGTGCCCAAGCCGCGTTCGACTTCAAAGCAATTCGAGATTTCATCAACACGCCGCGCGCGCGCCCGTCGAACAGAGCGTCATTTTTTTCCACCCCTTCCAACGTAACATATACGCACCGCTGCAATACGGCCCCGTGATTTTGTACCCGCGCGCGTTCGCCCTTACCGTACATAACGCGCACGAGAACACTGCTTTTGTGCTCCGATCAACAAGTCCTATTCGTGTGTCACGGTCCTCTGGGAAATTCTACGCTTTACCCGACGTCCTTCCCCTACACATCCCCCCCCCACCAACCAGCCGCACGGCCAAACGGCACCGTCGTCAATTGTTCGATTTGCATATTAACCCCGCCGTCGCTGCCGATGGTTCCCGATCGACATCTACGAGCGGTATTTTTTCGCGATTTCTCGAGTTCAACGCGTCGACCGCGTCGCGTGCCCGCACGAGTGAACATTGCGTTCGGTCCGTTTGCGTCACGTTAATAAAAGGTCTTGCACGGTCTCGCGTTAAAAATGAAAATGTACCCACGAGACGTGCGCAGTAGCGATATCCGAGTACGGAAGTGGACACGAAACGCAAGGGTTTTAAATAATAATCGTCAGCCGGATCAAATGCAAGTTTCGCGAACGGCTCGTGTAATAATATACTCGTATATAATAGACCATACGAGTGTCAGGTACACAGGACGTAGACACGGTCGTGTTGAATAAATAATATTCTTCTACCGAGCGCATTGTGCCTTGTACGGTGGGGACATCAAATTATTATTACTCGCACCGTCACGGTGGTGAACGCATTGACTTCTGGCGAACGCAACACTATAGTTCACAGACGAACCGACAATGCGCGTGAGACGACGAAATAATATGACAACACTACGTTTTCGTGCGATACGTATCGGCATTTTTCGATTCAAGCGTTGACAACGTTGTAGATCTCGCGGTGCCCACAAGTCGACTCGGAAGCGAGAGTTTTCAAGCAACCACCGAGTTTTGTCGACGAAAAATGACCGAGAACTGACTTAGAGATTAAAAAAAAAAAAAACCAAAAAAAAAGAACATAATATCATAAATAGAAACTGAAGATATCTTAGAAAAATAAATGAGAGATATTTTTCCTCGAGGCTACATTTAATAAATCGCAATATTAAACAAAATGTTTAAAGCGTGTTTATTTTTATACACTATAATTTATTAAATGTACATGTTTTATTGAGAAAAGACCCATAAAAAGAAATAGGCCCAACCACATTGTACTACGATGTGAGACGATTTTTCATCAAAACGATAATTTACGAATGTATTATTTTGGAAAGAAAGTCCATGGATAATAAATAGGCAGTGTTCAGATTAGATAATTTAAATTTACAGAATATACAATTTGACAAACCTAAAATGGTGTTGATAAATGTAATATCGACGTCCAAGTACAGTCATTATTTGAAATTCTCGCTGTTTTTATAAATGTTAAGATATTGGTATTATTTATTAATGTTAGGAGAAATTGACAAAGACGGCGTCGCGTATAGATAAATGTAGTACACAACTGTGTTGGGGAATATGTAGTGTATAAAATTGTTTTTCTCGTAGCTTAAATTATACATTTTGCAATTAAAATAATAAGTAACATTGTGAATTGCTCGACGATATTTGATTATTTTTTACTTTCTGACCGTATGACATCGTATTTTCTACGGGGCCTTAACCACAATGAGAGTTGTACGCATTTTCCACTCCGAAACCAATAAAACATAATATTTTCCATGTATACGTACCACGTTTTCACTGTAATGTGTACATATCAGTATTGTAACGCGATAATACGACGATAAAACCATAAAAATGATATAAATCTTTATGACGGATTCGTGCTGTCGACGAACCGAATCGTTCGTTAAACAGATATTTTACTTTTTACAATATTGCATTGTATGTATCTCCACGTGATCATCACCGGTATTCAACTGTACACGCGTGGTGGAGCCCACGGGCGTTTTCACATAGCGTTATCGTTTTACACGGGCACGGCGCACGCACGCGGGTCAGAGGAAAAAAACACCCTTATTGTGGTGGAGGGAGCGACAAAAAAAATAAATAAATAAAAAAATAAAATAAAAACCACCCAACATCAGGCAATTTGTCGCAAAATCTCTTTCGTATTGCCGACGCGCCACTGGTGCACACACGTACACATACACTTACACATACGCGCGCAAAAACACAACGTTTTCTCCGTTTAACTATCGTCATTTATCGTTCGGGACTCGTTAGCCTTTTCTCTACGCCATCGTCACACCCCTCACCAACCGCACGCTGCCCGGCCGGTGCTCCGAGGGTATTTATTCCCTTCGCCTCCGGGAGCGCTTGTTTACACGTCTCCTACCGGCGCAAAAACAAACCGTTTACACACGACCCCCCCCCCCCACCAACGTGGTGCGAAATCGCTGCGAGTCGCCTGCACTCCACGCTTGCACCTAAATAATAATAATAATAATAATATAAGAAGCAGCAATAACACTCCACACAGGGTCGACTAATGCTCTATTGCCCCGCGGCCCCTTCCGATCACTTTCCCCAGGCTCGGTAGAACATCTCATTCGTGCTCCCGCGCTAGCCGTCCGCTGTTTTGTAGAACGTCTCAGTACAAGAGTCAATATTGCTTGGACATGGTTCTATTCCCGCCCACTCCAGTGTAGTCCGTAATATTTTATTTATTTGTTAACGATTAATTGTTTTATTACAAACAAACAAGATGGTATCCTACTGAAATATCGAAAACAATAGCCGAAACTCTAAAAAGAGCGATTAATATATAATAGCAAAAATAAAAATAGGAAATTTTAAAAAAAAACAATGGAGTAATAGTTTTTTTTTTTGATTGCGGTCATTACAATCCTTATGTCATTAAATTCATTAGGTATTTACATATGCTATATTTTTTAAAAAGTTCTTTCTATCGTTATTCATTGGTAGTATTATAATTTTAATCAGTGGATGATTTCATTTAAAAAAGTAATTATTATAATAAGTAATTTGTACATTTTTCTATCATTCATGATGGCTTATTTGAAAATTTGCTATTTTCATTTTCGACACTATGTGTATTCTTAATTTTTACATTTGTGATTATTTTTTCGCTATTCTGGTTTAGAGCCATTCACGAAATTATAATTTATTATTAAAGATGCGTAGTTTCGTCGAATGCTGCGTTATACCCCGACAGTATGCAGAAATAATGCAGTTCAGTCAGCTCGATTTACGGGTGGAGATTAGGGTAGAACACGATTGCGGGCTGTCAAAATGTATACAATTTTACCCTAATACCATAACGACACCTTTGCGAACGAATTATAATGCAACTTTGCCAATTCATTACCAATTATATTAATATAAATATAATGTTTCTTAGACTCTTGACTAAACTTGATGTTTTCCTTTTTGAAATTCTATAGGTCTGTCTTGTCATGCTATTTGTTCGTTCGTCATTATTTTTAACACTGCGACGAACAAATTTTCATCGGATTTTATTTTGCAATTTCCTCTTGAAGTTTGTCGCTCAATTTATTGTGCACAGTTTGAATGAATACGTTCCTCGTGCGATCAATTGTATAGGATTTATTTTTTCAGATATAATCAAAATACTAGCTCCAAAATATTTATCCGTGTACAGTCCTTCCATATTTCCATCTTTTAGACGACGCCTCATACGGTATTTATGAGTTCATATAAGAAATTAGTTCACTACCATGTTCTAATGAAATCATTTTTATTGGATTTTCTATATTTTTCTACTTATTGTAGCAATAAAAAAAAAAAAACATATAAAATACAACTATAACAATCACTATGCTTATCACTATCAAACTATAGAGTGTGGACTGCAATATACGTTATAATAACTTAAATTTCTGCGTTCACTGAAATCTAGTTTAAAGAATGGGTCATATATACACTATTTGTATCCCATTTCCGTGAATCAAAGTAACATGGCAACGTCGCTAAACACTTTAAGTATGCAGTTCTAAAAAATCTATGGGCAAAAACGATCGACCGCATTCGTGTATCTGTCACCGGAATATAATTTTTATATTTTATTCGATTTGCGTATTCGCAGGTACGCACATAGTGGTAGAAATTGATAAGAACATAATTTACAACTGTTGACAACTATAATAAATTATAATGCGCAAGTAATTATTCGAGTATTGAAAAATGTATACGGCGCGATGACTTTCGTCCGAAATTTGACGTTTACAGCGGCTGACAAAATTTTAATAAATAATTAGTATCCACCCGGAGCGGTAAAACACGCGATACGGTACGAGATTTCATTACCGATACCTTGGTTCACTTCATATTTTTGTCTACAAATTTGTTTTACCTGCTACAAACACGTTATGGCATTCGTATCGCGGGTTCCAACGCGTAACACAATTATCATGAATAAATCGATCGCCGTGTACCTTTTATCCTTTCTTCAGTTCAGCCGTTCGACTGCGAAAAATGTTCGCACTGCAAACGCTGCACGGGATATTTGAAACTTTCCGGGGATAGAAATTTATCATCTATCGAAGCGTGCACAATACTGTGCAGTATACAACGTATAGCCACGATTACTGTTATAAGTATATTATTATCTTGTACGGATATATCGTATTATTATCATCATATTGTTCAGCTCTTTTACGACGTCATGTGACGGTACCATAGACGATTCTCGCCGGCGATACGCCAGCTTTACGGTGCACGTCCACCGCCGAGGCATATTTATATTACATTTTACAGAGCAGTCGGGGCGATAAAAGTCGCGGCGTTCGCGATTCTGGTTCCGGCGCGATTTTCTTCTTTATTTTTTTATACGTCTTCTCGCGTCCACACTGGGCAGCAGCATCGTCCGCTATCACGGACGTTATTTTTATATTAGCCGGATAACCCTCGGCCGCCTGCCATCGACCCGCGGACCGGAGGAACGCGTACAGTTCTATATAGAACAGTGAGGTTTACGACGCGTTATTATTATTACTATTATTATTTTCCTCCCCGTAACCTGTGTAAACCCGGCAGACTGTAAATAATGGGACTCCGGAATGGATGAGCAGGTAGGGGACGGGACGGAGTGGGAGCGGACGGAGGGTGAATCGGGGAAAAAAACCATTATCGTCGAGGGGTGGACGGGACAGGACAAGGGAGATCGTCTTAATTTAAAGGGGTCGTTGAAGTGGAATTTCTCCTCCGGTCGCCGCCGCCCGGCCGACGCAATGTTTTATGGCGTTTTAGGCTACATGTAAACGACTCTAATTTTATTTTATAGTACCTACCACTTTTACAAAGGCCACGTATGCGCCACGTGTATATTATGTAAAAACAATAATAATAAAAAATAAAGTAAAACACGCGAATGTCACCGCCGAGAGTCGTTCAAAAACGTCTACAGATTATACGCGAACATGGCTAAGGATGTGATGGTGGCGGCGATCAGGGTCGGGGTCGGTAGGACGTAATCACTGCGAGACGTAAATAAGGTTGTTGGGCTGAAATGTTTAATCACTTTACTCGCCGGCGACCCTGTTCGCGTACTGATTTACTTACGCGCGAAATTAAATTCCCGTTACGCTTTCTTCGGCATTAGACAGAAAATAAAATCTCGTGATCACGTGATTACGACATGGATTATCGTGCGTCCACGATGGTATATAACGGTGTATTACTTTATATCACCGTGGAGTTTTAGCACTGGGGTTATTTTAAACGTGAGCTGTACACGACGAAAACGTATTCGGTATCGTTGAAGGTACGACGGTAGTAGGCGGTTACGAGATGAGAAAAAAAAAACAGAATATATTTCAAAATACATATCTATCGACATATTTTTAAATGGAAATAGCGATTTGGTATTCTGAAACGGTTTTTTTTCCGCCGTACGCTATGCGAATGAAAATTCTTTACACAATTCGAATAGGTAAAAACGTAGATATGCAAGACAATATATTATATTATGCGAGTTTATAATTAAATCCAGTTAAATGCAATTTGTCGAGTTACTCAATTGTAACGTTTTTTCTTTTTTTAATAAAACTAAAGAAACTACGTTGTTACGAAAATAAAAAAAAATTAAATTTTTATACACTGAAAACGTTGTCGGGAAAAAAAAATATTATAAAAACAATTCACAACATTAAACTACTGCAGTCAATGGAATTACAAACGTTATACTAATTGGATTATTTATATATATATATATATATATATATATATATATATATATATATATATATATATATAATATTTTGAAATGCGGAAAATTCGAATGAATTTTCTTTCACTCCAAAACGGTGGGAGGAAAAAATAAAAACCTATTAAGAAGAAATAGAGATCGTCGTATAGAAACACGTGGGCGAACGGATTTAAATAGTTTTCGTATACGTGTGGGAGCTGTGGGATGATATATTTGGGTCTGAGGTAGATTTTTGTGTGGACTCATGTATGTATTAGTAAGACATAAAACGGTGATTTTACCGTAATTTGACTTGCAAGGTGTACATCCGTTTGCACTTGTGATAGAAACAGTAGCAGAGTGATAAGAAAACGAAAAAAAAATCAAATAATCAATATAGATAAGTAAGTTGTCGAAATAAAAATAAACAAAATATAACCGAATGATTCATTGGAATGAATATTACGATTGACATTGCTTTAACTGTTTGTATAAAACGTAGGGTGGAAATAATCTATCGTCGAACTCGAGATGTTCAATAGGCAACAAGTCTTTCAGTCATATTTGAATAATTTAACGAAATATAATAATATTATAACTGCCTTTAACACCAACTGAAATTATTGTAAATACGTTTAATTTTTAATTTCACTGTTAAATATGAACGTAAACGATCACTGTAATGAAAACGTGCTGCACAATTTTCTGTTCTTACCGTAATAAAAATGTTATTTGTGAGACATTTTGTGTACCGGGAACAAAACGCTATGTCGGTAGTTTCAACGGAAACTCAATGAAGTTATGCTCGACATAAGACTAATATATGTACTGTATTTATTAATGTAAATAATTTTTTTGGGATAAATTCAATTTTTTTTTCTGACCTTAACCGACTTAAGTGTTGATGGGTCACCAGGAAAAAGGTAAATCGTATTTTTTTTTTAATTCTTAGTAACTGGTATTAAAAGAATATAAAAATATCTCATGGACAAAATTAATCAATAACATAAATTTACGTGTATAACAAAATAATGTTGTACCACGATCGAGAAGCAAACCTTGCACCGTCTAGTATTTTCGTCCCGCACTTTATTATTTTTCACGGATACAAGATTTATCATAAGATTATCTCTATTTGGTTGTTATTCTATAAATATTCATCATAGCAGAGATTTATATGTAAATTATCGATATTAGCATTTAATAGATATCTCATGGTTTTTTTTTTAGAACATTAAAGGTTTAGCTATTACATCGACCATCTTTAAAAAAAAAGCCGATACCACTATCCTGTTTTACTCAGAATGGTTTCCTCGAGAGAAATCATACATAACTGTTTTCAAGTTTATAAGGTCGATCCTTGTATCTCACCCAACCCAAGAGTTTCGTCCGTTTACAATTCGTGAATTTACACCGTTTTCGCTTATATAAGTAGTTATTATTCGTTTCACATTCAATCGAATATCCATGAATAAGTACTCAAGCTACGGACCGATTGAATACTATAGGTTTTATTTCTGTAATAACACGTAATAAATGGTGAACAGTGTGGGAGCAATTTAAAAAATAAAAAATTTTCCGACAATTTACGTTTCGTCAAACATTGAACCCGCGTCGGGACAACGCTATGACACGAAAACACGACCGATAACCATAATAATAATAATAATAACAATCAAATCATCGTGCTCGTCCGCGTACAGTAATATTATTGCTGTTATTATAAATACGTAGTAGCGGTGATGATAGTCCATAAATTCCTTAACCTCGCGCGGACAGTTCGCGGGAACGCTGGGGCCCCGTACGGATTCTGAACGGTAGTAAAACACCATATTACACACGCGGGCCGTTTATTCGTTAAACGTCACCGATACGTGCATCACATATATACATACATAGATATGCGCGCGTTTATAATAATGATATATCACGATCCGACGGCGAAATTGTTCCCGTAAAACCGCTAGTCGTACACGCGGTGCGCACGGTTTTATTATGATATTATGACAATGTTGCCGTGTCGTCCGCGGTCACGATATTTTAATTACCACACGTGCCGGGGTTGGGGGGGGGGGCTGGTGAACGAACGGAATAAACGGTTTTTCGAAGCGCCCTCATCGTGTACGCAGGCGCGCACACGCACCGTGCATTATTACGTGGACACGTTTAACCCTTTTTTTTTCTCCCCGACGACCCGGGGACGCACAACATCGATCGTTCGCTCGTCACGCGCGCGTTCGGTTTCGGGATTCCGTTTTGCTCCGAACGGACACCTATTACCGATGTTTTATCGATTTTTTTTTTCGCAATCAGTAAACACGATGAGCGTGCCTATGCTGTTCAGCGGACGTGTACCCATCAGGAAATCCAAAAGGTCACGATCGGTTGTGATCCCGTAAGCCGGACCAACCGGACTCGGTTCTAATGGCGCGCCGCACCGGTGCAGTGTTTCGTTTCAAAAGGTCTAATGATCGAACATGCGCAGTCATGCACGACCGTGGTGACGCTTTGGCAGATGACGTTATTATAATAACAATTTTATACATAAAGTTATTTAGTCGATTTCCACCGCACAAACCGTATGTGCTACACGTATTAGTGCATTTGGTGTAATTGTATAAATACATTTGTACTTAGTTTTTCAATGATAGAATAATGTTGACACTCAATAGTTAGTTTCGTATTATTTGATACCTATGTCTTTAGTTTGAACGAATGACAGCGTTGTAGTATTTTTTTGATCTCCGATCAAATTGAGCACTCGTAGTTTGTAGTATGACATAAAAGGTGCAATAAAGGAAATTTTTTCTAACTTTGTCAACTACTTGGATTATATTGGAGTTGAAATAGGTAATGTCGATTATAAAATAATATACACAGAAAGTATGTTCTCATAATATCGATGGTTATCATTCCATAGAACTTTACATAGCTATGAAATAAATAAATTATCATTTAGGAAGACATACGTCCTTATGTGATACGTATATACAAGCAGTTATGGGTTTTATAAATAAGTCATAAGCCACCTATAGCAACTATAGGGCATTTAAGCAACTTTATGAATCGCATATATCGTTGGGACTATATTATGCGTCGATTGCGCGACAAATCGCAGGCAAGGAAAAAAACTGTGCAATTCAAAAAGTCATGCATCGCCGATTACGCCAAATGGTCCACCAGTTGTACGAAAAACGTTATAATCCAATTGAGCGTGTAATAGTCGCAAAATGGTTACGTAGGTTTGGCTTGATCGCAAATTATTATTTCCCGACCACATCGCCGCCGATGGCCGTGCGCGTATTTAGAAGTCGTACACCAAACGCGCTGTGTCAATATATTATTTAGTAATAATAATTTATCGCCGATACGTACGCGCGCGTCGGCCGCGTCGACCGGAATCGCCGATGGAAATACCGCGCGTGTATAACAATCGTATTATGCAATAACGTGTGTGGTCCGATCGCGCGGACGGCGACAACAATGCGGCCGCCGCGCGGGGCTGCGCAGCGAGACGTTCGCCACTCCGCGTGCCCACACGCGCGTATGGTAAAACAGATACAACGTGTATAATACAATGTTATTATACCGTTGTCCGTCGTTGTGTTATCTCGCACGTTGCGCAATATATTACACTGCGCGTACGAATTGCGCGGGAAAACACGAGCGTTTATACGTACACACACACACATATATATATATATATATTACACGTAATATACGGTACGCGAGGACGAGCGTATATTATATATTCGGGCCGACTCGAATGGTAAAGTGCTTGAATTATATAACCGACAAAAATAATGGTAATAAATATCAAATTCTGAGTGTTGAAAAAAATACACACACATTCTAATTCTACCCTATTCTCTCTCATCCCTTATACTTGCTCTCTCTCTCTCTCTCTCTCTCTTTCTCTCCCCTGCTCTCTCTCTCTCCTTTCTCCATTTCACACACACACAAACAGCGTTCCCTATTCCGCCGTCCCCTCGTCTACACGTGCACTTGCCAATCTCTTCGTATACACGCGCGCCGTTCGCATATTATAATAATAATATGTGCTCGCGTGCATCCTTTCCCTCCGCGTGCGCGCGCGCGTTTTACCATTTAAATATTGTAAAAGTTTGAGCGCGCTGATGAAATATTTTTCTCTGCGGCGCCCGACAGCTACAGAAATAAATCTGGCTTAACCGCCCTACTCCCTATCCGGCAGCACACACGCCGTCACTTCGCTAGTCGACCTTATCCCTCACCGGTCTGGTGTATATCCGTGCGCACTTCTGCCTGTTACTTTGTTTCATTTAAGATACGAGCGCGACTCGAGGAAATCCGCAGGATTTATTCATGTATTTCTCGTTCCCTCGTGGGGTCCCGTTGCCCGCCACCGCGTCGAATTTGTTAACCGGTTAACGCCCCCCCCCCCCAAAGCATGGCCAGGACGAACGCGAGAAAACCGTAGAACACCGATCAGGACGAGAGGCGTAGTGGTATACGCCGTGTATGCACCCCTGGAGGTGTGTGTGCCCAGGCCTAGGTGTACGGAAGGTTTTATTTTTTCAACGCATCCTCCGATGTTCCTCAACCGCTCCCCGGTCGTAATATTTATCGCACGTCCGTGTCGTTGCGTACGTGCGCGCGGCGGGTATGTAAAATACCGTAATAATATGCGGACCGGACTACACAACGTAATATATTATGTATCGGTCGCTCGGACGGATAAGTAAATTAAAATTGTTGCTGCTGTCGGTTGTATTTATTTATTTTTTAAAATAGTTTTTTAACCGAGTGCAATGAGGAAAAGAAAAACGTGAAATGTACATAGCTCCGGGTTTTTTTTTATTAATGCATTATATGTTTTAAAAGTGTGGTAGGTTTTTCGTTAATATTGGCACATACAAATTGCGTCACTTTACAAAAGGATACAGTTGAAAGCGTGTGATCTGTGTGCTCCAAATACTTTTAGTTCAAGGGACACTCTTTGACTAGAGGCTTTCTAAGGACTGCAGTATACGTGCGCTTGTAAAAGTTTACAGCAGTAATTTAATAGTAGGAACATAAGTCAGAATTATTAATACACGATTTTACTTAAATATTATGTATGGTTCATTTTTGAGACTATACGCTTTGATATGATGGAGTGAGCATATCCTAAGAGCAGCGTTTACGAATTTATCAGAGTCGATATTATATCTATTTGAACTTATTCAAACAAAGACGATTTGAGTGCACGATTTAGAAAATCGAGTTTTAGAATGATCAGTTTAAGGATATAAAAATTATAGAAATATTGTGTTTCGTAATTAATATTACCGACTATTGGTGGAAAATTACGATAAAATTCTATATCTTTGATCATCGATAGAGAAGAAGGGTAATATGAATATACAAATTTTTAAATATAACACTATGCAATTCTGTAATGGTTAATCAAGTTTTTTGTAATTAAATAATTTATGTTTTTTTCTAAAAGCATTTTACAATTTAATGCATTGAGGTATAAACGAGCATGCGTTAAATGAAATAAAAATTTCTAAAAGTTTTTATCTTCGCAATGCGGGAGGGAATATCGAAAAATCGGTTAAATATTTTACTTCGACAAACGTACTTTAGCCGTTCATGGCTGATGATAACGGAAATGTGTTTAGAGTTATAACTGGGAAAACATAATAATACGGCTGACAGTCATTTTTGCGCTGGAAAACGTTGCGGAAACGAACGTAAACCGTTTTGAAGGGTCTTCGGAAAATATCGGAACGACTCAAACCATCAAGGCCATCATATGGTACGCCTACACGCATGCAGGCTGTCATGTATCATTATCGTCTTAACGTAATCCTTCGACGTCTCCTTCGTATTCCGCGGTTTCGACAACGAACGATGAGCACGTGTGCGTGCGTGCTATAAACGCACATTCACAAATAATCATACGCGTTTTTCATTACCAGCTCGTTGTGTAGAAATCGCTTCGAGTTGATGAATATACGTATATATATATTCGCAGTACATAAAACGACATCAACTCGAAACAATTTCTACACAAAATGTAATGACATGAAAAACAAGTATAATTAAATATTATATTTACTCGTATGTGTGTGGGAGGTAAACAAACCAACCGTTTTATTATTAATATTATTTCTTTTTCTCTAAACCAGTGTTAAAAAATAAACTGCTTGTCGCTTAAGTTTTTCGTTTTTTTCTTCACCATTCGGTTTCATTATTCAAACCGTATAATTATTTCCGTGTGAGACGAGAGAAGTTTTAACCGAGCCAGCACGTATTATTAAATTGTACCGTTACTGTTGTTACACTGTATTGCAGGTGCGAAACTGCTAATGTTTCCTTCTTACAATATTATTTTTTTCACGCGCATCCCGAGCGATTTGAAACCTCTCGGAAGCCGAATCCAACAGCGTCCGGTTCGATTATAACGTAAGTGATTAACATAATACACAACAGAACAATGTACGCATACACCGCGGCGCGTACGAGCGCCGAACGAATCCGATCGATTATAATATCCTACGGACCGCTCGTGTACACGCGCGCCGAGTTCCGACGACCGACCGGCGACGGATTATATACGTGAATATTATTCTCGTAATTAATACCGCGCAATATTCGATTCTATACGAACGCGTGTCGTAAATATCATCATCATTTGTATACGGTTGCCCGCTCCGTGAAATTCCATTACATGTCAACATCTCCGACCTCATAATATATAGGTGTAATATTAGTAAATTATTGAGAAGAGGCACTCGGTCACACAATTGTGGAAAAATTTGTGTTTTCATCCCTTAACGGATAGGGAAAAATAACTTTTTAAACACATTTTTCGCATCTATAAAATAACAAGACGCATTTTAAAAATTGTGGTCCGGGCTACCTGTTATGAAAATGTCAAATATGGAATCGCAATTGAAAATCGAATTATTGTTTTCATAATATTAAATCAAATGTAAGTTTACTATAGAGGGTACGCGTATCTGCTAGTTATGTACTATTGTAATAAATTAGTCCAAATCAGAAAATTTGGCGTACGACAGAAACGTTCATTTATACGGTATTACGATATACCTATAGTTAACTGAAGCAGTATAAACGGCTGCATCCGAGTTGTATTCAAATCGACGTTCGTATTAAAATCAGAAGAAGAAACTGTATAATATATAGAGAAGATTTCGTAAAGGAAAAAATTAATTGCTACGAATTGGTTAAATTCGAATCTTATAAATTTCAACCCAACTATTTACTTTTCAACTACTAGACGACGATTGTAAATCGCAAAAATAAAATATTAATCATTAGAAAAAAATATTTTCAACCAAAGGTACCTATAATAACTAGATGTTATAAGAAAGTCCCAAGTCTGCAAAAATGGGAAGTAAAATATTTTTTTTGTGGGAACCAACTAGTACAGTAGGCTTACACGGAACCCAATTGGTAAACAATGAGAACCTGGGACCCAACTTGTATGCGCTGGTATAAACAGTGTAAGTCGTAAGCACAGGGATCGTGCAGAAGAGTCTTATAAATGTTTCAGTATAGGATATCTGGAAACGTTAAATCTGTCTAATTTATACTAATTTAGTAGTTATATCTATTTAGTATTAATTTCTTGTAAGATTATCGACTCCTGTGTAAACTTACATTTGCTTCAATAATGAAACCAACAACTAGATTTTCGATTACGATACATTGCAGTTTTCTTATAAACTCGTACCGCAACTTGTATAAAATGATGTCACTTTATAGTGATGACAAATTCAACAGTTATTGTTCCCAATCGGTTAAGAGATGAACGTACTAGTTCGACTATACACGTGAACCCATAATACACAAATGTTTATTAAAAAAAAAATAAAAAAATCTAATAACAATTAATATCCACGGGAATATTTTCATCGGAATATCACGGTGAGTCTCACCACGTAGTATTTAAAACAACCGCGGCGCCTTCGGACTAATGCCGGATTAATCGCAGCATTTCGACTACCGATGACTGACGCGTGTGCCCGTGCGCGGTGGGTCGACGATCGACATCATGAATAACGTGAATTTTTTTTTTTTTCAATAATTCATCCACCGGCACTCGCTATATATTATAAAATCGCATTATCATAATAACAATAACATAATAATAGTTTATATTGTCGTACAACATTTTGAGCACGAAAAACGCAAACAAGTCCCGTCCCACGTCCGTATTATATAAAAATGATGATGATGATGATGATGACGATAACAATAATAATAATATATTCATAAACGATTCGCGTAATAATTTAATCGATATCGCGTGCCTTTTTTTTCTCCCCGTTCTAGCCGTCTCCGTCACCAAAGTCCGTCTCGCGTCACCGTGTGCGAGTCCGTCCGTCGTCGGCAGACCCAGGCCGTAGGCACCCACCCTCCCGTTTTGAGTTTCACGTCCAAACCCAGGGCGATCGTTCGTGCGTCATCAGTGCTCTTCGTCCCTTTGGAAATTGTTCGCGTTTCGTACAAGGGGGTACTGGAATACTCGGCCGCGTCCAGGGGTCAGGACAGCCGTGAAAAATCACGAACGGCGAAACGAGACTACAGACGATCGAATCGAATTACGAGTATTCATATCCATCGGAACCGAAACCACAGCGAATGCACACCGAAACGATCCGTCGTGGCGGCTAAACAGCGCGCAAGACCGATTCCCGATGACTTTGAAATCCAATGATCAATTCATGTCCCATTATTCTCGTAGACATAATACGTTACTTGGGGTACACCCACGGGAAGATTCCATTGCTCTCACCCCCAGTACTTATAAGGGCTCCACGATGGAATACGAAAGAAAAAACAGTTTTTCGACAAAACGTGGGATGCTTATTGTTGTCTTACCAATGATATCTTCGCACAAGAAATAAGATTTTTGCTTTAACAAAACATTTTTTTGTAACCGTTTTGTGCACTATAGGCATTTTGATTAGCTTCAACCCACGCGCAAAAAATCAAAAACAGCGGATCGCAAACTTACTAGTTCAAACGAAATACTCGTACTTAATTTATTACGAGTATAACACTATAATCTACTCTTGTAAATATGACGGACGGTGAAATCATCGACAAAAATTTATTTTAAAAAAATGGAAAAAATGTTTAACACGATAGTTACAAGTGAAGAATTCGTGAAACTATAATTATTTGGTAATGGATCTTCGTGTATTATAATAAATCCACAAAGCTTTTGTTCTTTTGAAGTTTTTTTAAATTTCGTACGTTATAATATAATTATTTACTTCACATAATAATTTAATTATATGATAAAAGTTTACCGGTTTACTTGGCCCTGTAATATGTATATGTATACTTATTTATTTATTTATAGATGTATAATTTTGAAAAAAACAGTATGCCTATTGTGTATCTAATTAATGTTTAGTAATTATATTAAATATCAATTAAATTACATTTCCTTAATTCATTATTGTCACGTTTTTCACAGATTAATAATGATTGAACATTTATAAATATGATCGTGAAAGCAAAAAATATATCGAATAACGTAATTTGCATTTGTAAGTTCATTCTAAATATTAAAAATAATTTAGCCGGTCACGGATCACCTTAAATAGTCGTTGTCTACAAACTTGGTCCACTGAATAATCGTTATCGATTCCAAACTTCTTAAAACAATTTACGATTTATCAAGACCTAAATGTTTCGAACTGAAAAATTGTTCACTTTTATGTTAGTGTTTAGGAAATTGAAACGTTTATAACACGCAAAACCGAAACAATGAAAAATAATGTCGCCCTGACAGTATAACACGTAGAAACAGTTGGGGTAAAATAAAAAAATATAATTTAACCGAGCAAGTTAAGAGTTTAAGGCAACCTAGTCATGTGTAAAACGGATTCATCGTCTAGAACGCAAATTTTCGTGCGCAAGCGATTGTAAACTGCGCCCATGGGTGTACACAAAATCACACTTGTAACTTCGTCAGGGTTTTTCATGAAGTGTAAAAGGGTGAAAAGCAAACTGCGCCCCACCACGATTTTTAACAGCTATAATTTACAAAAATTATCACAAAATCATTTCTATTTTACACTTGGTTCATTTCACAGCCGCGTTATTATATGAAATCAAATATTAGGAAAAATAACAATATTATACAACAAGTATTATTAATACATAATGTTAAATTGGTCTTTTACCACTATAATATATACCCGTATATATGGATTAAAATTTGCAATATTCACTTTCTTTGATTTTGGTTTTAGAATTTTGATAATTAAAAGGTACCTAGTAAATACACTGCTTAATTTAGTGTATGTTTCTATTTAAATTTCTTTTAACTTTTCCCCTAGCATAAAACAAATCGAACGTGATGTATAAAAACTAGAACCAAAATGGGAATGGAATGGCTGGTTTTAGACTGCTCTGCCGATGCTCGAGCACATTTTTCAAGTTTTTTCTAACTGGCAATATTTCAGCGATACTATGGATTCGGGAACAGTCGACATACCATATCCTATTTAAACTGGACTACAATCGGAGCGCGGTTTACATTAAAAAAATTAGAAAACAATTTGAAAAACGTTATTCGGTCGCAATTCACGTAGTATGCCCTGCTGCGTACCTTTACTCGAAACGTGGGGGATGAGAGAGAGAGCGTCGGATCATCTCGCCGAAACGGTCAGTTGAAATGTGACACAGATGCATTCGAACCGTCGCGTTGTTGACACGTGTGAAAACGCGGAACGGATCGGCGTGATCGCGCGACAACCGCAGTGCACCGCGGTGCGTTCGGTTTCGCTTTGGTCTATCTACATTGTTTGTCCGGGGAAACATACGATATATCAAATCGGACGGTCTGCCGGATCCTCAGATAAACGAATGAAATAAAACACGTGCTGTCGGGTAATTTTTATCGAGAAAAATAAAAGAAAAAAAAACGTACGTTCGACGTAACAAACCGGAACCGTCAACCGAGCAAAGATCAATGGCAATGGTTTTCCGCAAAGCCGTTCTACTTCACGTGCATGATTTAGGGCCGTAGGATTCGTACGCAAATATAACGGCCGTGTTGTATACACTCGTCGCCGGTCGCGAAAGAAGAAAAAAAATGGACGCGATACGGTTATATATTCTTTCTGACTGGGTATACCGTCCAAACGGTGCAACGTGCAAACATGTTTTGAAATAATTTATCACCGGTGGAAACGAAATTAACTTAAAGCCTCGTTAAATTATTCGAAACCGATTACCGGTCGTCGTATCGTATTATCACTCAAGACAGATTTCGACGGAACGTATTCCGATGAAAAAAGTGCTCACGAATCCGTATAAATTGCACCGGTCGTACAACAAAACGATTGGCTGTGCGATGGTGCACATGGAAATCGAATACCAATAAAGAAGGAGAACCACGATAAAATCTAACCTAACGGATTATAAATATCTAATGCAAAGCGTAAAAACGATCAAAGAGTAGGTATTATCTATATGATTGACTGAAAAACTTAAAACAACCAAGGCCGATTTTGCGGCATCTGATCAAATATAATCATATCTAGAAACGTAAAATAACAAAAAAAAAAAAAAAATGAATATTATTTCAGAATTAAGGTGAGTTTATAATATCGTACCTAGCTCGGGGCAAATCATTCAATCAACTGCACATTTTTTCACGGCTGACTCAAATTAAAAATGTTATTTTTTTCAAATAAAACATAGCTTGTTGACACTGCTGTGTTGCACACTTCAAATTAATTTATACCGGTCCACCGTAGTACTTTTTTCAAAGTAATACAAAACATATTGCGGTAAACCGTTTCTATGTTATTCTTCTGTTTTATCTTGCAATAATATGTTGAACATATTATTGGACAAGTGATGAAAAACAAAATCTAAAGAAAAACGTCGACCGTTCCATAAAATTTGAGTTTTACATACCACAGAAACTATAAACGTAAATACCAATTTGTTATTAGTGTATCTCTTCCTGCGGTATTATAGTTATGAACATAATTGTTATTATTATCAATTATTATTTGTGTGGATTATTACGTTGTTTTTTCCAGAAATTAAGTTAAAAACCCGAAGAACCATTTTTTATTGATTGGAATCGAAAAATAAGCCTGCTTATAAAGCTATTCATTCGAATTTATTTGGTAATATTTCAAGCAGCATAAAGTTGTCACAAAAATTATCGTATTATTGCGTAAAAACCGTACTATATAATAACAACTACGGCGGCTCGGCAATATTATTTTACTAAGTATATTCGTATTACACGCATTATTATGCTTTTAGGACTCGGACCGTTTTACTAACCCCGCGGCGGCGGCACCAGCATTTCGATACCGGAGCGGTAAGGAGGGAGATTATCTTCTTCGAGGAACAACAATTTTTTAATAACAGACCATTATTCAGACATACTAATTACGTTTCGAACGCACACACGAGAGCGTACAAATTATTATACATATGTGTGTGTGTGTGTGTGTGTGTGTGTATGTACGTGTGAGTGCAATCAAAAAATAAACCGAATTGACGTTTCAGATTATTAATTTTTATTTCATGGTCGTTTCTACTGCGCCGTACAGTAGTATCTCTTCGGAAAGAAATTTTTAATTGCAAATAATAAAATTATAATTTAAAAACATACCCTTTCGTAATGTTATGACACAAAGTTATTATTCACGTTGCACATCAAACATTACGTATTTTAATTCGATTTAAATATACAGTACCCTGTTAAGGTAAAAAATGCAATTTTATCAGCACACTATATTTATTTAAAATGTACATATAATGTTCTTTGAGCGCTTTTACACGCGCGTATGTATAAACACTTTAATGCGAATAGTGGCCATTTCGTATACACGCGTACAAACCTTATAGGTTTTACGTTATTGTGCAATTATTACGATGAATTTAAATTTTTCATATTTTTTTTTCCTATAATTAGGGAGGCTACACCGAAGAGCACGGCCGTTTTGAAGAAAACCACGACGATATTCGTCAAATAAACCGAGCTTGTACAGCAATCCGTTTCAATTTGGCGAAAGATTTTACACGTCCATCGAATGGCTCCGAGTAACAATACAATATACCGGCTCGTGTTAAAGTGAGCGACACGTAAAAAGTGACCCAAAACTCAAACAATCCGTCGCCGATCCACGATTGCACTGTTGATACCGCGATCGACCGTATTTTATATTTACCATCACTTCGTCCGGTCTACCAGGGTTTCAGTTTTAATTACAAACCAAAGGCTACCCACTCGTACAACTATGGTTACGTCAAAGCGGGGCATCTGTTGATGTCGACGTAGTGTTTACTGAACAAATATAATCTTATAAATCATCATGATACACATCTGGAGCGCATGGTTGTACGCAAAGGCCGTACGAGTAGTATATATTATAACTTATTGTTTAAACAGTAAATGGTTTCCGAAAAACTGGTAAAAGATCGAACCGCTTCAGAACATGATAATACGTAAAGAAAAAATACTTATAGTATAGAAGCGCGGGTCGAGGGTATCGTTAGGGTTAATATTTTTAAACAATCAACAGTGATGGGCACGAGAAAACGACAATGCTGTTGCCGTTCCGGACGTACCAAAATAGGCATCATAATATTATGATTAAAAAAAGATGTGTACTATAAACAGTAGTAAAAGTAAGTAAAATAAAAATAAAAAAAGGTAAAAACGTTACAGAGAAAACACGGCTGTAAGATATTCCATGGCATATACAATTAAACTTCCCTTTTTTTTTATCTTCGGGTACAACACTGTAACAAGAAGTTGTTCGATTTTAATTACGAACGAATATTTAACAAAACTAAAAACAAGAGAATTATTTTGTTTGTTATTGCTTTTTTAACGAGTTTTTTCCGTACGTAATTAGCATGTTTTTTATTTGATTTCTAACGAAAAATAAAAAATGAATCGGAACGTTGGTTATGATTTATTCCGACGGAATAAGGTTCTAGTAGGACGTAATTTAGAGTTTCACTCGCAATCCCACTGCAATTGGTTCGAACGTCGGATGGAGATATTTACAGCCATTGTTTTTTTTGCCTTCACCTTTACAGATAAACGACTGTAAAATATATATTTTAATCTATAGGTATAGTTTGTCGAGTGTGTGTGTGTGTGTGTGTTCGTAAGGATTATTGGTCGTACGGAAAATCGCACTGCAATGCAACGTTTTGTGGGTTACAATCGTGGTGGTATTCAGATGTACGGTCCGTCGGAAGAAGGCAGCGGAATGGGCTCGCAGGGTTCGACCCGGTATGATACGTAAAGAATATTTGTTTTTTTTCGCCCTCCACTCTCCGTGTTTTCTGTAAATATATTTATATATGTTCCTCTATAGGACAATCCGGTGCTTTTGTAAACAAGGCCGGCGCGTTTAAAGACGAGCCAGAGACGGGGAGAGGACAAACGCTCGGCAACCAAGCCGACGACACAGCTGGTTTATGCCTTTAACGATGACCACACGGTCGCGGAGACCAGGGTGATTGGAGGGTAGTAGTATAAGGGTGGACACCTGACGCGGTGGCGCGTGCGATTTACATAATTTATAAAAGCGGTGTGTCGGCTGCTGTTACCGCGGTAGCGGCGGCAATGGTATTCACTATCCGGCACGGAGGGAGTTCTCCTGGAACGGAAGAGATATTCCTTTACCGACGACGGGTGTACGTGAGCTGAAAGCGAATTTGGAGATTTAATAAACCGTCGGCGGCGGTGGCTCGGAATTAAGACGTGGTTCAATGGAAACAGAAAGGGATAGAACGAGTAAGAAGGAGGGCAGTAGAGCACTGGCGGAAGACTGAAGGCCTCAAAAGGGTGTGGAAGGGAGATATATCTGACTGTAGTGAGACCGAGAGGAGGTTAAAAGAATTAATGCATCGTCGTGCGACACCGACGATGACGACGATTGATTGATACCCGTCCACCGATAATCGAATAAAAACACGCGGTATAAAGACAAAGCCGAATGAAACCGACGGCTGCTGAGGTTAATTACTTCTCCGGCAACCGCCGTGTGAGGAGGTGGAAGTGTAAGGTTTAAGACTCGACGACGACGTGTAACTGCATATTTGTAGAACGCGTTGTGCGTGTGTGTGACCGCGATTTAGAAATCGCTCGCATATAATAAATCATTTCGAGCACGATACTCCGAGTGGGAACCGTTAACCGACGACGGGGGGTAGGCGGTATAGTTTTTGTTCATCCGTTGGCGCGAGAGGGAGGACAGAAAGGGGAGTAAAAGTATAAACGATGTAATTTTATTTTCACTGCAAAACGGAGCGAAAATGATTACGAGACGAACACGTTTCTTTATATACGTCGTGTACACATAGAAACGTGTATACCTATGTGTACGTAAAAAGATTCGGAGTATACACGGCTTCCCCGATCGTCGTTGGAAACACGAAAAAGTCCTTTGCCGAAAAGCAATTTGCATTTAACGTACGCGCGCGCGTCGGTGAAAAGAGGATTTTATTTTTGAACGAAGCAACAATAACAACAAAAAAAGAAAAAAAAAACCGACCCCCCGTCTCATAATTATAATAATAACAACACACGTGGGCGATCGGCAATAAGTGTGAGGTGAGGGCGGCGCAAAGTAAAAGCTGAATATAGATTTAAGTAACGCGCGGCGTCCAATAACGTTTACGAGCACCGCACGAGGTAATCGAGCGCGAAAAGTGTGCGCGACGGATGCCTTCACACCGCGTCCCGCATCCACATCCGCGAACACATGGGGATGACGGAGCCGAAAATCTCGTTTCGATAATCACATAAAATAAACGTCGGTTAGCGCCTCGTGGGACCCACGGTCGTCTTTATATCGGTAAGATCTCGCGCGACTTTGTCGAAGTCGTGTGCTACACGTCGATGATATAAACACACCGTGTTGTGTTCGATTTCAAGAGGACGCCACAAACGTACGAGTACAACGTAGGAAATGTTTCGCGTTCAGCACGGTTCGACTGACGTAGCGTTGTCAGCTTCAACTCTGCAGTGAACCATACACAATATACCTGCCATCGCACTTCGACTGAACATCGTTATATATTGTGTTCTGTAGATAGGTTTTTTCCCATGTTTTTAATTTAATAGCTACTTGTGAGTAAAGTAAAACCTCTCTATAACGGAATCGTTTGGGACCAAACATTTTTTCCGTTATAAAGAGTTTTCTGTCATAAAGAGGTAGAAAAAAAATTAAGTTTCAAGACTGTATGTATGTATGTGTTAAAAAATTATATTTTAGGCAAATATGTACTTCGTACGACTTAAATTTATGCAGTAAGATTATAATGTATGATTTAATATTTAAAGATGTTTGTGTATAATACTAAAGAACTAAAACTAAGAATTAAAAAAAAATATTTTACCTAAAGAGACGAATGTGTTCGTATTTACAAAATTACGTACATAGGTTATCTTATCTATTCTACACGCTCATTAGAAGGTATGTAGGAACATATGAAGGTAATTAACAAACTAACATAACAATCGTGAAGCGATACTGTCAAAAGATTTTTCAGGAAAACCTGTAATTTTTCTTTAATAAAATAATTTTATTTTCCGTTTAACAGAGAGTATTTTTACTAATTTGATTACGAAAATTATAAGTTATAAGGAGGATTCCGTTTAATATAGGGTCCGTTATAGAGAGGTTTTAAATGTATCTGTATTTTAAATGTTGTGAACGTTCACGCACTCGCATAACTAGCTGCATGTAGATCGACTCGTCGTGCAAAAACCGAACAACGAAACACGGATGGTGTTCTTCGATTTCTGTTCGTGGCCACGGTGTACCTCGTACGTTCGTAAGACTCGGAGGCATGTATACGACGTGGAACAATATTATTATTATTGTAATGAAACGCACTTGCTCGCGTGTACGGCTTCCGTGGGAACGCGTACCCAAAAAGCCAACTTTGTCGATATAACGGGTAGCCTGCATGTTTTACCGATAGAAATTTCTCCGTAAATGCTAATTTGTTTTCGCAATGTTCTTTTGTTTTGGTACAACAATTGTATAATAAGCCATCCGGCCAATAGAGAGCAATATGAAAAACGTAACATCAAATTCGTTTTCTCGTTCACATTTCCAATGACTGGTTTACAAAAAAAAAACCTTTGGAATATTTAATTTTTTTTTTTAGTTTTATTTATAATAAAATTAACATCTCAACGCTATTAGCACGATTGGAAAATAGGACATACGATTCCGATTGATAAAGTTGAAAATTCAGCAACAACGATTGGTTTCATAGTGATATGACTCTTGTAAGTTGTTTTGAAGTGATAACTTTCATCAAGGGTGACATTTAAAACCATTATTTGAACATTTATATTGAAATCCACTTTAACGGATCATACATTGACAATGACATTTTTTTGGAAAAAAGGCGTTACCCATATGTGGGTCACATGGGAGTCGAGGTGATTAGTACCAAACAAGTATTTTTTGTTTATAATTCCAAAAACGATAGAACGTAATCAATAATTATAAATTGTATTGGCGAAAAGGGATTCCAGATTTCAGAAACATTCCAGTCAATTCATTCCGAAGACGATGGCAATGTAAAGGAAGCTCGTTTTCGTTTCTTTAGTCACTTTATTGGACACGTTTTGATTTAGAGGAATAATTCATATGTAAGTATAGTACACCTTCGATGACGAGCAAGTAACCCTGTCGAGGAAAAAAGTCATGGTACCTTCGATTATTCTCTAAGACTTTTGGCAGATACCGCGGGACTGTATATTCCGTTATTTTGTTGTTTTTTATACTTTCCCGTTTTACGATTTATTCTAATTAACGAGTTATTATTTGAATATATCAACAATGAAATATATGACGTTTATATCGGTTGTATAATGTTTTATAGCGCGTACGAAGAATAATATTATAATAATTAATACCCACCGTAACGGATCGTGGTTTCGCGTGCACCACGTTCTCGTGACCGAACTTTTTATTTTTTGTTATTTTATATTTTTATCTTTTTCGTCCGTGGCAGTAAATGGTTCTCGCCACATTGCGGTACCTACGCTAAAACCGTCATATACGCGTGGAAAGCATCTAACTAGTATAATTTTCAACACACACGACTCTAGGACGACTATTTATAAATATACCCTTGTCGTGATCGTATAATTCACAACCGGATCCTAATGGACGGACAATAAGTACGTATTCCACTCGGTATGATTAGGATATAGTTGTTATTTTTTTTCGTCAAATTAAATAAGTTTTCACGTGCTGCCACGTGTTAAAATATAACGCGATGAGTTTGGCATTAATAGCGTGATCAGACTTTCACATAAACAATTAAAACGAATGACGTCTCTTTGCCAGTAATATTTTACATGTTTGTATATCAGAGTTGTGGACAAAGTGATAAAAAACGACAAAACCTAAAAAGATGACAAACGAATTGTGGATCCTAATATAACATATTATGGTTGCGGACAAATTTTTCCAACAATATAATAACATAACAATTGCGGACCCGGGGTCTCCAAATTTTTTCATTTGAGGGCCACATGGAAACAATACATATTTTTGGATTATTTACCGTCATTTGGCGGACCAGTGAAAACTTGTTCACGGGCCGCATCCGGCCCACGGACAGTAGTTTGAAGACCCCTGGGTTAGACATACTTGAAGCTCAAACAAAGTACAGAATGTACACATAGTTAAAACACGAATATTAACTGTACCACTATACGAAATTTAAAGCAATAAAAAAAAAACCGTCAACAAGGAGGCAATTATAAACAATCAAATGTTGCCATATTTCATGAAGAAAATGTACAGATAAACATGTATACGCAGCTTCAAACAAATGTTTGCTCAAAATTCTACGACGATCGATTAACATTTTTTTTTAAAATAACGATTGTGAAATCGATCGTATGAGTATTTTTGTATCTTTCGGTCGCGTCCGAAATTGTCGACTTATAATCTTGTCAGGAGGATTTAATCACGACTATAGTATGTCTTGTATTAGGATCCGCGAATTGTATCTTTTTACTTTTTTAGGTTTCGTCCGCAATTCGCATGGTTTTTATCAATTGTATGTCTTCAAATATTGCATATGTCGATAACAGCTTACCCGTGTCCGCAATTGTGATGTTATAACATCAGCCGAAATAATTCGTATATCATTTAGTTCTACGTTCGCCCTTCTTAATATATATGTATATTATGTATACACGAGCATGACGTTCTATGTTAGTTTTAACAAAACCACTCACCTTGTGCGCACCGAGGTTCTCGATGGTGCACGACAGAGTGGCTCTCCTGCCCACCGTTGCCGTTACGTTTTCCAACGTGCCGTTGAATTTCGGGTCCATTTTCGTCGTTTCCGTCTTCAGGACGGGCACGTTCGAACCTGCAATAGCAATTGCCAATTGGAGATTAGTAGTCGCGAGGACATTACTATAACGCGCGGAGAGGATTAAGTACCGGGCCCGTACGACGGTGCGGGAGGAATAAGGTAATTTTACGACGGCAAAAAAGATGTGTCGTCATCGTCATCGTCGTCTCCCGCGGCGGTGCTTACGCGATTTCGGTAGACTATCACGCGTGCCCTAAGTCCTCCTCCGGCATCGAGCCAGTTCAATTAACAAAATTGCATTTGCTTAAACAACGAATAACCGTAAAGTTCATCCGGTTGTTTTTCGTTTTTCCCCCTCAGCACCCTTTTTTCATACCATTTTTTTTTTTTTAATGAAACAACAAGATTATTATTCCGTAGGCTCGTCTCCTGCATCACCCTCGTCCGTTTGCCACGCTGTTTGTTAATTAAACAATTACATGTTCTAAAAGATGTTTCTCCCTCCGTCTGTCTTTGTTATTGTAATTATTATTATTGTTATCATTACCAGTCCTTTTCGTCAATAAACGCTCGGCGTGCAATTTAAACGAATTCTCCATGGCAATTGTTATGCGCGGAATTAAGACGCGCCGATGAAAAAAAAAAAAAAAAAATCTGAGAGCTTTGCGCGAAAATCGACCGTGCTGCGGACGGCTACGTTTTTCTTCGGTATCCTGTACGGCCGCACGCGCCGCTGAGAATGATTTTTCTCGAAATATGTACTCGAACATAGACTCGCCACAAAGGCGTATTCAAAGAAATCTGTTCCACGGGCTAAGGATGAATACATTTTAAGTTATATAGCCAGTATATAACAATCCATCGCATTGTTTTTACTTCATATGACATAAACAACATTGAACTGGTGCCGATTATAATAGGTATATTAAAAATGCGATTGTTCTGCACACCGTATCATACGGTATATTTATTATTCCAAATTGTTTCCAGATTTTGGTCAATAGTTTTAAACGAATATTTTAACGACATTTTAACGAATATTCACAGGGTGTACCGGTGACCATAACGTTCATCATTTCGAGGACGTTGCCGGATCGATCAGCGTTATCGGCTTCGAGTTATAGCGGAAACGGTCGTCCGTCTGATACGAATTGTCGTGAAACAAAAAGAACAAAACAAATGCGATATACGCACCTAGGTTTTATTTATTTTTTCTTCGAAAAGATAAAAGGGCCCTGCTGAATAGGTTTGTATGGAGGGTGGTCCATGAGTTCACAATTTTCAGTACTATAAACGCTATGTACGTTCATGTAAATATAAATTGCATTTCAACTGTAGTACAATTTTAAACTTTTAAGATGAAGCTAGTAAAACAATAGAAATACAATGTTGGTAACAATAAATAATGCAAATACACTTATAGTACTACACCTAGTAAAATAATACATTATGCAAGCAACCAGATTAAAGATATAAAATAGTTAAATATTTATATTTTGTTCTTCATGTAACCAAATAGTTTTTTTTTTTTTTAAACTAAAAGTCATTGATTTGTTTTGATGTTTAGTGTAAGTGTATTTTAATAATTATATTTATTATTTTTATTCCTACGTATAAGTAAGTAGATGCAGTTCGTTTTCTTCGCATTAATGATACAGACGTATATTTGGGACGTACATTTGTTAAGCTGGGAAGTGCGTTAGATTATTTCTAACTACATAAATTACAGAAGCTTTGTTGAATATTATATTTTATTGGTAACATATTACATTTCTATAAATATATTCTGTAGTGATACATATCATTACAATAAGATGATAATCTTATTACAGTAATATTACAGTTATATTACACTGCACTGTTTAAGATTCCGTGCGAATTTATAGAAACGCGCAGCGGCCGCAGACATCTGCAACGCGCCTTTGATTACGGATACTAATTATAATTAACGGTGAGCAAACTTTTTTTTCCTCGTCTACCCCTCATCCACATGCACATCGACCCTTACATATAATGGTCTCACGATCTTTGATTTAAACGGACCAACGGGTGGTAATTTATAAATATATATATAAATAACAATTAGAAAAATCTACGGACCTATCCACATGATTTGTAATCGAAAACACGTACCTACCGGCCTATAACGTGCTCATCCCTACACACACACACACACACACACACACACACTGACCTCGCGGGTACACGCTATTATTTCTTTCGCCTCTCGTTCTGAGAAAACTAGTAATTCGCTGCTATAACAGCCGCAACGCATCTCCTACGGAGGGCGGCCATATTGAATTAGTAATTATATTTAGTTAATTCAATTTCACTCCGTACACCCGACAAACGTATTTTACTCGACTGCCACTAGAACGCCGACCGCAGCAGCATATCCAGGATTTTCTGTCGAGGGTAAAAGTGAGGGATGAGGGTGGTGGGAACAGCCTAACCGGTGGCGAAAATCCGTCCTCGCTTTGGATCGCAGCATCCACGCAATTACAAACCTGGCCTGAGCCAAATATCCAACCGTAGAACGACTGCTACATTTCTATTCTGATCAATGATGAACACGACTTCAGTGTTTGAAGTATAATTTTGGACCGAATGTTGCAGTGGATATTTTCATATTTAGGACTTGTAAGTTTTTACAGTAAAATACCTACATTAACGACCTCCCTTTGTGAGAATAGAATTTTTAGATCATTATAACATCATGAAATCAATCAAAAGTGGTGTAAATAATATAGGGAAGCAAGTAACAGCTTCGCAATCGATTAACAAAGTAACAGACAGAAGGATGCTCTTCATATGCCCTACATTTTTGTTTGTTTAGGGATGTTCATTCTTTTATAGGTTCAGTGAAAGGGTTGGAAAATTGTAATCGAATTCTATACAATATATTTTTATGCGGTACTTAACAATTTTAATGGTTGAGAAAGTTGCAAACAAAAATTATACTTATAAAGAGCTCCTTGATACTACGCGCTATAAAGTATCTAGACGCTTTTGTTTAACGTGAAATGTTGATAAATAATAAATTTGACATTAAAAACAAATAGCGTTTAAATATAGAATTTTTATTGCCAAAGAAATAAATGTAGGTAACACAAAAATGACCGTTGAATTAATATAAATATATCATAATATGTGACGCGTACGCATCAGACGTTTGCTAGGCGAATGTAAATTTCTCTAACATTTTTGGAAAAGCATATCTTCCGCACACGGTTAATGCACGCCATACCTAATCTCGCCAAAAACGGTTCACTCGACGAGCCAGATTATGTTTGACACCGGTTCAAGTCGACGTCTTTATTTCGCTATCTATTCCTCTCGGTCCACACTTTAATTTAAGAAAAAAGCATGCCAGTGGTGGACCTAGAACACCGATCGACAGAGTAATGGGGCAGCGAATCCTATTGCGAGCGATGACGTGTCGATAAAACACGAATCAAACACACACACACATATCATCAAACTTCGCTATTCTTACTTTTCACGCAATCGTCAGTCCGTTCAACGAAAACACTACCACATAACTGTAGATTATATAAAACCAGAATGTGAGATCCAGATGTGAATTGAATTAAGTCCGATAACTCGGACAAACCTCAATGCGAATCGACCACATACGAGTAACTAAATTATCGTACAACTCAATTTACCACAGTCGATATAATATCAAATAATTATTAATTCACATTGTGTATTTTATGTTCACCAATCATTAGTGTCTTCCGTGTGGATGAAAGTGAATGAAATTCCAAAAAGCTAGATCATTTCCTTTTTTATAATCAATGACCGAATGCTCGATAAAAACTTTTTATTCCGATCAGAGCTGATACTGCTCACAGGATGATCTTTGGTTTGTATTCATTTTTGGTAACCACATGGTTTGAATGGGAAGTGCACCATCTGGTTTTATCTAATCTGTGATATAGCTGCAGTTATGCATCGTGATGCGCGTAACAACATTAATAATTTATATTATTTATAAAATGTGTATACAATATACATGTACAACGATATCATGTAGGATCTTTGTAGCGCGGTTTCCCACAAACCGAACGTTCGTTTAATTTAAGAAGACGAAAATTAATTAAATTATGTAATGGAACTATATCTCTGATGGTTCTCTTTTTGGTCACATGAAAGACAAATTGTTGACGTCCACATAGCATTATCTCGATTAATACAAAATGCGAATTAATTTGTGTAAACATATAATAATAAACCAACCTCATTTTAGAGAAAGTGGACGAAAAAAAAAAGAAGAAAAAATTTAATATGAATGGAAAAAAACCGTTTTTAAAATGCTTTCGGTTTTTTTCCGTAGCGAAATTCTTTTCTATTCGTTTATCGAGGCTTACGGTACAATAGCGGGGAAGGAATAAACATCTATAGCCGCTATAACTATTGTTTCGAGAAAGTCCAGTCATAAAGTGAAATTGATTTGGCCTATAATCTGATAAAGTTATTTGGCCGCATTGGATTGGTTGTTTCAAGATTTCACGAGTATTCCATTTCGAATACGTACGGGTCACTGCGGCTCTTTCTGGGAGTCTTTTTTCTCGGTTTTTGAGTTATCGAAAAATTTTACACGTCTCACATTATATGGTAATCTACCGGGTAATTATAGTATACGGAAATCATTTCGTTGGTGTTATTCGAAATCCATAATGTATATATAGGTTTTTTTTGGCTAAATAATATTAATATAGGGAACAACGCAAAACAGCAGTTTTAAGCACACTTGAATGTTCGATTCCCTAATGAAATATGATACACTTTTTCGGCCACGGAACGGATTGGAAGTCAAACTTTTAGGATAACCTATCTCAAGGGTTCAATTGCTGGATATCTTCCCTACTTCATCATAGTGTTCCAAGTATTCATTCTTTTTCTGTGAACATTATAGAGTGGTCCTTATTTTATAAACTTTCAAATATTTTATTTCTCACCCACTCATTTTGTTAACCACTATAAGCAAGTAATTTTTGTTAAATTTGGTGTTGATTTCTCAACCCCAGCATGTGCTATAAAGGGGTTGAATAATAGCAAGATACGGTTGTTTTTTTAGTTTAATTAAATAATTATCGTACATAAAAAAATATGTTTTTTTATAAATTATAGATATTTATACTGGCAATAACAAATGTACGTAAAACATTTCTCGTAAATCAATTGTTTTCCAAGAAAAAATATAAGACACTATTGATTTAAAATTGATTTGACAAAATTGTTTTTTTATAATTATTTGTATAGTTTAGAATAATGGTTGATGAAACTACAAAATATCTTTAGCAAAAATAATTAAATTTTAAATTTTCTTAATTCATTTGTACAAATATAAACTATTTTGGGTTGACTATTTACTGTTACAGTAAGTAATAAAAATCAACTGATCGTACTTGTATACTTATTACTTAATATGTATACTTATTATTATTATTATTACTATCGTGTTATTTAGCATATGCTGTAAATATTATATTTTAAATTAAATAAATAAAAAAACCTAGTAGAAAAAGATCACGACGTCATAAAAAACCGAATACGTCCGACTATTATGCAAAGTCAATAATGATAATTTGGTACTCTCGCCCAGGCTTTATTCTCGAACAGCGTACACGGGTTATCCCACTTATTTTCAAAGATGGAAATATGTTGCGACACTACCACACACACACACCTGTTGATTAACGACCATGAAAATATTTACCGCGTTCGGTTTTGCATCGAGGGGATGGTGGGCTTAGAATGAAATCGTTCTCACCACCCGAACACGTACAGCTTAATGTAATATAAGGTTTCGGGGTGGAAATAATTTCTCGACCACATCCAGATGATACAGTCGAATACTACGACTCGAGAAGACCTATTTCGTTCGCAACGGGACGAGGTAAGGATTTCTAGACGCGGGGCTTGTCGCTCGCTCTGCGGTTAAAATATTCGTTATAGGTGCACGCTGCTCGGGTTGAATAATTTAATAATAATAGTAATTACAATAATAACGTTATAACTTTGTGAATAATTTCGACTAACGGACTTTGTATTGTTGTGTTGCGATCGGCCACGACGAAACGTGATCGACCACGTGGCCCGTTCGGTCAAAAGAACCGCGAGAGAAAGGTTTTTTATGTATTAATTAATCTCAGCTCGTTTGTCGACGCGAATGTTTGTTTTCCGTCTGCGCGAGGATGATACGGTTGTATACCGAAACATGTTGTACGAGATGAACGCGACGATTGCGATAGGCGGACGTGTAGGTCGTAAGTATCGCGTCGTAGTGTTACGGTAGGTATTACATATAACAGTATTGAACACGTTAACAGTCTCGTTATTCGGGACGGGACTGATTCTGTAGACCGAGTGAAACTAGGTGTAATCGACTGAAAAGCGATTCCGAGAAAAGCGGTATTGTCCTGCCACCGTGGTGCCAGGTACGGAGCGGTTGATGAAACCTAAATAGTGGGAGAGCTATTAGTAGTGTGCACTATATTTAGAGGTATGATTTTTATGATTTTACATATTCGTCTCTAGTCCATGCAGTTAAATGGGAGTAAGATATATTTACGATTCACGAAACACATAGGAAAAAATGTAAAATAAAAAAGCATATTTTAGGCGTTAGAGAATATTTGAGATTATTTTTGTAATATCGGCATAATGAACATATTTAATTTACATCGGCATCGTGTATATCGTGTCGGCCCGTTGAAAACCCGTCGAGGTTTTTCAGCTACATGTGGACAAGAGTCGTAAGTCGTCGCGGTGGTCCTAGAGTCGAAATCGCGCAAACACGTTGATCGGTTTTTCCCGGGCGACGTGACGCGTTGCGGGGAAACTTTGTGCCAAACGGGGCAACCGCATTCGGATCACGCTTTGTTGGCAAGCACACGCATCCTTTTCAGCTCGGGACCGGTCCATCGCGACGGTGGCCGAGTTGGCGAGGATATTTGTGAAAACGAAAACGTGCGACGGAAAACGCGAATAGACAAAGCAATAATATGCCATTGCGTGATTGATGAACTACGACGTTCGCGCGTGTCGTCGCGAGTGGACCCGAAGATTGTTAGACGTTAATCACCGACGGACCAATTTACGGCGGCGGCGGCTATCTCGCTGGGAAAATGGTAAGCTCCTATAAAATCAGTTAATCCACCGCGCATTCATGTCAACACGGCCAAACTCCTCCTACACGAGATAGATGCGTTTTATCCCGTATAGATAGATACAGTGAAGTTATCATTCATACGTATACGCGAGGTCTAAGAAATAAATAGTTTCGATTATATCGTATCATCTCGGCAACAAAAGATCGGTATTTATTACCGTAAACCATCGCTCCATTATAATACGTGTAGATAATTAAGTTCTCATTCAATATTGATAAAATAGGTAAAAAATCTTTTTTTTTTCTGTTGATGATTTGAATCAATCCAAATCCTTTGTATAAAAGAAGATATAATTAACTAGCTATACACTTAAAAACAAAGGATTGAATCACCCCCAGCGACATATAAGACATGATAATGTCCTGTCAATAAAAATATTAATCGGTAATACAAATGTACACTATGCATAAATAAGTCGTGAGTACATGTCGTGTTTTATTCAAACTATAAGTACATTGTCATGCGTGTTATCGCAGCTCCCGGGGTCTAAAGAGTTGCCTGTAACGTCAAGCCGGACGTCACACTCGCGTAGAGTGAAAATTACATGCGAGTAAAGTACACCGTTTCCCTAACAACGATTTGGTCGCCATAGCGAATTCATAGTTGGGTCATAGTACATTTATTTGTGTGTCAATATTTTATCAAAAGCGGAATAGGTTGATACTGTACGATTTTTACTACGAATCCGCGCATATGACAACCAACTCGTTGTTAGGGACACGGCGAATAAATTGTAGTTATAGGTTATTCGTAGGAGCTTTCATCTGGACCACCTCTCGTCCTCCACGTTTTCGTTTTACTGTGATCGTCGCGGTGTTGTAAAATTATTCCGGCTGACGGGTGACGTCTCACGCCGTATACATCGCGTTCGAGCAAAACCAAGAAAAACACAACAATATACTTTGGGGGCCACCAATAATCCGCGAGTCGAAAGACGACTCTGTTTCCGTCATTTTTTTTTCTTCTCGAACCGACCCGACCAAAAACGTCCGCAGCCGTCGCTCGACGATGGAGCTGCGGCGCGCGCGTTATAATTGATTTGTTTTCCTTTTATATTATATTCCATATTCTGTTCCTGTACAATTTTGGCGATACGGCCGCTAAACTCGGTCGATGAGTTACTCGAATCAATGCAGAACTCTACAACACACCCTACGACGCGACTTCGGTGGACTGAAACAACTACTACGAGCAACGCAATTACAAATGTTTCGAGACTGTTTCCGCAATACGTTAACGATAGTTTTTCCTGGAGAGAATCTCGAAAATATCGTGATTCCAATTTCGCGACGGTATCTACAGCGGGACTTACAGTCTTAACGACGCACGGATATTTTTTATTTAGATTTTTTAATAAAATACCGGCTTAAAACAATAACATTACTATATCAATGACAACGGCAATTACTTTAACGCGTTGGTGTCGTCATAATACTATGATTTACACTTGTAAACATTTCGACAGAGATTTTTTGTTCACGAAACGATTACCAAAAAACGTATAAGTTGCGAAAAGAACGTTGTCCAGATAAACGTAAAAGGCAATAAAATGAGCGCGACAGAAATTATCTCACATTGTACCGGTAACCGCTAAATTGCTAAATAATCTTATAGAGTGCCACTATCGATAATATCAGCAGGTTATGCCTGGTATATAGTGCAGGGTGGACGGGGGTGTTCTGACGCTGTAATGCCTTTACCTCGAGCGTGGGCGCGGGGGCTGATGTTGAAAATGGATTTTTGAAATCCGATCGCCTCGCCAATATGTAGGTACGCCACAAACGTTTCGCGCCTACGCAGACCGATGCCGCGGTTTCGGCGATAGATTAGCTTCAAATCCTCGAACGACTAGGATTCCGCACGTGTGTGACGCGAGAGATACAGAAGAATTTTCCTTCTACTTTTTAATTTTAATTGTTTTTCTTTTCCAATAAAGTTTACTGTGACGCACGTAGATCGTAAAGTCTTCGAGTTTTTTATTTCAATTTTCATTTTACCATACGCAATACCGGGAACGCCGGCGGTCGAGCGGTTGGTCGAATATTTTTTTCTGAAAATTCACGTTCGACGTCATTGACGTGACGCAACGTGAACAAATATGAATAAAAATAATAATAATAACAATCGGAATTATTTTAAAAATAAATATAATAAGCATTTTTAAATCGAGCGCATTCATGTTATTTATATTATAATGTTGTAGGTACCCTACGCGAAACTCGGTCTAATGAAGATTTATTTTTTTGTCTTTTAACGCCAATTCGGTTTTTATTCAACGGCGCACGCGGATCACGGGGCTATTTCGTTCCGTTTCGCTTTTGTGTTAAGGCGAAAAAAGTATTTCCAAATGTTTTTTCGCCACGAGCGAAGAAATCGGGGGACACACCTGCAGTAATATGAATATACTATTGATAATTATTTCGAATCCAATGCGGAGCACTTCCGGAATTTTCCATTGATTTCTATTGCTCGCAGTACACTGCACGCGTGTGTATGTGTGTGTATTCATGTATAATATTCAAAATAAACTTCGACAAACTTTTTCAATGATGGAAACCAGACAGTAACACAATCGTAGTATGATATACATATAGAACACACGTACGGCTAAAATGGGTTTTCGACAGAGTAAATAAATAACTTTATAACGTCATCTTTATTGTTTTTTTTTTTTTTGTTATATCACCTACACCGTTAGAGAAATCGAATTGACCGAAAAAAAAGGATAAACAGTATGATATACTTTCGCACTATAAAACGGTATACGCTGTAGACCGATAATAATATAAGAATATATGTGTTAAAGTTAAACAGTTATATAATGATAAGTTAGGTGGCATGGTGTAACGCAGTACTACTGTGAAGCACCTTCCGAGCGACGTCACTAACTTTCGGATGGGTGACCAATTCCAGGTTTTTATCGACGAAATCATGCACCATAATTTACACATACGCGTATGTGTAAATAATCAACAGTTTCAAAAACCAACCGTAATTTCCGAAGCTAAAGATCGCTAAAAAAATAAAATAAAAAAAATAACAACTTTAATAATACGTAAACAACGTGTTAATAAACACATCGTGAAATGTCTACGGTTTCTGATTTATTTTCGTACTTCGCGTATAAACATCATTATTCATTATTGTAACGATTTTAGAGCGCGACCGCAAAATATGATTATACACATGAAAATAATAATTATAATAATAATAACAATAATAGTAATAATAGTCATATGTTCATCGCAAGTATAACGGTATAGTGGTACGCTGATTATAATAATAATTGTATATAACTGCATGACGCGTTTGAATTAGATATTCAACTGCTATGTTTTGTAGTGCTGCACGTTTTCAACGCGTGCAATTACGTTTGACGTATAATAACACAACAGCAGTTCTCGTTTTACTTTACCGCCGGTGAAATAAATCATTAAGTTCACTTCGGGCAAAGAATAATACAACGTTGTTTTCAATGTATTTGTTTTTGTTCCGATGAACGCGTGTAATATCGTCTGCGCGATGGAAATAATTACAAATACCTCCGTGGCGGATTGTGCCACGCGTATGATAAACACGTTAATTTATGAGGCTTTGGGTTCTACTTTAAAACGACCGTGCGAATAAATGATAACTGGTGCATTTAATACGACGAGCCACACACCTATCAAATATTATAGTGTGGGGCGAATACATGAAAAAAAAAAAAAAAAAACAGTAATCGACGAGTACCGTGGACTGCGGTGGATATCGAATTCAATTTTCATAATATCACCGTGGAACGACAAGAAATGTTCTCCACCGTCAAAAAAAAAAACAAGTACGTTAGTAAATTTAAATGATGCAAGAGAAACGTTAGTTTGGACGAACCTCAAAGTACATATGAGTCATTCATATTTTATCGTGCAGTGTCCAAATTATTTTGTTTTTTATTTAATTTTTATGATTTTAAACGTGATTAAACATTTTTACAAATCACATAATTTGACATTTACAATAACACTATAGATTGTTAAATTAAACTTAGAATTAAAGCTCAGACATGATGGATATCGTACAAATTAAATCATTATGATATAATACATGTATGTATAAATAAATTAACCTATTCATTAACTACGGTTAAACTGACATTGTGATTAATGATTAAAAATCCAGGAGGGATCCTCATTGAAAATTAAAAGTAATCACGTGTGAGGCTCATATTTTTAATTCGTTAAGTCGATCGAATATGAACAAAGAAAGAAAAAAACTGAACGGTTTCGATGAAGAGCAACCTCAAAGTTAAGTAAGATTAATAAATCGGATAAATTGACACAACCAGGCCACAATTATTTTTTAAATCGTACGTATGTGTTCCGCTAAGGAGACAATACCTAAACTGAGACCATAAAATACGAAAACAGCATGCATAATAATTGTACTGTGAACACACAAAAAAAATGGTAAACGGTCGAGCAATCGGTTGAAAGCAAAGAAAAATACGACATTAACGCACCGTGTTGAAATTATATATATTTTATTACAGTTATACACGATAAGAACCGTATAGGTACCTATCGATTTTCTTTTTTTGAACAACAAATGGTGTTTTATCAACATCGCCACCGCAATCACTTATCGTAAGATGAAAATGTTTGAACGATCTATCAAGTATAATAATAATAATCACCATAATATTATACGTCGCAGTCATCTGAATTTATTATTACCATACTTGCGCTTGCGTATGCTGACATGACCGTGTCGTTTCCGGGTAGCGAACCGTGGACCGAATTTCGTGTGAGAAGGGGCCCCGGCGTCTGGGGTAGAAGTGTTGTGAAGGTTTGCGATAACTCGGAGATCGGTTATATGTACTAGACCCAGCTGGTTTTCCGGGCTGGCACTCGACCTCTTGGTCGTGGTCGGACTCGAAGTGACGTGACAAGTGGAACGTCGAGTCCGTCGCATAGGTATTTTCCACTCCTTTACAAAGTGCGATATTTATTTATTTTTTTCGATTTCATAAAGTTTAAGGAGGGAAGCGTGCAAGACGACCCGCGGCCGGTAGAACGTTTCCGAGTTGTCGCCCGAGGAGAGGGGGGAAAAACGTACCAGCTAGAATTTTTTTCTCCTAAGAAATCAAATCGAGCGCGCTACACAGCCATACAGCCGGAGTTCCATTTTATCGGAATAAGTTTTAATGTCATTGGGCGATTCACGCAACTGCATGACACTTTTTACCGAGAACGTCAAACGGGTAACGTTTTATGTTATAATATTGTATTATATAGCAGCTGCAGCTCTGGTAAATAGCGTAGGTTGAGAAGAGGTGAGGATTTCGCATTTCAAAAAACCTTAGAACTTTACCGTTTAACCGGCTATATTACCGAATCAGCTTGTCGCCTATAACGGTACATGTATATTATATATACAGAATATACCGGAGAGATTTAAACAAGTGTAATTAAATTCTGTTTTTTTATGAGCATTCCTGGGCAAAGGCAATTTTGTCGATAATAGTTTGGAAAATATAAGTGTATTATTAAAATATAAGTTGAAAATTCACTTTTTTTCATATACCTTTTGTGAAATCCAAAAACAGTTTCTTTTTTGGAAAATTTCGAAGGTTAAACTTTCGGTTTTCATAGAAAACTGATTTTTTAGTTTACAAAGAAATAATTTAAATTATTGTCACCTCGTTATTTTTCCGACGAGGTTATTTGAAATTGTGTAAATAGTACACTTATTTCTTGTGAACTAGAAAAATGGTTGAAAATCAAGAAATTATTAAAAATTGAAAGTTGAACCGTCAACATTTTTAAAGAAATATGGCCTATTAAATGGCTATATTCGAAATGTATAAATGTTATAAAACAAAAAGTTAATTTTATACTACTACATTTACCAAGGTATTGTAAAACATATTGCCTATGCCTAGGTGTATGCTCGTAGAAAAAAAAAAAAAAACAGAATTCGATTTTCTCTAACAACACGGGATGTCACGGGAACGCTTGTTAAGCACTCAAACACACACACACACACACACACTTTTATTGAAGTAGAGGTGTTTAATTAATTATTATTTAGGGTTAATTTAAAAAAAAAACCATTATTGCAATAATATAATGTAGCACTATAATTGGATATATTACGTATTATAATATATTATATATTTTATATTTACACCACTTAAATATATAAAATACTAGCTGATCCGGCAAACGTTGTTTTGCCATATAAATTATTTCTAGGGAGTTTATAGTGTAGAAAAAATATAACTAACTTATTGTAAGTGTGTAAGGATGTGGTAAATGAGTGAAAGAGGCATGGAGCGCTGTGAACGATGAGGGAATATAAAAAAAAAAAAAACACCAAACATTAATTTTTGAAATTTATCATAATTTAATCCTCAAAATTATATATATCATTAATAATTAATTACGACAGTAACACTAACAAACAATATCAATTTCTTAATGCTATAGCGTGAACAATATTTTTTGTTAGCCCATCTTTTGTTAGCCCATCACAAACAAACTGGATGGTTTACCCACTCGAAAGCATGCCACGTATAATTGTCCGTGTGAAAAACATGGAGTGTTCCAATCGAAATTATAGATCACCAACATAGATTATATTCTGAAGTAAATCAGGTTCTATCCAAATCCTTTAACATTGATCAGATATACAGCTTTCGAAGGGGGTTATGATCACTGGCTAGTATATGACCCGAATTATCTAGGCCATTGCCCATACCTTTACATGCCATTGCCATTGCCCACGAAAACAATTTATTTGGATTATTAAAATTATAAATGTAAACAATAATTTGTAATAACGAAAACAGTACAGGGCAGTATTCACATCACGATTCTTCACTCTCACAACGGTCTATGGAATGAATGAATTACTTGAAATGCAATATCGCATAAGTCAGTAAAAATAAAGGTCTTATAATCTTAAAGGCAGAAAGAAGAAAGAAATAACAACTTATAACAAAACGGCACGCTAGTCTTTGCTCCAATCGTCGTTGTTCATTGCGTTCAGCTCGTGCCTCTTATGGTTGAAATTCACAAAATTGCGCCATACTCACACGCACATTCATATCATCGGATTGCATTTGTTCTTCCGTTCTTTGCGCTATTCTATTTCTCTTGTTTGTAGCCGCATTTATTCGACAGCTCAAATTTGCCTCTTTGCGTCTTGCTGGCATCTCACACACACACACAAATAAGACAAATTTAAGTACTTAATTATGAAAAACCGGATACTGATACAACTTACAGTTGTAGATAGAGCGGTAGCGTGCCTGGTAAATCCAATGGTTTCAAAAACTCTGTTGCGTAATTTACAGCTTCGTTCGCATCGCAAATTGTATCGATTGATTTGTATGACACTAAATCGCCTGGCAACAACTCTTGTATCTTGAGATATAATTCTTTAGTTACCAAGGTAACCCACGAATCAACAAAAACATTTTATTTACCCACTAAGTCTACGCAACAGGTCATTATTTAAGATAGTTGATAACTCCTTTGTTTTTCAAGTTAGAGAATCGATCAAATGCCATAAACCTTCTCCGCAATGAGCTCTTCAATTTTAAAAAAAAATCATAACGATCGGTTAAGTAGTTTCCGAGAACATATCACTCAAAGGTGTTCATTTTCACATTTATATATTAGATGAAAAAACAAGTATAACCAAAAATGGAACGGAGACGGCTCGAAACGTACGGCACGCAGACGGCTCAAAAAAAACACAGTCACGGAGACAGCTGAAAGCAGACATCCTGCCGTGCGCTCGCGGCGGTCGGCTCACGGTCCGCAAGCGCTTCGTGGCAGATCACCGTCTCCAAAATTGGTTCGATTATCGTTCGGGTTATCCCGGGTGATTATCGAACGTACGGCTGTACCAGGGCAAAGGGGTGTAGCAGGTGAACTCGCACGATAACCGTGCGACACGACCGTGTCAGGGATATATCGGTCTGTGTTAATCCCGGTGGCACATACTGTATACGTGTACAGCACTGCTGACGGCGTTGTAGCTCGGGTTGATGGCCTATCGTGGAAGTATATTCATACATCATTTCGGCTGAAACGATATTACGCGTAGTGTTTGCACGCGAAAATTATTATACCGCGGCACGGGGCACCTTTGACGACGACTTAGATGACTCAGACCGACGGCGAACGGCTCGCGTTTCGTTTTCCACGACATGCACTACGGTTCATATTATTATCATTCCGCGTACACCGCACCGGCGGTTGTAAACATTGTATCCTACGTTCAGCGTGGTGTTTGTTCGACGATAATATTGTATTATATTTGTAATACGTCATTCGCGTATACAACCGGCGTGTACTCACGGTGCACGCGAACGATAGAAATATGTTTAATACCGGAAAACCTAATAAATTATGTATCTCTACCGCGAATCACGTCGTTCCCACTCGCGGAAAACCGATGATCCATGAGTTTTCCATTACCATCCGCGTGGTGGTGGGCAGATGAAATCGTACGACGAGACTTGTTCGTCAACCATGAAAATTCCATGTGTAAACATGTGCGACAAACATTGTCTTACTTTTTAACGATTAAGAATCAAGTATTGCAACCCTCTACTGTAAAACTGTCCTTACTCGTCTGTACGACTGCTTACTCTACTACGCATAATATACATTTTATTGGTCTTCAATAACATGGTTCATTGGAAAGTCGGCGGTTGGTGAGTTAAATCATTTTTAGGGTACTTCTAACAAATATTAAGCACAGACAGACTGGTATTAATGTGAATATAATTATAGTTCAGATCGTGAATATTCCGTTGTGTAAGTCGAAAATTGCTTTTTGAGATTGGCATACCACCCAAACATTAAATCAACTTTCTTAAATAACCTTTTTTTCAATACGAATGCACATCAATAAATTGCAAGTTGTTGGCATGATAATATTTGCCAGAACTATGGAAAAAAAGTGATTTGTGGGAGTGCCTTCGTAGTTACCAAAAAAAATTATTTGCGTGGAACCAGATTAAGTTAGATCTTAGCTGATTTTCATACACATCCATACGAATCGTGTACTATGTGTTGCAATTACGAAAATTATAAATTTCCACGCTCGAATAACGTCACGTCGACCGCACCTACTTACAATTTTAAATTGGATGCAAATCAGTGCCATAGACATTTTCCAAATGGTTTTACTCACGAGTTAGACGATATTGTTTCGGACTAATACGTCGAGAAACTAAGAAAAGTATATATCATTCGACAGTGAGTTGATCTTATTTTCTCGAATTATTGAGGTTTTGGTCAAAATAATTAGAACCGTAGAGAGTTTGCCGCAGTCTCAGATTTTATTATATTCAATTTATCGAGGAAACCAAAGAACATGACGTGTTTTCTTGTTTTTGAACTTGTAAGGTTCGAATTGTTAAGAGTCTATTGTAATTTGTTGTTGCATTAGCAGACGGGTAAATGTTTTCGTCTGGTTGTTGTCTGAACATGGGGCTTGTGTCGCCGTTATGTTTAATGTATAACGTAATTGAGGGACCACGTGCCCGTTACTGTGTTTATACATCAACAGAAAATCCACGCCGACAGTAAACAAAATATACGGAAAGGAAACTTTGTAAAACGTACGAATAAAGTTTATGAAGAATGATATTCATAGATGTTTGTGGGAATAATAAACCTGGCCGAATTCGAATTCGCGCGCGGCTGCGAAGATCTATTCAGTCAATGTGGTCGAGCTCGTTACGATATCAAAATTACCCCAACTTCGTCATTGAGCAACTAAAGGTAATCGTTTTTTGATATTTTAATTCGACCGGATGCAAAACCGGTCGTCAAAAGGTCTATATATATGTAGTAAACAATAAAAAAATATAATTAAAAGGAGTATAATATGGACTTTTACCCAGTCATTAATTCCGCATATTATTCTTGATTTCCGAATGAATTCCATAAAATGTCATATAATAGTGTCCGTTATTTAGAAGACCTGTACTTAGAGGTTTTCGTCATTTAGCAGTGAAAATGTCACGTTCCCAAAAATTTGTTCTTATTGTCCGCTCATTGGAAGTGTCCGCTAAGGGAGGTTTCATCTCCCAGTTGTAATCTCGGCGGCGAAGATGCTCCAGCGGAAAACTGCAGCACACTCGCAACCCACCTGACACTGTTGTATTCTGACTTTTAGTCGAAAAACGCACACGACCCGATCGCTTTTTCCTCTCCGGCGGCGTGACGGAAACGTTTAATTTATCATGTACGACGACGGTGTAATAGATAGGCGCGTCGGAAAGGTATCGAAAAGTAATCGAACGTGTACCCTCGTCAACTGGAGGAAATCGACAACCGATCGACCTGCAGCCGACGAAAACGATTCGCACGGACAGCTTTTAATGTATATATTACACCCGTACACACGCGTGCGCGTTTATAACACACACACACACACACACATGGGCGGGGTGACCTTTCGACGGCAAACGTCTCGATTATTAATCTGTTACGAGTTCGCAAATAATACTAACTGTATCGTATGTATAAACACCCGGGCGACGAACATAATAATAATAATAATAATAATTACAATACGATACTCGATAAAAACACCAACCATTTTCGTTAGAAACCTCTTGTTATTATTATACGGTTCGTGTACACATTAGTATAAGGACTATCCGCGAGTTTGACTTCTTCGAGTGTCTTTAAACCATCTGAAAATCGATTTCGTCCCGCTGCTGCTGCTACTTTTCTTCGCCTGACAATCGCTCTCACTTGATGCGGTGGATGAAATTTTTCACCACTCGACCCCGTCAGCCCTTGCCGAAAACATCCCGCAAAGTTCATGTTATTAAGCGACGCACAATTTTTTTACTTTTTTTTTTTTTCACTCGCGCATCGTTGTGAACGGCGTACCGTTTTTCCATCTTATCGGTGAAAATAAAACGCGCAAATCGGACTCTATTACCGCTACGCGAGCGGGTGATGTGCGGTAAAAGGATGAGCGGACAGGTGGCGGTTAATGGCAGTGGTATTAATTTTCACACTCTTATCTCGCCCGTACTAGTGGCCCGGTTTTCAAAGAATTTGACCTACGGGCCAGGTTAACGTAGGTATACGTCAACGATTTCAAATAATATATGAAAAAAAAAACCCGCGAGTTAAGGCGTATGTTACGCGAGCCACCAACGTTAACGGAGAATAAAAATATTCATCTCACTATAGTATGTAACTTTCGGATTTCAGTTTAATCGCGAAGACATTCAAATACGGCTTGTAAAGCGTCTGAAAAGTCCGTATACAAGTTAAAATTGCGTAGAAGCGATATACGCGAGAACCGCGAGAACGTAAAATAATAAAAACCCAAGAAGAGCTGCACAACGGTCATCGACCGGGAAAGATCGACCTAAAATGAGTAGGTCCGCAGAATAATGACCCTCCGCCGGACGACAGTACATAGATGTATACTGATGGGAACAAAGGTCCAGAGATAGCGGTCGAAAACCGCGGCTGCGATGTGCTGATAGCCTATTAAGAGCGAGAAGACCAGACTGAGGTCGTGAAAACTAGAAATAGGTGGACAACCTGATCACCATATTGTTGGCGTTATTTATCATAACAATATTATTTAACTATTAACTTGCAATAATGTAACATAGTACATTAGTGTTCAGATTGAATCTTATATAATCGTCGTGGTAATATAATCTTTCAAAACATATCCGTACCATGTTCCCTCGTCGACTAGACAGGGTGTGGGGTCAGGTAAGAAGCGTATTGTAGTATCCTTGACCAATAGTGGCGTTGCGACAGGATTTTATACAAGGGGCAAACTTACGTCGACGGTACCTACCCGCCCTTTAACTTTCGATGGTATCTCCTAATTTCATATTAAATAGAACGTCTACTAATAGGTTATAACGACTTGTACGTGACCTAATTAACTATATGTGATAATTAATTATAGTACAAACAATTTAATTGATAGGTATGTACCAATTCTTTCTATTACTTTCTTTCTTTTTATTACACAATTTTTATTTTTACTAGGGGTTACTGTACCAAATTAACTAGACAGATTGAAAAATAAAAATTATTATAATTATAATAATAATAATTATGGGTGAATGATAATTATTTATGACGGGGGTACGCACCATTTTCGAGGTGAATCTGATAAAAACTTGATGCGGATGAGCAGGAGGAGGAGGAGGAGAAGGAGGAGGACGACGACGACGGATCGGATTGTTGGTCAAACAAGGCGGCTGGAAAACTTGCGGAAAACGTGGAGAGGGTTTTTCGACGTGATAAATTTTTAGTCATTCTTTGTGTACGAACAGTAGGCGGGATTCGGTGGCGGCGACAACGGCGAAGCTGACAGCGCGTTTTATTGGGCGATTAATGACGCTAATTCCAGGTACAGAACGGCAACATCCCGCCGAAAGCTGATTTCCCGCTTACCTCCGAGATGTTTTCCTTAAAAACCGTCTAACCCGTCACACTTTATACTCCTTCCCCCCAACCCAGGACCGTCACTTCCTGCTGTTTCTCCTACGTCCGTCCGTTTTCACAGATGAAATCTGAGATTTACACTGCACCACTCGGCTAAGTCCGAGGCGATAAATTGACGTCCTCTTCACCACCGCCGCTGCCATCGTGACTAAAAGTCGTTTGCCCGCGACGACAACATGGCCTTGCCGCCACTCTCTCTCGCTACCCAAAATCACCCTCTGTACTCACGTACACCTTTTGTATATTTGTCTTGTGTACACAGTACACACACATACACATACACGCTCATTCCATCGTTGTCTAGTCGTTCAAATACGCTTACGTACTCGCACGTGGTCTTTTATGTCACTTTTGCCACGTCTTGTGATTTTTTTTCTTTGTTCACCTTTTCGACGTTTTTTCTTTCCTGGCACGTGTATATAGTGTGTGCGTGTGCATGTATATACATAATGTGTTGCGTGTTGTTATTTGTGTTCTCTCAGACATGGCATTTAGGATATGTGAAGTTTACCGTTACGAGGCGATGAAAAACTAGATGTGTCATGACGACCGACGTGAACAACGCCTAAAATCGATTGTCCAAAGAGAAGATTCTTCCGGAAAAAAAAACAACCCCAGATATGTACTCGTATTTCGACTAGGGTTATTTTGGGTTCGTTAACTGTTTCCCGAACCATATATATGATAGTAAAATAATATTAAAAACAATTATTTCTGAAAAATGAGATTAGTCGACCGATTACCACGCGTTTAAGCAAACTTTTTTTTTTTATAAATAAGTTTCGTATCGAACCATTTTTCTTTTTATTATTATTTTACAACACAACATTACATTGTCTTTTTATTTAAGATTATGAAATATACTATTATGAACTAATTCAAGTGATACGAAAAATAATCGTAAAATAAAATTATTACGGTAAAAAAAAGATTTTGGTTCTACATCAAATCATAGAAATCAGTTAATAATGTATAATACATTTTATGGTTCTCCATGAACAATCTTTAACGCGCCGCGTAAAAAAGTACTTACAGAGTACTGAAAATCGTCGTATAATATATAAAAGACGGATTTCAAATAAACATAATTGTCACATCGTTAAAATTGATCGATAGCCATGGAAGTTTTGTTACGTCTTAATATATTTTTAGTTCGTATTACAGGCGGAGCAAAAAGGATTATTATTATAAAACATGTACAATGTGTTTTCGAGTACACAGAACATGGCTTAGCATCTTTAGTACTTGAGATAGGTAGGATACAGGATTTTCAAATTAAACATTAGAAACGTGGTAATTATATAATGTAATTAAATTTAAAAAATAAAGAACAGTGCACCATTATTCAACTTCAATGTGACAATCTGCTCCCCACACAATTAAGGAGTAAATCCTGTTTGCCTCAGTAATGTGAATAGGGAACTTATGGAAACTACATAAAAAACTTGATTAACCATCTGATTATATGCCAGATATAGCCGGAGGAGAAAACAAAACGCCTTTGATCATCATCAAACTGAATCAGCTGGTAATCAATACTTTAAACTAGATAATTTAAATATGAGAACCATATTTAAACTGAGGAAGTTAGATAAGACATAAAAATATAAACGACTCACGTAAAACCGAGCGCACTAGGTGATTAATGAATGTGCTGCAAGTGATGGCTTAAAACACCAATTAAAAGTAGTAAATGTTATGAAACATATTTAATATAGGTACGAAGATGAAAAACTTTTATTTTGAATATAAATCTGAAATGTATAATAAACTAATGGCTATTATAAATACGAGTGGAATTCATTTTTAATCAAAGGATCAAATTATTTCATTATCTTACGATTGATAATATCTAGAAGAATTTCTCGTATAGTAAGAGAAAGAAATGAAAAAAAAAATTTTCTCTCTTGAAATTCGAGTATACCACAACACAAGACAACTGTGTGTGGCATCTTCAAAAGGGTCTCCGTTTTATACCCTCTTTATAGAATGCCGAAGACAGATACTTTTTCCTCTTTCCCGTTATCGCTCTCGTTTATCCCTTCAGACGTACGACGGGGAAAAATATTTGAAATACTCCAGTTTTAATAAACCGACTAACATAATAATATTTTTACGGTACTCTGCGAGTAATACTATATTATGACTACAATATATGATAGGCGATCCACAAATACGTTTAAAACAGAATCCAAAATGGAGTTTCTACTAAATAACGGTAATATAATTATAACAATAAAAAAAAATATATCGCGCTTATAAGTTGAGTAGAAAATCTATATCAATCCGAGCTTCCAAATTAAGTTAACAGTTTCACGTTATAGGAAATATTCAAATATAGTGTTTTTAGGGTCGTATGTGAAGTGGTAAAAATGTTTTTTTTCGTTCACTTGTTTTATCAGTGATGTACCAGTATCCCGCGGAAATAGACGATACGCCGTAGTCGAACAGGTGTCGAACGTGTGTTGAAATTTAATATCCAGCAGCGTGTGCAATGTGCATCGTTACACGTTCGATGCGTCAAGTCGAAAATATGCATAAATATGCTTTCAAAATGACATGGTTTTGTTTTTGGCTTTACGGTTATCGTTAACACCGAACGTCAACAAGAGTTCCCGGCTCACCGTAAGAAAATGCTACGATTTTTCGATCTGAGTTGTATTTAGCATACAGTTATCAAACCCATTCGATACGCCGAGTCAACATACAGGGTTTCGGGATATAGACGATTTATCGTTATCCAACAACTACAACAAGAACAGTAATAATATTGATGATATGTATGTGTCAAGAGTGTTATTGTGGCGGTAATATTTGCACTTTGTCACCGGTTTCCATCGCGGTTCTAATTTAATCTGTGCCAAAGCGATATACGAATAAAGTTAACCGCTATAATCAGTTATGCAATATGATTCTTAGACGTACATAGTACGAGAAGTCTTCACTCGTGCTGGACAACTATTATTGATGTGTGCAAGTTAAAGTATGCAAGTGAACGCATAAAAGAAAATTTGGCGCACTTAACCGATGACTTGATTGGAACCGGAATTTTCAGCTGCACTTATCGTACAATAATAGTTGGCAACGATAAGACGATATTGAATTTCACGTGTATCAAACCGTGACGTATCGAGTGAAAATTATTTAGAATTTACTACGAGTATTCGTATTCGTATTCGAGTATGAATACTCATTAACGACTTTGGGACGACCGCACAATAAAAGGACTAATCGTGGATGGGTGCCGGTTAGGTTATATTTAACTATTAAAGTGTGATGTTTGTGGCTGTTTCTTATTTTTATTTCACAACGGATACGGTTTTATGTCATGGGTGTAGAGTTTGTAAATTTTTAGTGAAATAATTTAAAGACATTTTAATAGTTCCATTTGTTCACAAGCTATTAAGAATTAGCCAACATGCCTGCTTTGGCATGTTATAAACGATAACCGCAAATACGCTACTGTGGCACTACAAAGTAGCATTTTATCGAAATTTTTTTACAATAGATTGTATCAGCTCCCGTAATTGAACACAGATTTTGAGGGATTTATATATTGAAGTGAAAATTCCGAAAATGTTTGGACGAACTGTGGAACAATTTATGGTTAGAACAAAGTTCGGTACGTTTGACTTGGTGTTCGTCACTAGCCTGTTCTATTATATGTTCGTATAAACGACTTTGAGAACGTTTTGAACGAACATTTTGGAACGTTTATCGGAACGTAATATACTCAACGAATGCAGCCAGAGGAAGCTTGTGTTATTAATGAGAACGCAAAACAAACGAACGACTTACGGCGACGTGGTATTAGATTTGTCTCGGGAAAGCAGTCCGTAGACGCAGCACCAAGTTTTCCGAAATCTAAAACCGCACGTACCTCGCTCGAACGTTTAGCGGCGGCTCCGTTGCCGAAATAATAAGTGATCATTCCTTTTCAGGGAAAGACGTGGAGAGCGAGAGATGAGTACATATAAAGCCCGTCGTAAAATCAACCGCTCTATTCACGTGCTGGCTATGTTCATACGATATATATAGTGTTTCATTTTAACGCATTCATCGCCATAGCGCAGACGACAAATACTATATATATATATACATTATGTATGCATACGCGAGGGTGTATAGCGTCTCCGATGCGGCGGCGGCGACGTTCACGGCGTTTAAGTACGTTTGATCTGCGTGCGGTGTATGATTCGTTTAGGACTCACGAATCGCGCAACAGCCCCTACAAGTATATATTATGTGTGTACATCACACGCGCGTCGTCGTCGTTGACGCGCGTACGGAGAGTCGACGAGAGGGTACGCGATAAAAGTTTATCTCGAGAGCCCTCCCCGCCGCTTCTTATTTCGTGAATTATTGTGACCAGGCAACTGTGAAATAATTCAATTACGGACCCGAGAAGTGGGAGCCGTGTGTGCGCGTGTCGGTATACGCACACGCCGAGCTCGCGCGGGGAGAAAGGGCGCGAAACAACGAAAACGGTTATGATAATATGTATAATGTTTTCCGCGACGACGAAAAAATTAATAAAAGCACCGTATTTCCGGAGCAGGAGTGCCCTTGTCGAAGGGAAGGAGGGGAGGGAGGAGAGGGAGTGCACGACGATTATACGAATTATTCGAGTGCAATGCGTTGATCAAACATTTTCTACGCCGGTGCCGGTGCGCATAACTGTTGTCGTATGGCGATTATCGACGCGGGAAATTCAAAACTTTACTTCGTCCGACAAGAGAACGTTCACCGCGTGTACGCTATAGGTTTTGGTAGTTAAGACACCGTACGTGTCATAACCGCGTGATTCACTATACCACACCGATTGTCTCGGACATGTCAACGAAACGAACCGCTGTGTGCCTGGTTTTTCACGAATAATATGTTATGCAATAAAGAAAGTGGATTTAAATTCCAAACGGTTAATGCACTTATAAAAAAAAAGGTAAAAAATTTCCTATAAATCATATAAAATGATGAAAATACTTATGCGCTTTTTAAACAAAATAGTGCGAAACGACCTCATTGCGACTTCGGTAAATCGTTTGCAGTTATCTATATTTCCACCGGTTCACAATCGGTAAACAAATAACAAATACCGAATAAATATAAAAATTGGTTTTCTTTCTTTAAGAAGAATTACATATTTTATACAGTTATCAAATTTTCTGTAATCATTTTAAAATATGTGAAGTAAAAAAAAAAAAAACGTTTAAAAAATCTCAAAGATGCGCTAAAAATTTCAACAATTTCCAACAAAATAAAAAAGTTCTTAAAATATAAAAAAATGCAAAATGGAAGTTTCATTTTTCAATTCTTTGATACACGAAACAAACGTTGTGCTTGGATAGTATTCTAAGACGTTCAGAAAAAAATTAAATAAACATTGAAATTTGCTTCCTAACTTATATGAATAAAAAAACAATGTATGTTGGTGTACTTCGATCGCAATGATTCAAAAATACAATTAATTTAAAATTATATATTCTCACCTCGAATAGTGGCAAAAAGCACATTGTGGAACACATATTAATTTCTATATGGCTTACCTGAAAAAAAAAAAAAACAATGTTTCAGTAAACGTACTTTATGATTAACAAAAATAAATAGTAGTCTAAGTATTAGAACCTTATGGGTACAGTATATAACAATTTTTTTAATTTTATAAGCGAGTTACTTTTGAAATAAATAAATCTCTTATTAAATATTAAATGATTTAATTTAAAATGTTTTGAATTAAATGCGTTTGTTGAAAAATCAAATGACCGATGAGAATGATATCACCTATCATGATAAACATTTAATTAATTATTATCAATAACGATTACAATATATTTAATATACCAATATTCAAATGTATTATTACTAATTTAGAGTTCAAAAGATATTATTTTTGTTCTCTAAAAAATATGAATTGATCGATAAAAAGAATCTCTAACTTTATAAAAAAAAAAATCGGACCGAACGCAACTCGAATGAATTATAATATTCAGTCAAGCTGTGACAAATTTGAACCTCCAAATTTTGAATAATACTTCACACGTAACCTCAAATTAATCTCAACTAATGCTGGCAACGGTTCGAATATTTAAAATCACAAACACTTTTTTCACTTCTATTTTAAGGATTTCAACTATCCCGATTTGACAATGAATAAATAAATATAGAATTAAAACTTTTTATGTAAATTTTCATACGGGATGTCACGAAGTGCAATCGTAGAAACTGAAAATAACAATTTTAAATTATCTCGTTTGAAAAAAGATCAGTTTATTTTTGTCCATTCTGTTCTTTGCTTGTTTTTATGCGAAAACCACATGTACGATGACATTTTGATCACCCTGTATACACTAATCGCGCGAGTTTAATGCCCGTGAACGCATCGCATTGAAAGTAAATAACCACCGGATATAATACACATAAATATAATAATACTACAAAGCATTTGACCACGATATTAATGTGTACATAGGTTTACCACCCACGTATTGTGTTCGGGTATCGATCTTGACGGATTTTTTTTTTTTTTAACATTAAGCCTCGTGTTAATTTTCAATTAGTTGCGAATCCCATCAGCGACGATTCCAACCGACGCATCACTTGATCTTTTATGTGTCCTACTTCTTCGCACAACCCTTTGCCGAATCCGAAAACGACTCGTCCATCTGAATCGCAATTTTCCAATAGCGAAAAAATGATCGTACACGCGCTTAGCGTTCCCCTTCCATATATTAAATACATAATAGCTGTGTACATTATTGTATACGCGTTTAAACAACGGCAGCGGTGGCGGCATTTCTAGAGGCACGGAGCAAAGTGTGCTATAGGTGTTTGAAAAAAACACGATTGCGTTTTATGAAAAGAAAAAAAAACAAAAGTAGTATAGTAATAATAGATGGAAACGAAATATAGCGAAAAAACACAGTCACACACACACACACACGAACGCGCGATTATTTGGGTTGGTAAAAGAAGGACAGCGGGTGACCGTGGGGGGAGGGGGAGTGAGAGGGATAGGTATGGAGGGAAAGAGAAAACGTGTCACATAACTCTGTCCGTCGGTCGCGTGGTCTGTAAGGGTGGGGAGGAGGCCGACCGACATCAAACACTTGCGCATTAAAAACAAGTATTATACACACTTTTATTATTATTATTATTTTTTTTTTTTGCATCCCCCGCTCACCCTGTACACTATTTCCGCGCCGTCGGCCCCGTGAAGGATTTATGCTCACGCGACCATTCAATTTGGTAACAGGCCTCTGTGCACCTACCTTCCGCGCACATTACCGGAGATATTTTTTCCTCCCCACCCCTTCGGCCGTGTTCGCTGTATTACAATACACCAACCCACGCACACACGCACTGTACGCGCACATAAACTGACCCACACCTATATCGGACCTCCGGCCATTCTCATTAGTTACGCGTTTATGACCGCGGTCATGAATTATTTAACCGAATCGTTTAACACGCGCAATTCGGTGTGCAGGTGAACGTTAATATTATATTATAATGTACACCACCATTAGATCTGCTGACCGCGACCGCGGCCGACGACGAGTTGTCGTATACACTATACACGTGCCCAGAAACATTCCGTAGCGACGTGTATGCGGGAATCGTCCGAAGACAATGTTTTCGAATTACCATATAAGTATGAGGACACACGGCGTCCCGACGAAGTGTTGCGATGCGAAATACTGTACGATATGTCGAGGAAACGTTTACAACTAAGGAGATTACGGTTTTAAAATCCTGAAATCCTGATAGCCTAATGTACCATTGTGGACCTGGGAACTATTTTCTGCGTTCCATCAAATATTCCTCAACAACACTGTAGTACTGACAGAGCGAAATCAGTACGATAACAGCGTTTTTAGTTTACTCAGTAATTATAATTAGTGATCAAATAATATAACATTACTCATTTGTTTTATGACAACCTTGCAAATATGTTCTAACTATATGTAAAGTTGTAGTGCTACAATATAGAGAAGACCAAAAATAGATTAAATGAGCTCTCTTTGATGGTGTTCGTAAAAGCATTCGTCTGATATGTGTTCAACAAAGTGTTTATAGTTTCCATTCGTATGTTTAATGGTCTTACATGGGGATCATGTCATCATGCGATCCCCACAAGACAACTGCGTGGAAATAAGTTTTACTTTATTTGTTATTGTGTTGTTAACGTTAAAGTGATTAGCGTGCACGATGGTACCTATTAAAATTGTACACCTTGCATCGTTATGAGTAGTTATAAAGTATTTGTTTAGTATTATCGATTCGAGGCTATATTATACTTTTACGGCGTAATCTACGAGTCTGTTTCACTCAACTCCTTATTGTTTTTAAAACCGTTCTCTTCCTTCTTTTGTGCTTTATTCGAAATACATTTATACGGACAACCACAAGCAACTGAACACGTACCATGGTTTTCTATAACAATAACATAATTATTACATTATATATTGATAAAACAAGTACAAACGAATGTAAGTCAGTACAGGTGCTTAGTATAAGATGTATATTCTCAGTAAGGTGCGTGTTTATGGAATGCAGCGCTGGATTAAAAATACGGCACGAGCGGGTAAAAAACGTTGCCGACTCCCGAAACGAACCGCAATAACGATATGGTCCCTACGTTTCTACCGTTGTTTCGCCGGACACCGAAACACCTTGTTGGCAACCGTTTCGTATGGACGGTACGTTACCGACGAGTATGAAAGGACGGAAAGGACGAGAACGCTCGCAGACGCATAGCACACGTATTTATACATAGTATACGTGCGCGAGTGTAAAAGCGTTACGCGCATAAATGCATAAGCCCCGTACAGCAATAGCGCGCACGCATAAACGATGCGAGGGAGAACTTTATATGCGCCTCTTGACCTATCCCTATAACATTTTACGGATATCACGTGTGGGAATAATTATTTAAATGCACCGGTCGCCGCTGAACGGTTGCAATAACGTATTCCGCGTGTGTCCCCGGGTGCCGTCACACGCGCCAGACGGCGGTTGTATACGTAATTATTGCGTTCGTGTATGTATAATATTATGAAATCGGCGACTACGAGGTGACGGCTGCTCGTGTAAAAAAAAATGTAAAAAACTAACGGATCAGAAATTCTCTGGGTGAAAAGAAAAAATTGTACGCGACGCGTTTCGCGTGTTTTTCGATTCGCACGCATCGTGTACACGTGTACTTTTATCACACGGAGGAGACGGGGGAGAACTGTATTATGTATAACATTCATTGGACGGGACGAAAAAACTACACGCATCATCCCGGTCGCGTGCTCGAGGACGTGAATTTATTTGGATTATTTTCGGTGTGTTTTTTTTCCGCAATCAATCGAAAGATAAAACGTCCACGGTAAAAATAATTAAAAAAACACACATACGTTCGCACGGTATAAATAGTTTGGATATTATATTATAGTGAAACTGCACCGCGATGTGATTCTGTCTAGAATTACATCCAAAAGATTTGATCGAAAACACGATCCGATTATAGATCATCACGTGTTAAACCGTTGACCGTACATTCATAAGAAAACTCTTAGGACACCAGACGTCTGAAACCGTACGGCTTGGCCGAAGAATTAAAATTCAGGATAGGAACCACTTTATCAAAATGTGATGCATATATGTATATCTTGTGTATAAAGTCTACACGATTGAACCTTCAAAAGCCGTTTAAATAAGTAAGCCCCAGTGCCTATAAAATAGAATACAATTGCAAATGTAAGACACCCACGTACAATATTATTTATTTACACAGACGACCGCGGTCTGCCCGCTAAACGCGCATGTACCAACATTGCCTACTCGGGGTGCCATGTTCGACAAGGAAACGTAAGGGTACGATTGTTATTTTGACGACTGACACCGCCGTAACTACTCGCCAAACGCCCCTTCCGGCGGCGTCACCTCTTGACCAGTGACATAATAATATGTGAAATACGAAATAAGCTACTCGTATTGCAATATACGTAAACACTAGAGTTTAAAGCAAACTTTTACGAATTTGACACGTATAATTGCGTTTTCGTCACACGACATGTGTGAACACATTCATGCGCGTTGTTGCGGTATTGTATACGCTAAGCCACGCAAATGGGGCGGAAAACGCGATCGTGAAAAAAAAAACGGGAAATTAAAGTATACATATAATGTACAGTATGCGCAATACTGATCGCGCGTCAAAATGAAATCGAAAAAAAAAAAAACTCAATTCGTTGTATGCAGTGACTGTATTTTTCGCAGGCTATGGAAAAAAACCTATTTACAATCGTCAAGTTTATCATAATATGATACCTAAATATTACGAGTTCTTCGGGTGCACCCATGCATTATAAAATGGTTCGCAGACTCTTCGGACCCACACCATATCCCATCTTTAGAGTGTATTTTCGTTCACCGCCTCGTCGTTGCTGAGCACATACAGCACAGCTGTTCTGTTTGTAGTTTCCGATCAGTATTCGTTAATGCTGTTGGCTCCGCCCTCGTTAACGGTTAACCGTTTGATCGCTCTCTCCGTTGTTACTTCATGAACAATGCATGCGTGTATACAAAACTATACTGTTCAACTCTATCGAAAGCAGAGAGGTAAAATAAAAACTAACTGAAAATAATGTTTCGATAGAAAAAAATAACAACATTTAGCGAATGGAATGAATTTATTTACATCGTAACAACATTGCACACTGAACGTAAGAATATAAAATATTTGTTGTATTACACAAAGATCGAAGGGTCGAACGGAACATTTATATATGTACATCGAGCCGATTCGATGTTGTTGTGGCCTAAGCGTCATCTAATCTCTGCCTAGATGCACCTGGGCTCATAGCCGTCAATGGGTCCGAAACAACGTTAGCACACAAATGAAGATATCTAAAAAAGTAAATTAACAATTCTACCGGTGCATTTATTTTATCATACCGTTGAGTTTTCGATTGAACCTATGCACTAGATCTGTTCGACACTGTATTATTATCTCTGTCCAAATGTAATTAGGTTCAAAATGTGCCATTTGGTGATTAATGTTTTCTGCCAACGCAGATTCCTCTTTACTTGATTCAGTCTTAGAATAATAATAACCGTTACTATACATTTTAGCTTAACTGTATTAATTTTCTCATTTATTGCCCCGATAATCATTGTTATCATTTGGCCGTGGCTTACACTTGTACACTACACGTGCTCGTTTTCTTTCAACACTTTTGACATGAGTCAAGAGACAGCCAGACTGAGTCTAATCACTCACTGCTCCAAAGTTTATTGGATTTATACACATTTACAAACAAAATACGAGCGTATAATACATGCCTTCTATTTATTTTTATTTTTCACGTGACTTTATTGCCGGGCAATTGAATTTAATGCTCCAGTAAACAAACAACTACATGTACTTATACTACCACTACTATTACTTCCACTATTGCTACTACAACACTGCACAGCGATTCAACCTCTCTTTTTTTTTGTGTGTTGACCTCGAAAAGAAACGAGAAATCGAAAACGCGCGTGCCGAATAAAGTATTATTGATGTATCGCCGACGGTTTGAATTGGACCAAAATGGTGAGATTGAGTTAAAAAAAAACTAAATTAATAAGTAAATTGATTTTTACGAAATGTACACCTTTTGGTGTGGTTTAAATTAAACGTCTTCTACTTGATGACGTCCTATATAAACGTGTCCGTGTTTTCTCCCCTTGATCTTTATTAAATGAAAACGTGACCCAAGCTGTACAAACTATATTTAAGAATGAATAAAGTATTGGCAACCGTTTCGTACTAATAATTTCTACAAGATAATATTGTAACCGTAAGTTAGTTTCGATTATCACAAACAAAATATTGAACAAAAACAAATATTAGAACATCATGAAATAATAAGATTCTAGACAGTACAATCTTTACGTGACGTTGTACATCACTTGATCTTTGCCATGAAAATAATTGAACCGCTAAATCCCTGAAAGACACGTCGTGTCTAGGATTTAAATATTTTCAGGGAGAACAATAACAACAATATGTTTGGACAAAATTGCATTTTCGGTACCTATGTTTAAAAAATTGTGGCCCTTTCACATAAACATATTTTTTAATATTGAACATGACAAAACTTCTTTTGTATCTTTTGTATTTCAATTAAAATACATTGACTGAACAAGGCAGCACATGATTGTCCTTTTAGTACACTAAGTTTCGGTTTTACGATATTTAGACGCTAGGTTCAATCAATATAGGGGTCCTGAATTAAAAAAGCTTAAAATTAAGGACAAGCATTATGCAAATATTTATACATACGGTCCGATTAAATGGTTTCACGTAATGCACTTAATAACACAATCGCGGGTTGAAATCCGCCCGGACCCTATTTGTGGGTGCAGAAAGAAGCTTTTTTGCCGTACCGAATCGAACCGACATCAGATTTAAGAGCCGGTAGGATTTTGCTGATTTGGATTGGAGGGCTGCCCGCCTGTGCGAGTCATCGTTAACGGGGTGAAATAATGATACACGATTTAGACTGCATATAATACAATAGTTATAGCTAATGCTGTTGTTGCTAATACATTTACATTTTACTGTATCGACTCGTATGGAGTATAATAATAACGTCTGTCAGTGTTTTGTTTTGATCGTATATATATATAATATTAATGTGTTTGTTTAATTTTCGAAAAAAATCGTAGACAAGGGGACTGTATACGCAATGTTTGCAAACGGATCGGTGAAACATTCATCGTGCCCACGAACTGTGCGCACAGTTCAGACGAAGTATACATTATTAATATTATAATTATAATGGTGCAGTATAAATAATAGGCGTATACTCGTATAATGCACCGAGCTCCGCATATCTTATACTCGTAAGTGCATAATATTGTTGGGCGTACCACGCATGTAGTTTTCGCCGTCGGTCGTATAAAATCCAAAGATTGCACAGCCTATCGATTCGAACGCGCGCGCGTGCAGCATACAAAATGTTACTCCGGGATAGGGATATCACATCGTTCGGCGTTCGATCCGCAAAGACGACGTGATGTTATCGTCATCGTTCACAATATGACGTGTGCAGTGAATCGCGTCCGACTGGAGAAGCGCACCGCGTTGCCGTCAACGAGTGTCCGCCATGCGCATATCTTTGTATTGTGAACACTCCCCGATGCAGTTCAACTGTTGTTACGGGAAATGAACGCGATTCAGACGGTCTCCGAACGGGGCATGTTTTTCTGAGCCTGTTTGAATTGCGGTTCCCCCAGCTGAGGAGTTTAGTGAAAACCTCCCCAAAATGCATTCGTGAAAGTAGTGCCTTTTATTGGTGCACAGGTCTACACGGTTCGCCGTTCAAGTTTTCCAAAACCTAGAGAAAATCGATCGGTTTTCAAACAGGTACTAGAGAAATTTTGCTGCATCTGATGAAGGAAACCGAACAAATTCCCGCGAAACACTTTTGCGGCATGAAGACTTATCAAAAGATTCATGTATATCACGGGGAATCGTATTGGGCAGCGCGAAGGGTGACATGAGGAACAAGATGTTCAAAGTGCGCACGCGTAATGGTACAAGGCATGAATGGGATTCTTAAGTCGTTATGCGTAGGAGCTATTATATTAAGGAATTCAAACGGGCTATATTTGTATAGATGAGTCGCATTCATTTGCATCAACATTTTTTCTACTGAAATGAATGAAGAATGAACAGAATAATGATCAAAACATAATGAAATATAGTTTATGGCATTTTAAACAGAAATTGGAATTAATATACGAGCGATGAATAATATATAAGTAGTTTGATTCGAATTATTAGAAATAAGAGTAAACTTATTGATCTTTATTTCGAAATGCTTTTAAGATTTAAAAATGTAAATGTTTTTGTTTAAATGCTCGTGCGCCGATAGTAAAAAAAAAAATCTAAATCGGTATTTTATGTTACTCAAATTCTATACTGTTGAAACATTTCCAATACAGTGTGATCACGATATTAGGTACCACTGAATATCTCAGTTGGGTGACCTTGTATTGAAATGGGGTTTTCGGGGGGTGATAGGGAGTACTTGAATACATATTTTAACACCAATTTCAAATTTTTAGCTCTCTAGGTACGCGCATGCGCGATACAACTTACTTTTTTTAAATGGCAACCCTAATTTTTTTTTGCAGATTCGGGTAGAGTATTTTTTTTTTAAACATTTCTTGTATGAAAAATTATTTTCTATTTTCAAAACTGACCAAGTTAGAGTAAGTCAAAATTTGGATTTATGCATAATTCGTGTTTAATGATATTTTCATTTATAACCACTGGAAATAATAAAATAAGTGCCAAATAAATATTTAATTTATTTTGTTTGTTTTTAAATAATAATTTAATAATACTTTTGATCACTTGAAAGGATATTTCGAGCATGTGATAATTTTTGTTATTAAACTGCTATAATTGGATTACAATTTTATCTATTTTTAAAGATTAAATTTATTTTATTTTAAAATAGCTCTAATTTTATTTTTATTTTTATTTTTATTTAAATTAATATCAAAAGATTAATGGGCCTCACTGAGGAAAACTCGTGTGGAGGCCCATGGGTTATCTTAGATTACAAATAATTCTTATTGTTTTAGATTAATTGCGATAAGATAAGCAGGTAATTTAATTATTTAAGTATTTATTTTAATGAAAAATATAATTTTACTTTTTATTCTGTAACTAGACTCGTTCAAAGTGTGTGCGATATCCGTGAATATCTGGTTATTAAGTGTTTCTATAAATTAAAGTTTTTAAATATGAATAACGCTGAAAAGTTGAGTTGGTTTTAATTTATGGCGAATGTCAACGTAATCAACGTCTGGCTGCTTTGACGTATGCCGAACGATACCCAGAAAGATACCATCCAACTCATAGTTATGTTTTACGACTTTTACAAGGGTTAAATCAGAAAGGAAGATTTCCTGGCAGACAAATTAACCAACAAAGGCGTAGAGCAAATATGTTTGATGAAGATAAAGAATTACAGGTACTAGCATACATAAGGGCTAATCCACGTTCGTAAATTAGGCCTGTTGCTCGCGAAAGTGGAATTTCATATGGTCATGTCCAAAAAATCCTAAAAAAACACAAAATGCATCATTATAACTATTTAACTGTACATTTAATTAATACAGTTGACGAGGTATCATACACTTCAACTAATGTTTAATTATTTCCAGTGGTTATAAATGAAAATATCATTAAACACGAATTATGCATAAATCCAAATTTTGACTTACTCTAACTTGGTCAGTTTTGAAAATAGAAAATAATTTTTTATACAAGAAATGTTTAAAAAAATATATTCTACCCGAATCTGCAAAAAAATTGGGGTTGCCATTTAAAAAAAAGTAAGTTGTATCGCGCATGCGCGTACCGAGAAAGCTAAAAATTTTAAATTGGTCTGAAAATATGTATTCAAGTACTCCCTATCACCCCCGAAAACCCCATTTCAATAAAAGGTCACCCAACTGAGATATTCAGTGGTACCTAATATCGTGATCACACTGTATATTTTTACGAATGTTTAGAGAGAGAAATAAAATCAAATATATAACGGGTTGTGGTGTGCACGTAAATTATAATCATCGCTGTTATGGTCCACGGATATAAGATTTTAAGGTAAGACCAGAGGAAAGCGGCGTTTGTGCGGTTTGATTGCGGGAGAGAGAATTGTTTCCTCATCTCCCGTTACGAAAATAAATGCGATATTTTTAATCACTTATGTTCACCGTGTAATGCCGACAGTAAAATTGCAACGGGACTCCTGCACGATACGTCTGGATGACTTATCGATTTTCCGAGCCAGGTTAACCCGTTGCTGTGCCATTCATAATAATGTTTTTAACGATACAGATTGCCGCTGCAATTCAAACGCGACGAATATGAATGAGACCGCGGACCTGTTATAACGTCCTTTCAGTCGGGCTTTGAATGGCTCAGAATAGCTCAGAACTGTTTTTCCACTCTGTGCAGAGCTTAACATTTCTCTCGCACATACATTTCAAATGAAAAACTATTGCCACGGGTTGTAACGCGATACGTTCGTAATAATCACGTCTTCGGAAAAGTGGGAAACAAAGTACAGTGGCTACATCGCATTTACATAATTGAAATCAGTCGTCTTATTTTCTACGTTAAATAATTGTTGTAAAAATGAATATTAAAAACTGAACAATGTTTTAACCCTTCTCACACTACTATAACGATATTACAGTAACGTATAACTGTCAGAAACAGAAAATGGTTTAGAAATGAGAATAAATTCACAGTAATTATATTTTTATCATTTTGTTCGTTTGTACATCACATAGATATAATCTACCTAGTGGTTTCCAACCTTAGTTAATCTTTGCCACCTGGTAGATTAACTAAAAAATGCATGTTTTTATTATTATTTTTTTTTAATGCATACTTTGGAAATAGGCATTACAATATACACAATGCCTATTTTTTTTATATATGATAATATTTTACACACTCCAAGATGACAACTTGCGTCCCTTCCCCCTTTGTGGACTTCGATAAGAGACAGTGTGTACGAGTGGATTGATCACGTGATGTCGTTTTCGGGATAATGATATTGCCCTGAGACATTTTTAGTCCAGTTCAAAGTTTACGCGCTGTGTTAGAATATCATAATATCGTCTGCGAACGTTGCTAGACTTATCCGGGTTTAAGACCTTTTTTTTGGGGAATGGTCGGCCTGGCTTTTGACTGCGAATATAATATCGAAGAAAAGGCCATACGAATTTTCACACGTCTGCTCACGACTGAGACGTAACGCCCAACGGCACACAAAACAATTAGTCAAAAAACCGTGACCGTCCTAGCTTAAGGCCGGGATCTATATGGTTAATCGAACCAAACTGGATGTATTTTTTTTCCATTTCACTCGAAGAACAATATCTGGCCTATAAAGTATCATACATTTCAATAGAACCCGAAACACCTTGGCGATTTAATTGATTTTAAAAATTGATAACACGGTTCTATACAAGCGGATTATTCGATATCACAATCGAGAACAAATTGCAAGAAATCAATGTCGGACTCGCAATATAAAATAACCAAACAGACATCAAATATAATTGTTTACCACCACTAATAGTGAATCAGACCCGGTTAAGATATTGTGGGCGTAGAAGAAAATGTGTAAAAGAAATGTACGGAACTGTCGTGGGATTTTGAACACGACTGCGAACGTACATGGTCTACGACAATAGCTCGAGGCACGCCGTCTAATTAGGATCTGCGGGTTCGAGAGAAAGAGAAGAGAGGGTGTTATGAGGGGTGGACTCGAAGTAAGGGATCGACGGGGTGGAGTGTAATTCGAGTGATTTTAAATACGAACGCACAAAAACACAGTGCGTGTAATGCGTAACGCAAATACGCGCGCGATGTTTGTTTTTGGCGACAGAGTCGCATTGTCACCGGTGCGAACGAAAGGATATAGTGTCAATGGGGCACGCGGATTACACATGAGAACACGCGACATTGTCCCTGCGAACTCGTGGCGCGCGGGTCGTCTCCTTCGTTCTCGCCGTAGTACGATGACGTCTCTTCCGGTGTAGCAGCAGGTCTGCACACGCCATGCACGCACCAACCCTACACTATGTACACGTATACACACACACACACACGGTCTTCGCTCGTGCACGGGTGGTCCGACGGCGAAAAAGGGTTTTGTGCACGAGCGTTCAGCAAACCGATAAATTGAATTAACATTTCAATTAAACGCCACTGCAGCAGGCGATAACTGTGTGATTATGATAATATACGCGAGAGAAATGCTTACGTATACGCGCGTGCCAATCATCGTTTTGTCGTTGTTTCCGTCGTGTCAGGATGAGCAAACACCAAGATCAATGTGAATCGTGAACACACGTATGAAAATGTTTTCATTTAAATTTTAGATTCTGAGTGAAACTAGGAACGTTTTGGCCATATCGTGATGTGTTTTTTTGGTATGTCTGTGCCCATGATTTCGACCAGAAGCAGTTCGCAATAGTCATAGGAGGTTATTGATAGGAAATGGTGTCTATTTGGTACTTTAAGAGAGACTGTCTCACAAATAATTGAGAAAATCGGAAAAAAAATTGCAAAAAAAACTTTGTCACACACTATGTATCCACTATTTTTTGAATTTCATAGGTACAATATTTTTCAAAAGACTTTCCTTGTAGCCAACGGAAAATAATTTTACTAGAGAGGTGCAAGCAATTTACATAAGCTTTAAAAAATTTAATTTTGATGAAATTGGGTATTTCGAAGAATTTTGATTACCCAAAATTAGTTTTTTTTTGTCATTCCATAAATATTAACAATAGTGGCTTGAAACATTTATCGACTGCTTGTATGAGCAGACATTTCAATATTTAAGAAACATTTATTTTTTTCGTAAATGATAGAACATTAAAAATGCAATCACCTTCAATAAAAATGAATGTTTCTATTGCTAACAAGACGTATCAGTGGTATGGGTATATCGAAATGGTAAACTTTAGTGCATTAAGTAGTTATATTAGTAAGTATTATGATTTATATATTCTGACTAAAGAAGGTCGCGACACCATTTTGTTTTATACCTTTTTGGGTGGTTTCCAGGTGTATAGGTATGAATACATCTTTTATGCAAAATTAATGATTTTTTTAAAGAATAATTGTGGTACGGAGCTTAATAATTTCTAGTGGTTTATATCCAGTTCACTTATTATAATGTGTGGCAAACACTACACATTTTGATACCATTCTACGGACGTCGGTATATACGTAAACCGATCGTGACTAGAAATATCATTAAACCAAAAAAATGTTCGCAATTATTTATGTCTTATGTTTGACGTACGCAATTGGACGAATTCGTCTTACCCAGGATTTTCGGAGTGCCGATAGCTGGTAGCGCGATAGCACCAAACGTGACCGCGGTCCGGACGAATAACCTAAGCTAGGCCTAGCCATTTCCCCGAGATATTTCCCCGCGGGACTGGAGCGCACACTGATCGTCTGACGTCTTACTCGGCAGTGACTCACTGAGTAGAGCCGAAAACTGACGGGTACAGGTTGTAGCGCACGTGTTCTTTATCGTTTTACAGCGGGCCGTAAAATGTGCGGTGCTCGGCGCGAGGACGTTATCGTTTCACCTACGGGCAAACCCCATTAACTCGGAACCCTCGCCTCTCGTCAAATCACTGTGTATTATATGATAATTGCGCGCGATACGCGATGATACACCGACCATCGCAAAAACGTATAATCGTACGTATGCGCTGCTGGTGTATATAGGACTGATGCGAGTCGGCAAGGTTTCACGACACACCGGTCCCATATAACATCGTGGTACACCTTTTGTAAGCTAAGCCTCCGTTGTGGGCCATTGTTAAAAACGCAGTGACTCGCGTTTAACTGGATGTGGATGTGAACACGTCATGTAAGTAGTTGTAACGTGTACTCAGGGTTGGGCGAATTGCTCGAGAAAAAGTAATAAATTACAAATTACAAATTAATCAAAATCGCAGTAAAATTAAAAATGACATAATTGAATTACTTGCGTTTACAAATAAAAATATATAAAAAAAAAAACTGATAATTGTTACAAAATTGATTTAAAGAAATGAGAAGAAGTGCTCGTGTTGTAATTAAAACTTCAAATAAAAGAATAAATAATAAACATGTAGAGTATATTGTATACATTATATAATAAATAATAGATATAGTATAAAATATAAAAAATACTTAAATGTAAGACACCACGATTATTATTTCCTTTTAGGTAAACCAACTTTTCGAATTGTTCATCAGATAGCCTAGAACGGTTAGGTGCCATTTTGAGCCCGGCAAAAGAAAACAATCGTTCTACTAGGGCTGAAGAACAAATATCAGTATTGTAACGAATTTAATATAATTATTGACAACCGTTTTGAGAAATGTCTTCAGAAGATAAGCAGGATTTTGGAAACATACATACTAAACAATTGTCCTCATCATCTTTATAATTTATAAGAATTCGTATTTTCAGTACCGACAATAACAAATTTCAGCTATATTTATACACAGCATTCTTGAAATATTAATATCGGCTTTAATAATACCTTCTGGAATCCAACGCATTTTTAATACGGAATAAAAACGTGTAGCTAAAATAGCATTATTTGCTTAATATGACAAATGAAAAAAAATTTGAATCTCCTTTGTCGTTTGCAAAAGGCTAATTCTGTATTGCGAAATGTGTACAATTACTATATCATATAGTGTACATGTCTACATGACTACATAGTATGATACGGCCGTACGAGTAGGCATGAAGACAATTAAGATTATGTTAAAACTACATTTGTTCAGTGCTCTAGACTCATCTTGTTAATTTTATTGCGAACCGTACGTATTAGTATTTATTGCCATTGTGAAATTTCGGATTTCCGGCTTATTGAATTTAAAAAAAAAAGTAATTTCAATAATTTTGATTTACTAATTGTACTAATTTTAAGTTATTAATTACGAAATACTTCAAAATAATGTATGAAAATATTAATAACAAATCACTGAAGAAATTCAATTACTGTAATTGAAAAGTGCCCTACCCTGTGTGTACCGAATAAATCGTAAACACGTAACATCGCGCACAATACGTGTAAAAGTTCTGAAAATCTAAAATTCGTCCGCTAAAAACATGAGGGCGTCGATAAACATCAGTTATATAATTTTTTTCTACGTCACTAAAATCGTTTTGAGCTCAAGACCTAGGGTTTGCCGATGTATTCCCTTGGCGATGTTATGCAAATGAAACCTAACCTGACCGCGGCAACGTTTATGCGATTCAACGCGCGTTCGTCGCACGTACATAATAGCGCTGCTGTAATACGATATGTCCGCACTGTATCACGGGACTTGATGATCATTTTATCCATACCCTTAAATACCGACCACTTCGGTTAAATCAAAACATGTGCCCTCTATTGCGTTAACGACGCTTCAAAATTCGATTATTTACAGTGTCACGGTAATGTACATTATATGACCGGTGTCTGGTAAACAACAATATCTGCTCGGGTTAATCAGTGGAGTGGACTGTTTCGGGGTGACCGTATCGGTACAAAAAAAAATTTGATTTCGTTTTGTCGTATTTACGAACTACTATTAACAATAAACAATAATAATAATTATAGTTGTGACAATATTCATAGTAACGTGACACAATTGTGCCGGCCAGCAAAGGGAGGATAATAATAATAAAATAAATATAATAAATAGATTATTACAATATAGGTTATAAGAACCGTGCATTGCAGTGGAATCGGTTGGTGGACGTGGTGTTTTCGAAATTGGTGAAGTTCATCCACGGTAACTTCAAATCGTAATATATGACGATGGTGGACTTTATGGTAAATTATAAAAATGGTAGCCAAACTAAAAAAAAAAAAAAACAAAAGGGAAAAAACACAAAAAAAAACCACGATGTGCTTTAACGCAAGTCCGGTTAGCGGAACGATAGTGAGACCAGCCGTCGAACTGTCAAAATAATTACAACCGGTAAACCCAACAAATATTTATTACGTTAAAACAGTGCGTATTATTGAATGTCTCGACTTATCACTCGAAAAATATTATTACGGATTGGATATGTTTTTTAGAAATAAAAACGTACATTTAGATTACAGTATGATTGAAACCATAATAAATAAATTGTCTTAACGGGAACAAAAAAAAAAAAAACAGCCTATGAAGCGCTCAAACGACTACCTTACCCATCATTGGACAAGTTTTGCATTGTAAAAGTGATTAAAATCGTATTTATCGAAGAAATTAAAAATGCATAATTCATGTTACGAGAGATGTATTTATTATATAATATTCTGTTTCCTGTTTCCTCGATTTCGAGAGTTTAACTCGAGTACCAATGCATATATATATATATATATATATATATATATATATATATATGATATATAAATATATTTTATGTACGCGTACTGACCAATATATTATATTGTACGTATTATAATGGGCGGTTTTTTTTTTTTTTCATAAGTATTTGTAAATTCCCGTATGTATATACACACATATCGACGTACCCACGCGCGTCGGGTCAACCGGTATTATTTATGGAGGGCAACAAAAATCCTCAATATAAGCTACCGATACATATATCATTATACATATTATTCACATTAAATGTTCAATAATAAAATAAAAATACAAAAAAAAAACCATATTAAATAATTTGTAGTTCAATGGCGCGGCGGCCAGTGATATCAATTCATTTGAATTGAAAAGACCGGCCCGCGAAACGCATGGCTTCATCCGGTGCACATTCGTTAATTAATGATTATTAAAATTAATCGGTGAATTTTTTACACGGGATCGTTGGAACGTGAACATTACACTCATGTACACGCGAATTTTCATACGCACGAGTCGAACGGTTTAATTTACCAGAGGAAACTCGTTCGAAACTCCAAATATTATAATATATAGTGTTTTATATGTTGCACGAATCCTGCTGAGTGCATGTATGGTGGGGGAAGGGTGCGGGGCGGCGCTTCGACAGCAAAACTACCGTATACCTACATTTTTGTAAAAAAAATTTTTGTACGAATTATCTACTCACGCATATCTCGATATCAAAAGCTATACAGGGTGTCCCACCGGGTCTTACACAGACAGATTTATCGCACTTATAAGTTTATTTATGATATACGTCTTATAATTATAATAAATGAAAACAAAAATTAAAATTATCACCAATTTATAAGGCTTAATATTCTAAAATTGTTGACTGTTTAATTTTCAATTTTCATTAAATTATTGATTCTCAATATTTTTTTCTGTTTACAAGAAAATCGTTATTATTAATTTTTATTTACCACGCTTATTCTCAACAAGAGGATTCTCATTGTTTGGTTAGAAAGTTAGACACTTAATTATTTATGTTATTATTTTGAATAACGAATACACTGCAGGTTTTTTGTAAACTGATAAAAATAATTTTAAATCAAGAGGTTAATAAAAAAAAGACCATGGGAAATTCCTAGTCCCATCCCTGTTTCCTCCATCTCCAACAATGATCGGCTGTTTGTAATAGAAGTACTGATTCCAGGACTGATCAGAAGGGAGCAAAACTTGAAAACGGTGACTTTCATCGTCAGGATTGTATTATAATTAGGTCCACCACGCGTATTTACTAATAAAATAAGATCTATTCAAGACACGAATATGACCGGCACCCAGAATACCCGAGCCACCCCTGTTACAGTTAATTTATTTATTTATTTATTTACCATAGTAAACGTCAACCGGAAGTCATTGTTAGTATAAAGACTGAACATTTTTTTTTTTTTTTTTTAACATTTATTAGAAATATACAATCTGTATGATAGATACAATAAGCATATGAGCTGAGGAAAAGAGAGATACAGTTGACGGTGAAAATCGTGAGGGGAGTAGCTACCCAGCAGTAACACTCGACGTGATATTTGTTTGGCTATTTTACATTATATACATACACTTATGTTAACGTTTTTTTTTTTTTTAAATATTATATATATTATACAGTGCTAGCTAATTAAATCGCGACACCAGCGCCTTTTCAATCTTCGCGTTGGATTACCAGGAATGTTAGGGGAGTTGAGGGCGAGAATAAGCGGATTGGGATGGTTGGTAAGACGAGAGCGGTAGCGCTTAAAGGAAGATGTGGCCACGTCGGCTACAGTTGGTAGTCTGAGATCTGAATGAAGAGTATGGTTTGTAACGTAGAAGGGAGCATTGGTAATTATTCGAAGTGATATTGATTGAAACGTTTGCATTTTGTAAATATTCGACTTTTTTGCAGCTCCACACAATTGGATGCCATAAGCCCAAATGGGCTTCAGGAGAGTTTTGTAAAGTAATAGTTTATTATTAAGGTTTAGTTTGGACTGTTTGCCTAGTAGTGGATACAGACATTTTCGTCTGGAGTTTAGCAAGAGGCGTTTTTGTTTAATATGCTCGGCCCAAGTTAAGCGTTTATCCAGGAGTAGGCCTAGGTATTTGACCTTATTAACTGGTGGTATAATTTTGTTTTCCAGGGAGACCGAAGGGACTGCGCCTTGTCTGAGGGTAAAGGTTATATGTGAAGACTTTTCATTATTTATTTTTATTTTCCAGTTTGAATACCATTCTTCCATGTCATTTAGATGATTTTGTAGGTGTTGGCAGGCGACAAAAGGGCTTTCATTTGAAGTAAAGATGATTTTATCATCAGCAAATTCGGCCACTGAAGTGTAAGGAGAAGTTGGCTGGTCAGCTGCGTATATGTTGTAGAGGATTGGAGACGAAATGGCACCTTGGGGTACACCAGCCAGGATGGGTGCTAGGTTTGAGAACTCGGAGCCTACTTTAGTTACAAAATGACGATTTTCCAAATAAGATTTGAAAAATAAGAAGTAGGGAGGAGGAAGAAATTGTTTTAGTTTAAACAGAAGTCCGGTGTGCCAGACTCTGTCGAATGCTTGCGCAACGTCAAGTAGAACTGCGGAGCAGTAAAGTTTGTTTTCGAAGGAGTAAGCAATGGCGTCGGTTAGGCGTTGAATTTGGTGTATGGTGGAGTGCTTGTTGCGAAAGCCGAATTGGGTATGAGGAATTATGTTTTTATCATTAACGAATTGTGATATACGTTTGATAATTAATTTTTCGCATAGTTTCGCAAAGAAGGGGAGAAGGCTTATCGGGCGATATGATGACGGAATGTCCGGGGGTTTGCCAGGTTTCGGGAATAAGATAATTACTGAAACCTTCCATTGGAAAGGCATGTAAGATAGTCTTAATATAGAATTGAGGATATGGGTTAGGTGAATAAGAGCTTTCTTAGGTAGTTGTCGAGGTACTTCAGCGGTTATCAGATCTATCCCAGGTGTTTTTTTGAGAGGAAAAGATTTAATATAATATTGGACCTCGCTTGGCGAGAAAGGTTTTGGGGCTTGATAGAGAGGTAGAGGTGAGAAGAGAGCATTTTCAATATTTTCATCTAGTAGATTATTGTTAATATCATTGTGTGGTTGAAAGACTTCGAGAGGTGTGAGCAGAAAGTATCTGCTTGTTCTTTCTCTGTTTTGCACCAGTTACCATTACTATTTTTTAGCGGAGCTTGGGTGGTTTTCTGTTTAAGACAACTACGGGTTGCCCTCCAGAGTGATCCACCTTCTGTGGTGAGCGAGGAGGTAAGACTGAACATAAAATATAAAACCAAGTATAAGTATAACAGTTAGGAGTAAATTAAAATTCAATCATTTTAAATATCTACATTAAAGGTACAAAATACAGTTTACGGTATACGATGAGCTATACAGATGTGTAAAGCATAAAAGATAATAAAGCAGATGAACAAAGATCACATTTGATTGGCCAGCCTAAGCACTCATCGGGTTATTGTGACCGTATGAAATGTATAATGGGTAGGAACGTATAATAGCGCAAATGTAGAATTTAATAATCTATTTTTACAACGTTATACATCCGTTACTTGTAAACAAACGTCCCTGTGAAAGATTTTTATTTTTTTTTTTAACTGATGTTATACATACAAACAATGACCTAGTTAAGCTTAATGTGTGTTTGATGTTGGTCTGGGGAGAGGAACGAAACAATCTTCCGAAAACGACTATACGCTTTAGTGGGTTTTATCGCGTGTACCTGCGACAACACTGCGCTAGTGTTCTGTACGTTGATTTACATATTTTCATATCGCCGAGTACATAATACGTTTTAACGAATACCGCGGTATCGCCGTAGGACGCGTTCACGTCTGACGAATACGCTCGTTATTAAAAATATTTTCTTTACGTGGATATAAATTAAATAAAAAAATTCAATTATTTTTCAGGTCAAGTATACGCAGGTAATGGTGGAAAACAGGACTGACTCGAACTCGGACGCAAACTAAATTATCTCCACTTCCCGTTCTCGTGCGCATTCACGCACAAGTTAAAATATTATATGCTCTGGATAAATAAATAATCATTTTCCTCAACAACGGGACTGCGTAAAAAAATAAAAATAGAACCAAACCCGTTCTTATTAAATTTCCTAATGCAGGTTATATTCTCGTAAATTTTTTTTCGAATAACTTTGAAAATATTTAAGGTTCCCTTAAAATATATTTCGTAGCAGCTAACATTTTCTACTCGCAAGACAAAACATTTTTACGTTAAAGATTTACTCGTTGGTACTGTCGGTATAAGGTACCGCGGTAACGTCATCCGTAACATAGTAACATCTCAAATGACCTGGCGCGTAACGATCTTAAAACTTTTTTTTATGACTAAAACGAAAAAAAAAACACGCACGAATAGTTACCCCCAGAGGTGAACAGCGCAATACCGAGTATTGACAGTGTGATACAATATTCCGAGGTGGTACATCATGGTCAATGGCGGACGAACACAGTAAATTCGAGCTCAGGATTCGTATTTCTCGATACTAACCGATATCGCGTGTTTGTAACACGTATAATCAGTGGTGCAATCTTATTTGAAGCTCTTGTCGAGGTTCACCACGTGATATTCATTAAACTTGTGAAGTTTGGCCATCACTGGCGTACATTATTCTTAGACCCATTTGATTCCATCGAATCCCTCACCAGCTCGGAGTGAAGCGGTACGCGTTTTGTTTACGTCGTCAAAATCACATACGCGCGTATAGCATTCATATATAAAATATGTTGTGAACACATTTAAGGATTGTGCGACATTTTTCGCATGGACGAAATTAAATTAATTATGTTTTCTTAAAATAAAATTCAACACACATTTCTGTAGCGGAGACACGGCGCACGTACATACACGTAGTAATAATAATAATAATAATAATATATAATACACCGCAACACTGTATTTCTCGTCGTATAATACGAAAGGAGAAGGGTGGCGCCAGGGGTTATAAATTGTTGAAACGACACGGGTAGGTGTGCGTGTTTCGCGTGTCAGTTGGCAGCACGGAGTATGTGTATGTGTGTGTGGAGGTACGCAACGCTTTACTAGAACAATAAAACTGAGTAAAAAACAAGAGTGGGTTTTTTTTTTAATTTTTTTTTAATTTTATTCTCTCGTCGCTTGTAGTGTCAAAGGATAGGGGTTAGCGAAATTAACATTTTAATACGCGTTAAATTAATGGGGGGGGAAACCGTCCATCCGCTCGTCTACCGGCCCGCTCTCCAGCTAAATGTGGTATTATGCGAGATCCTCTTTCCGCGCGAGCGCAGGTAATCGACCGTACGCATCGCATATATACCACTCGTCGCGTGAACAATCTTATAAACATCGCTGGAAATAGGTCAAACGGAGTGAATATCTCGCCGAGAACTAACGTTTTTTATTTTTTTTTCTTAATTTTCAACTCTTGTGCTGCGATACTACAATCAATTAGACGATACGGCGAGGCGCTCGATAGGGCGCTCGTGTAAACCGCACGCTCGCTACCACGTAATGTTAGCGTATTACACGGAATGCGCACGCGCTGAGATTTCCGACGATGGTTCGTAATACACGTGAGCGACGATCGGAAGACGTTCAACGAATCGCGGGGTGTTATAGAAACGAAAAAATAATAAAAAATTAATATCTACAAGGTCGGCTTAAACCATAAGACCGGCCGAAGTGTGTAAATATTTTTTAAGACATTTTATCGTCATTGTGTGTTGTATACGTGAAATCTTTTTTTGTCCACTCGTGTTCGGCAGTTCCGTTTTTATTTTCGTGAAAATATCGACGAAAACGAGAATCGTGTAGTACCCTTTGACGCGGAACTCACAAGCGTCGATAAAATGATTTAAGCGGTGAAACCTGTTTGGACAAACCCGGATAACACGTTCGGTACATTTTTTTTTCACCGTTACTACAACTAGCTGAAAAGTGAAAATTCTATTGCGATTCCTAAGTGCATAGGCAGAAAAAGGCGAAAAATTATTGTTGAAATAAATCTCTTAACACTTATAATTTATTATAAAATTATTAAGTAATTGTAATTTTTTGTAATTTTATAGCGGTAGAATTATTTATATTGACGTATGGATTATATCAATTAAAGTTGTTGAACTTTAAGTAAGAAAATGTATTAAAACAGTGTTCACCGTCTTCCATGTGTTAAATAGTATCTATAACTATAAGCTGAACAATATTATAAATTTGTATGCACTTGAAATAACAGCTTAGAAGCAAAATAAAATAAAACGTGCTGATTACAAATAATATAGTGTGAATCTATATTCTACCTAAATATTTATAACTTCATACGCGATTTACTTTTATATCTAGCAGTTATTTTACCAATCCAACAAAATATTGACTGGCACACATAGATAATATACTCGTATATTATATTATTGAGGCATTTAGATTGCTGCACATTATCAAGTTTCATAAGCCGAGATATGTGTAAGCTAAATCTACTTTTTCTACCACAGCGCGGTGTCGCGGCGGGTGCGTTCATTTCTTCCGTCAACAATTAAATTGTACCGGTTATACCGGAAGTTCGGACGTCATCTGAAATCGAATACTGTTCCCGTACTACATGCGACTCCGTCTAATTAGATGCGGTATTTTCTTTGTATTTGATTGTAATAACATCTATAGTATCATATCGTCGAGCACGTGGTTTTCAGTTTCAAACGATATTCTATGAGACACCGAACCTTGGCTCAGCAGCCCGAACACCGTCTACTGGAGATCGGCGCGGAATCCGATCGGTTCGAACAAGTTTGGTGTTGTTTGCGTCCCCCGCTAATATTCAAAACTATTTTTACAACAATTTACTTGTTTAAAAGTTTTAATTAATTAACAATTTCCCCATACTCCCACGGTCTTACGAACTGTATGGGTGATTTGCGTGCACCATACGGCAGCACACGCATATATTATTATAATATGTAGTGGGTTTGTGTGTGTGTGTGTGTGTGTGTGTGTGTGTGTGTGTGAGAGGGAGAGAAAGAGAGAGAGAGAGAGAGTAGACTTATGACTTTGATACATATTTCCTCGTATATTGGCTTATACAATTTTAATGAATACGACATACGTAAACTGCGTACAAAGGTTCTACTGGGAAATCGGAATGAACAAACGAATACATTTTACGCCGAAATGTACATGTATAATAATATGCAATTAATTATGGTTTAAAAATAAATAAAAAAAACACGTTTTCGGGAAAACTAAAATATAACTATCACAACTATAACATACATTCGCATATAAACACATAGACGCAGTTGAAGGGCCACGACAGTGCACGGAGTGTGCTTGTGCATGTGAGTTACAATAGTATAATACATAAACGTTGCCTTTAGAAAGAATTATTATTTTCGCATTATGACGGCACGCAAACAAAAGTTTAATAAAACGAAAATTGTCGAGAGACGAATTTAATCTCGAAACGTTCCACCGTATCCACTCGAATAAATACTATATGCATACAAATATATGATTAGCGGAGAACGGGATTTGTCGAGTTTCCTCGAGGAAAATGTTGTTTCGTATACAAGAGGACTGAAGCGTTGCGAGTAGTGGTGATATTATGTGAATATAAATAAATTATGGTACGCGAAAAGTATATAAGACACTATTTCGGTGAAGTTAATTATGAACCAACTGAATCATTCGTCCAAGAAACAAAGTTCCTTTTTTTTTTTTTTTAAACATATATGCATATAATGTGATACGAATTCGGTGCACGTTGATTCATAAGGTTTGAGCAGACGCGTTTGCGGTTTAATTGATCCGAACGTTGTTTACAATAATCGTTAACAATTGTGCCGAGTATAGATGTTTTCGAAGCATTTGGGTGTAAAGTATGAGTTGAACGAACCGGTTCGATTATAACGAAGTTAAAGTTATAACGCCAACAGATCGGTTCTATTGGGCGCACATATAGGCGTCATGTTTTACGTCCTTTGAGCGTATACTTTTTATGGAACGTATTAGAAACGCGTCGTTGAATTACAATTAAACCAGACCGCTGAATCAAAATGCACGCTCAACACTGCGGCTACACGCTCGCCGCGCGTCCAACGATTGCCGTGAGAATGTATATGGATTACTGCAATGGTCGTAACGTATACTATTTGCGTGTGTAAAAGTGTACGTGCTGAAACCACGTAGAAAAACGCATCGATATGTGACTGGGGTTACGGCGGTGAATACATTTTTTCCCGTCAAACGACAGAAATAATGAAAAATCATTTTTTGAATAGTAATGCCCCGCGGAGCCTTATAGCATTATAAAAATATGAATAATCGAGAGTCGTGACCTCAGAGGGAAAACTTTTATTTTATTTTAACAACTCGATAGTGTATTGCTTATTTTGTTATGCACGCCGTGGCAATTTTATGCGAAAAAAAAAAAGAAAAAAGTAAAAATACTTAGTTCTATAAAAAGATATTTCAACAGAAATTGGATTTTGTGAAAAAAAAAAAATAAAAACAAAATCTATTACATTCAAATTGAAGAATGTGATTTTCTACGGAAATTCCATGATGGAAAAATATTGCACTTGTACTCCTGCTCAGAATTTCACTGACCTAATTAGAACGACGGTTGTGGAACAATATTAATCGGCAATATTATTATACAGTGACACGTTGGTAATTAATAATTATAATTGTCAAATGGATATGCATCTACTGCGATTCGTTACTTTTGTTTAATAACCGAAACACATATTGTACACGCACCGTCATAAATGTTTTGGACCAAAAATAATTTTGTTTGCCAATGTCTCGAGTGTGAAATAACGAAATGTTTTAATACACTCCGTCGTAAAAAGAAAACCTTTTAAGGGTAAAAAAAAAAAAAAAGTAAATAAATAATACTTTGTGCAAGGAAACGAAGAGAGAAAAAAAAATTATATTTCCCGGACAATCAGTTAAGTAAAAACTACTGTAATGTAAAGTTGTAAGGAAAACTTTTCTCCGTCGAATTCGAAGAAACGTTACACGTATGCCACCTGTTCGGGCGGACATGGCCGGAGGGGTAGTTCTTCTGCCTCCGTTGACTTGGCGCGGTAACTTCGCTACAATTGCAGCCAAACAAGTGTCGGGCAACCTTTCGCATTCTCTTTGATTCCCATTGTGTTCGGGAAATACCATTCGAACTTTGTACATAAATCCTAAATCGCGAAAGTAGCGGATACAATATTTGAATAAATAATATACGCATATTACGTGTGTACCATATTACGAACGCGCGTACCGTCTAACATATTGTATGCTTAGGTACACCGCAGTGTATTGTGTATACGTCACTGTAATCTTTATGCCCGTTGATCTATTTAATCAGAAATGATGAAGACTAGTCAAAACTTGTGTTTTAGAATATATTTTTTAGAATTTATTGATATAAAATCATAGTTTATTTTGTGAAGGGATGTTACAATCACTGCCAATCAAGTTACAGGATATAGTTTTTTCCTTCGCGCAGCAACAACTTAAGTTTCGACAGGATCTGGACTTTATGTGGTGCACATGCAAAAAATCATGCGAAACAAATCGCCTATTGTGTAAAAACAAATATACCATTATATGTAAATGTCACGATTGTTTGACCTGCCAAGACGAATAAAACTAGTTATCATTAAAATAATCACTAATGCTTATTCCATATATTGGCTTTTGTTATATAATTGCAATTTAAAACCAGTATCAACATTAAAGTCATGGTTAATTCTAGTTTTGATGGATTTCGGTTTATAAAGGTAACACATCCATAAATATAAAAAAGACGATTCATCGACATTTATATTCGAAAAACAATAAATTAAGATCGGAAGTAGACTGACCGGGAAACGAATTAAATGTTGTAAGAAACCCTGTTAATTATCTCGCCTAACTACATCCTGTTGAAATATTTTAATCGAGTTTATTTTTTACCAACTACGACCCGTCTAAGATCTACAGAAGTACTGCAACAAATCTGTTTATTAAAATGCTAGAACTCTGTTGTAATCCTAAAAAACAAGAAAAATGATAAAATCTTACTGAGCGCATAATGTTCAAGTCGTATATGCTCATATGCATGGTGAGTTTATGGGCTCCCGTAGTAATTATGTAATCAGTTATGTTTATTTATGAGATTTCTTTCAATTTTCTTTTGCCTAGTCGTTCTTTGGGAAAGGAAAATTAACTATGAGACTCGTAAAGTCATGAAGTCGATTTCCACTATAAATGAACCTTATATGATTGGTACATATCATACATTTCATATGTCTGCGATTTAAATTTACAATCACTCGCGGTTATCTCTGATATTCATATTGAACCTCAATAAAAATAAATATCGTTCCATAAACTCTTACGTAACTATGGAATATATAAATTATATTTAGGCAACACAAATATTTTCTTTTCATTAAAATTTGAAAATGTATAGTCTATACCAATAATAATATGTACAATAAGAAAAATAAGTGATTAATGAAAATAGTCACATCGTAAAGTCGAAAAGAATGTGGAGGGACGCCGCCCGACGTAACATATAAAAATAATAATGATAGTTACAATAGTCTTTATTAAGGAAATCAAGTTTAGAGACGGTTGTGTGTACATATTATGAATTATAGAATAAACTAGGTATAAAAATAATGCATAGGTAGGTACTAAGATAACATAAATTTAAATTTAAAAAATATGAAAAGAGTTAAAACAATAAATAATACATTAAACATACAGTTATATACAAATTATAAAAAGAGATTAAGTTAAATTTTTTTTTTTTTGAGGCGAGAGAATATATTTCTTCGTACTATAAAGAACAAAACAAAATTGTTTACAGTACCTATTACCTGCAGACAATATGAAATTTGCAGGAAAATATAACATGTATTTTGTACTTATTTGTAAAATGTTTATTCATTCCTAACATTCATTGAATTTATCTTAAAATTAAGTCGCTCGAGAAGTTCATGGCAAACTAATTTATTATACAAAAATTTAATCAAAAATCTTAAATTAACGTTAAATATCTGGTTTTTAAATAATTTATTTAAAAAAAACAACTTATGTTATAATGATCTGAATAGAAAATTCTTGAAATTTAAAAGATGAGTATATTAAAGAATTATATCCAATTGAGGAGTCTCAAAGTCTTATCTATATTATCTGTGTGACAAATTAAAGAGGCATTCTATTTTGTATCGAACAAATAAAAAATATAAAGTGTTTAATGCTGATTCTTCGTAAAAATCTTTACACATACATTCTAAAGGTCCTAATTCCATGAAGGAATTGATACGAATATAATTTAAGTCATTTTTTAATACAATTTCGAATCAATTAAAGCTTCGCAATCATAAATTGTAATTAAACGAATTCAAGATTAAAATATTGTTTTTTAAAGAATCATAAATATAAATCGTAGATATTTTTGATACACCGGCGGTGTAAATTAATTAGATCATCTGGAAAATAAACATAATTTTCAATAACATACATTTGTTTGAATAATTTAGTGTCATTACACTCATCAGCAAGAGGTAAATATGAGACAACGCGAATTTTTTAAAATCTTTACAATGTTTAGTTGCTAAAAATAAAAAATAATAATGATGATATACGAGTATGATCTCCTTAGAGAGACCAGATAATAATTAAATTGGATCAGATTAAAAGTTTTCATATTTTACGATTTGGATGTTAAAAAAAATGCATATAGGAATGCAACGGATGAGACCTTATTTTATTTACTAATAATGAATGATCAACCTTATAAAACGCTATTTCAAAAGTATATCGACAAAGGACTGTGTATACGGGCATCAACAGTGCCGGGTTAAGGGAGGGGCAAAGGGAGCAGTTGCCCCGGGCGGCAATTTTTTAGGGGCGGCAAATTATTAACGGTGAAAACGAAAGTTTTGAATTTTTCTAATGTATTTTAATTTTTAGAAAGAATTATTATTCATTGAAAAATGTGTATAACAAAATATAAAAACAGTAATATTATATTAGATATTTATATCGAATCGCCTACCACAGAATTATTACGTGAATTAGCGTTCAGCGTATTATTAGTAAAAAGAAAAACCATATTATTATTATAGCGTAGTATAGTTAAAATTGAAAACAACAAAACACTTTATCGGTGCCAGACAAAACTGATTCACAGAACCGATTAAAAACCGTCAAGAGAACACCGCAACTTGCTACGGTCGACGGTCGACCAAAAGCGTAAACACACATTTATGTTTGTCCGATCATAGTATCATACTGACCAAATTTTATATTTTTTTATTGATTTTTATTTTTCACTACACACGATTTTATATAAGTAGGTACTAGGAATCTTTTTAAAAATTATCTAGTATACATAAATGTTAAATGCCGCCTCTAAAAAATGCCGCCCTAGGCGTGGGCCTGGGTACAGGTTTATAAAGGGCGTCATTTTAAAATATGCCCCCAGGCGGCATATTCGTTAACCCGGCACTGGGCATCAAAGTACCTATGTAATAAATGTTTGCTTTCAAATCGTTGCTGTTTGTTGCTGCATACTAACACATCGTCAGTGAGTATATCACACAACAAAGCAATGATGTAATTATTATTTTCAAGGAAACTCTCTGTTTTATATTGCAATGACGCTATGGTATGGTTTTCCCTGAAATCTATAATACTCAATACCATTATAATACTGCTACAATATATCGCGTACCCAACCTAATATTATATATATATATGTATTTATATATTTACGGTAATATACTCGGGGAATAACGAACGTAAAACGAACGTAAAACGTAAATCATTGCCATCAATGATTGTTTAATTAATAAAATTGATTTAGGAAAAAAGAATGGGTTGTGGGTAGGAAATCAATTACCGAGTGATAAAACGCTTTCATTTCTTGATTAAATTATACGACATCTATATCGACTGTGGTCGGGGAACGCTTCTCCGAGCGTATTAGCAGACAACAGCAGTGCGTAATTCCAAAGAGCTTTTTCTTTCTACATTTTTTTTTTCAGCCAATAGTAAAACCAATTTAAAAACGTTCAATTATTGAACCATATTTAAACACTTTTCCGACGACGGTGCCTGGCTTAAGGAAAAATAACGAAAGCAACTGATTTGTGTGCAGCATAAATCGATAATATACGAGTAAATTATGTAACGCGAGCGCGCGAGGTGTGCGCGCGATTTCGTTTCGTAAAAGTAATATTCACCGACGACGACGACGATGCGCGACGGGCCGTTTTGTGTGCATCGTAGTCGTTTCCATAATATGAACTGCGGAAACTTAAAGCGTTCCGTACACGTATATTATATTATAAGAATTACGGAAAATCGTATTACGGCGGGCCTACGGCATTTTTATTATTGCGTTGTTTTCTACACGCGCGCACAAGCACCCGCCCACTCACACGAACAATAAACTATGTATATAAGTACGGCGGATTACAATTTTTTTCTTGTGGCATGTGCGGACAATTGTCTCGCCGACAGACAATTGCGCTAAAGGTGTGTGCGTGTGAGTGTGTAAAGGTACGTGTCGGTTTTTTTTTTTGTTTTTACTGCGAATGCAGTTGAACGGATTTTATATACGTGAGGTACAAATAATATTCTTTCACTAAGTAACACAGGGTGTTCATAAAAAAATATAAATATAAATAAAAGAACCCTACCTTTTATTATATTTATAGTTTCTGTCAACAATTTTCTCTTCTAAATCATAAGTCGTAACGACGCGTGTTATTAACGTATTCAGCTCATACTAAATGCACATGCATCAGTAAAAAGCGTTAAATTAAACGATATGTTGACTAACAGTGCTAAGACAGAACAGGTTGATATAGGGAACAAAACAATAATAAACTCTAATGACCACCAATAACTATTGCTGTTGAAATCTTAATTTCTGAATAATAGTAAATAGCGAAAGCTAGATCCGCATTGGCGTTCGGCATAATTTGTCTTAATGGCTCATTAATCTAATAGTCCATAGTAGCAAGGGATGTATAGAATGTCACGGACAGAGGAACGAGTTTCACGTTGGGATACCTTCCTTAAAGAATATCAAAGGTTTAGTAACACATCGAGGACCCAATCGCAAGAAGTGCCTTCTCTTTTTTCAAAATAGTCTAAATGTCGAATACGTTACATCAAAAATTCCAGAAAAATTAACTAAATATTTTACGTAAGAAAAATGGTTTTTCAATATTTGCTTGAAAAAAAACACAGTATTAAAGAAAACATAGATATTTAATGATACATTGAACATAACCAAATTTAGGTCTTTTACGCCAAAAACAGCGGTGAGCATGGTCAACGAATAACCCTGTGCATACAGTGAAATTTCTATATAACGATGTTGAAAAAGTAACGAAAACAATTCGTTGCATCGAGGAATTACACATTTTTTATTCAATGTTTTTTTTCATTTTAATTTGATTAATTACATACACATGTATATTTAGGTACATAATATGTACTTTTATATTAAGTGTATTTATTATGTAAAAAAAACATCAAATATCATAATATTAAAATGTAATTAATTTTTTTTTAACTTATAATTTAAAAGAAATATCCAGTTAGTTTAGTTTGTTTATTATTTTTATAAATTGTATTTTTTCGTAAAAAGTTTCCACATCATCAAAATCGTCATCGTCATCAAAAATTCGATTAGGAACATTCGCTCGCTGTCTAAATCCATTTGTCACAACAGATAAAGCGTTTTAAACTTAAAATTTATCGACAGTTGATAAACATTTACGTTTCGAAATTTACGTATAGAAAAAACGAGAGAAAATGCGTACGTACGCGTCGATATTGGAGCTGCCAGTACTTCAATAAAATTAATCAGTTTGCCTACCTTCGGCGTCTTCTTTTTATCGAATTCAATGCAATTGTATTATTTCAGGTACGTACGTATACACTTTAAGAACTTGCATGTGATGGAGACAACGAGTAAGAAAAAAACATGTTTGCTATTGAATAATTTGTTCGTCACACAGAAACATCGAATTTGTTATTTCCTGATACACTTACGTATAATCAAGTATAAAGGTCATAGTCATTGTTTCCGTCGTCCACATCCGGCGGGCAGATATCAACGGGCGTCGAGCCCGCTCGCGTGTGATTATAAGCTCGTGCTCGAATGATTATAAGTTTAAACAAAAAGTTCGCGTCTTGACTTTTACGTTTTTATGCGCATTATCGTTTTTTTCCCTCTCTTGTACATATTTTTGTGCGTTTATATACCGGCGATATATTATTATCATTATTATTTATTACCTATTATTATTCCATAATATCATATTGCAGTTTTCGCGTGGGCGATGTTATCATTATCACTATTTACCTGTATAACTTACTATTGTTTTCGACGGGTGTGATGTCATATTATCGCGCTTATGCTGTCACCACCGGTGTTTACGCCACCATTTAACGATTCACTGTTAGACGAATTATTGTTTAAATTATTATGTTCTTCATTAAAAGTCTAATAATTCACTATTGTACCTATGTCATACATATATTATAGACAATCTTGGGTACCCATTTTTTGTTGTTCTTAATTAATTTATTATAATCATATCACTATCCTCATACTATTATTTGAAGCATTATCTTTATGATTTTTATGAATTTACGTTTTTTTTCATTTCATGTGTTACAACATATTTCGTAGCCTCGTCCACTCGATCACCCATCCCCATACACTCGTGCTCCTATTTTCTGTACCGGAGAGGTCACAAACAGTTCTTAAATACATTACGTTAAACGAAAATTTCATAATATGGTGGAGTTCGTTACATGGAATCTTGACTGCATAGCATTATGGTAAACATGGTAATATACGTGTAGTTGGGTCTGAGAACACCAACGGTGTGTGAGAAAACGCAGAGGACGCGTGCACGAGCTACACAGACCGTCGCCTGACGGCACGTTATTGGATGCGCCGCCCGTTAAGGGCGAGGTACGATTAGATTGCGAGGAAGGAGCGAGGATCGAAGAGGAAAGTAAAAAAAAAAAGGAAAAAAGGACAAAGGTTTTCGTTGTACACGACAGCGCTTAATGCAAACAACACACACGCGCGCCTTGCGCTAACTTTTAAATCCCACCCGAGACCGATTTTTCTGTATCTAAATTACTTTTGCTTCTACCCAGCAGCCGTGCGGACTAATTAAGTCCTTCCGTGCCCTCGTCATTGTCCCGGAGCGTATACACCTAGATCGCAAACGCCTCGCCCGCCACAGTTCGGTCCACCGACGGCGCGACCATGTCGTTTCAGACGTTTTCCCACCTGAAATCACACGGTCCCTTCCCCGCGAGCACATCTCGCTACGCTCGAGGACCGTGTGTGCGCGAGCGTTTTAGGAGTAAATCACGAAATGAAAACTTACTCCCGTGTTACATAGAATATTATACGGAAGCCGGCGAGGAAATATTTTTTCATTTCACCCGCTCTCGCCGCGTATAGCGGTACTCGTGGGTACTTTCCGTGTCCCTTCCCGAGCCGAAGGGCGCGCGTGCAATAAATAACAATAATAATAATAATAATACCGGTGAAATGATAAAAGAAATAAAAAATTCCGATACGAGGTGAATTGAAATTCCCCGAACGTTCGAGAACGAAAAAAGAAATAATATATAATATGTGCCTGTTAACTTCGTATAATGATTACCAATTGTAAAACGATTATTTTTATTATTATTATATTTCTCTCTTTTTTTCACGCTCGGGAATTAAACACAACGAAAACGGTGATTTCAAGGACCGAATCTGATTTATTATTACCGTGGAGTACGTCGGTCCGTGATATTCCGTCGCACGTGATCGTAAAAAAATGCCGATCGGTAAAATTCATATTTTGTTTCATATTTGAACGCCAGCACATAGCTGGACGGATTTCTTCTGAATTGCTTTTGGCTAATTGTGTTTGCATCTCATCTAAAATATTTGTGTTTATTATCGCGCAGGATTCCGCAGTATTTTCGCGATACACACGCAATAACATACCAATTACAGCTGATAACGTAAAAATAACATCGTTGAATGAATAAATGCATTGGTTATTTAATTCATTCCAAAACGAGAACCAGGCATTCTTTCCATTGAAGTTTATGATCAAAAGTTGGGGATTCACAGAAGATTAACTTGTTGGGAATTCATAAAAAGACATACATTCAACAGTTCCGGCACAGAAAATACCGGTTTATAAGTTGCGTGTATACTGTGATTTTAACCATGGATGTTCATGTTTTTCAATCGACTCATTTAAAAAAGTAATGAAAAAAAAACGATTTTCCAAGACATTTGATAATATTGTAATGACATTGAATGTGTGTTAAAATCTGAACAGATAGACGCGTGGTACTCAGATCATTTATCAGATTCTGAGCAAAATTTGAAGTGTGCTTTTTCGCGTACTCTTCTATATTGACAATCGTCAGTAAAATGTTAAAATAATACTACTTTTTTTCACCGCAAATATAATAAAATATAGATAGGTCAAAGATTTCAAAAATTATTGTTGATAAGCTTTAACTTAGTTTCACAAAGGAGAAGAATTACTGATCCCAAATGTTGACAAAAGTTTTTTAATTTGTATTAATCGACTTTTGATGATTGCTCCGTCAACAAAATCGTTCATTTGACTCATAAAAGAACGATGGGTCGGCAAAGTTGTCTGGGAAGATGTCTTTCCAATCACGATCTTGTCGAAATAACAAATAAAACGCAGACGAATGATATTGATCTACAATAATAATATTTTTATACTTTTCTACATACGTCATATTTCAAATATGTATCTACCCTAAAATCGAACGGCCAAGAAATCGTAACTTTATTACTCCAATCGTTTGTTAATTGTAAAATTGATTGACTTTAGTTTTATTATAAAGTATTTAAAAAATATTTATATTGTATTAAAAAACTAAAACAGTCTCCTAAATATTAGTTAGTGTTTTATGAATTTGTTGGCTCCATAACGTACTGAGCAAGGTCTGTACAACGACTTTTCGAAACCCCTTGAATAAGGCCAAGTTTTTAATGTTGCCAAATTTAAAATTAATTAATTACACCCGCATAAAAAATGATTTTCATATAATATATTATATGCACACTCCCAAGCCGTAAGTATTAAATTAAAAAATATTTTTTAAATAATGTACGTATATGTATGCAATATAAGATTTATTTATTTTTTATTATTCAAATTTGACGTGCAAAGACCATTTTCAAATAGTATTATATAATACGAGTACATTCACATTTAAATACTTAGAGTAACACGTAGAATTGTCGTTAAAAACTCTACAAACAGTTTAACATAACATTACTTTTTTTTTAGCTGATCGATATAATTTCTTTGCCGTGAGCAAATACCAGTGCAGTAATCATTTTTTGATTATATTTTACCGAACGAATTACCACCCCCCCCCCCACGCAAATAAATATTTGATTAAATAAAACGCGTTGCATTAGTTTAACACCATTCGTCCGATATAATCTCTTTGGATTTTCCTCTACTCCCGGATTCCTATAAAAATTAAATAGCTACAGACTCTAAAGCAGTGAACATTTATTTGGGGAGTTCCGTTGATGTTGTCATTTGTTAAAAACGAAGTCCATCTTAATTTTGTTTATTATTTATTAGACAAAAAAGAAAAAATCGCGTGCACCAGAATTCTACACAACCATCGCGATTTCGGTCGCAGTTAAAAATGCGCCTCTCCACCAGGTGTTTTATAACTACTACCGGCAAGTTGTGGCCCTGGCTCACTAATGTTTGGAAGATATATGAAGTTTTAAAATCAAGTGTACTCATCTCCTGAACGATATGATTGAGTTATAAATATTGAAATTAAAAGGATTTATTAAAATTTTGATCTTAACAACTATTATGGTAATGTATAATTTAAAATTATAAATTGTAAGAAAATAATTCTTATCCATCTCCAAGCCTCTCTGTTCCTCTTTAAGTAATTTTGGCCCACGATTCCTAAGTCTAAGTATGTCAAATTTGACCCACTGAAATCCTGGATTTTTTTTATAGAAAGCACTTGTTTCCAACATTCCAACAAAGAATAACAAGTGTATTTAAACTTTTTCAGTCATTCACCTTCCAATATTTCCAAGAGTTAAATTTCTTAAGCTGCTGTATCAATTAAAATAGTTTTTCTTAACGGGCATCAGTTTTAAATAACATCAACTACAAAGTCTAAATTTGCAAACGATGGCTTAAGTAATTTTAAGTCTTTAAACCTACCCTCAAAATCAGCTCCCGGTACTATCATTATATCGTGCCGCTCGCGACTCTCTTGTCGCTGGCCAAACCTACAGGTACGCATTAGTCTCGGAGAGCTCGGAAATTTTCAAACCGAAAACATCGGGCAGACGTCGTGTCAGACGAATAATAATCTTGTCGAGTGTGAATACGTTGACGGGAAAAAAATGTTCACTCGTTTCGCAGACAATCATACGGTGACACGCATATAACTCTTTTCTCACCACGAGACACCAATATCCATCTATAAAGGGTAAACGTTTCAATGCAACACTAAATAGCTCGGTTTATACACTGTACGCCGCGCATTTTGTGTAACATTAAATTCGCAAATCATGTCGTGCACAATGTGCGGCAGTATATTGTCATCGAATCTCTGCGACCCTAATACCGTTAAGTAATAACTGAACAGGCGCGCGCGAAAAAAACAATATAACCAACGATTATCCGTCGTATGATGAAAACGCTAACTACATAACACGCGTGTTCATTATAATATCCTCCGATCGTCGAATGATAATACTTAACGCGAGACGAACGTAATGTAGTATGGTGAATACGACGCGTGTGAACGCAGAAGTTCTAACCCAGGACAACGGTCCTATACTTTCCCGGGAGACAGAAGAGCGCGACAAAAAATTGTTTGGAAACAGAAATGTTTACGCGGCCCGTAAGGCTTCGGAGTGTAGACCGTTAAAACAGGCATTACTCAAACGTGTTCGTGTGCATTAGATGTGCGTTAGATGTTTTCCAAACGTTTCACCGAACGCAACAATACTGTATAGGCTAGTTATTTAAATATTTCCTTCCCGTTTCATATCGACGACATCGTTGAGGTCTTATGGTTTTTTTTTCGTTCGATAGGTAGCCAAGCTCTACTCTTTTCTACAAATGCGTAACGAGTTCTCCCACTCCGTTCTTTGCAAAATAACAGAAGTTTCCGACAACATTTGGTAGCAACGTAGTTAAAGGGTTCTGGTCGACTACAAGTACTCGGGTAGTTTACCATCCGATAGTATTTAGCAACTCGGCTAAAATGCTCGTACATTTCACACATGTTTTAGAGTCATTCAAAATAACAGTTGACACATTATGTAATATTCAAGAACCGAGGCCGAATCTCTAAAAGAAATAAAAACCAAAACAACCTTGGTAAATTTTTCCGGATTTTTGGAAAAATGTTTTATTATAAATATAATACCAGAAAAGTGCCTATTGTGAAACTACCCGACATATTTTAAACGGTAAGAACCGCAGTGAAGCGTATACATTTTCGTGCGGTTACCTTTTTTGCATTCCTCCTGACCCGTCCCGTCTCGTCACCATTCGAAAAAGCTTGAATTATTCGTCCGTCCGATGTGATATCTGAGGTTAGCGCGCATCAACGTTTTCAATCGAATTTAACATTTGTCTCGTAGCTAAAAAAAATACTACGAGTTTTTACGTTTCGATTGCTTAGCTAGCGAACAACGGAATGGAAGAAAATTGTTTTTAAATTGCGCGAAAAATTAAAAATAATAGTCATATTGTCTGTGGAAAAATGTGAAGAACGGAAGACCGATTGTAAATATTTTCCAGCTGGTCTGGTTCACGTTCAAAGTATCACCCTGTACGCCCGCGCGGTGGAACGGAGAACCAAAGAATGCGTCGATTTACGCAACGTTTTCCACACAAAAACTCGCACGTAAACGTATATCTATATGTTACATACAGATAGCGATATTTAAGGTTTAGTGGTTTTCGGAATGTTCGGTCTGCGAAAACAAAAATCCCGGCGACCGAGGGCGAACGGAACGGGTCGGTGAGAGAGAGAGAGAGAGAAAAAGAGAAACATATTATTTACTATTGTACTGCTGTGCGCGGTCGTAGGTATAATAACCGTCGACGAAATTTATGCGTCTGCCGCGAAATTCTTTTAGGGTTTTGCTCTTGTGCGAGAGAGAAATAAAAAAAAAAAAACAAAAAATTGATCGGTTTAGACGACATTCGCCGCGGCGACGACTGTGCGGTGTGGCGTGTACCACGCGCGCACCCGTACGTATATAATAACACGTAAGATAATCCGCGCGCCCACCCCCGGTAACGTGTGAGCTGCGCGGTCGGCGCAGGGTGTATACGGTGTTTTCCCGACGAGAGTTTAACGGCGTTTCACAACCCTGCTCGTATACGCGATACGAATGCGTAACATGCTCGTAACAGAAAAACGCATGTAATATCATAGATGTAGTCCTATGTGTACGCGTATAAATGTGTTTACGATTTTTTTTCTTTTTTACCGCCCAAACGATATTCCGAGTATAATGCGGTAATAATAATGATAATAATAATAATAATAATAATAATAATAATAATAATAATAATAATAATAATAATAACATATAGCCGTTTACGATGTACTCGTGTATACATGTTACATGTATCGTATCAGCCCACGCGTTAAAAATTAAACTTTACTTTGTATAATATTTCGTACAACAACTAGCCGAATCACCCGGCCTCGTCTGGTAGATATTTTATTATTTAAGATAAGAGTTACAATAACTATTTCGTAGTGAAAATAAATTATTAGGTTGGAAAGCGCTCAACCATCGTATTTGATTGTTATGTATTTATACTATATTAGCTGAATTTCCTGTGTTACACACGGAACAGCCTTGGCCATGGCCAACAATTACGAACACAACAAAAAAAAAAAAAATCAACGGTCAAGCCGTTCTCAGATGATGGTCTTCCACACATGCGACAATCAGTTTGATATTTATTATAGTTACCCGTCACTACCGTCAGATTACGTTTTTGTTACATTATTAGTTTAAAATATTTGAATTTCAGTAAAAAGTATTTTTAACGCAAATTAAATCTTATCACACAACCGAAATAAAACGGTATGTTGTCACTATAATAATAATAGTGTTAATAATTTTATTGTTTTTGTAATTTGCACCGATATTCGGGAACGCTTTAATGAAAAATTCCTCTTTCGACGATATTAATAATTGACAATATATTTATGTAAAACCGGAATTCCAGTGGAAGCTACAACCGAAATTTTTCCGTTACCAATTGCAAAAAATTGTTTGGAAAATACTCCCACCCATTCATAACTTTGTAGGGTGACTTGATAACTTGAAGATTTTCACGTACATCCACAAATTCAATGATTTCGAGTGTACGTTCATTCCATCTGCAGCTGTTGATCAAGGACCCACCGGCCACCAGAATCAGCGTACATCCAAAGAGCTCCTGATTATTTAGAAAATCTTTTAGCTGTCGATCGAGAGCCTCCAACGTTCATTTGTGACCCATCTTAACCAAAATTATTACTTTGAATTTCCGCAGTACTTTTGCCAATGCTAATCTTTTGTCGTGTTACCGTTTTTTTTTTTCATATTCTCATTAAATATATGGAAATGTACAATGGATGCAACCAACTCCCATCCAAATAATCATTAAATGTATTGTTGTTATAGAAACGTTAATTTTATTTTATTTTATTATATTGTAGGTGTTCGTGTTGTCTTCAAAAACTCGCATCGTCTTTTCTTTTTTTATCCGTGTAACCAAGGTAACCCACGAATCAGCAAATACATTTTATTATTTTTTCCAAAATCATGGATATTTTATTTTTCGTTTCTTGCCCATTTTATCCCTTTAAAATAAAATTGCAATACGCATTATAATATGTGTTATAACTTTTCTTATTGCTCGTCTAGACCACGACCGATACAAACATATCCTGAGAATTTCAAGTCTGAAGGTATCATAGCTTAAGCTGTGCGATGATAATGAATCAGTCAGACAGTCAAGACTTTTAGCTTTACATTCATGTATTATACGTATCGATCAGACGGCGATTTTCGTGTGATAAAACATCGATTAATCATATTCTTAATTTGTTGACGTCGGATTGAGATTTCACGATTTATTCATCTGTTTGTTTTATTCGTTTGTTTTTACGGTGCATACGATTTATATGCAACGATACTGATATGGAAACGAGCGAAAACTGAATTGCGATCATAACACAAATGAGGCTCAGTTAAAGTGCATGCATGTTCGAATAAAGCTTAAAAATAGAGTACGATTGCCGTATGATTATAAATATTTTTGAATAATGCATACTATTTGTTATGTATTCAGGATGATTTTTAACAATGTCCAACTCTTTTTTTGGCCGTAAATTTCTTAACTTTGGTATTTTTTTTTAATGATCAAGTAACCATTAAGTATTTGTTTTCTATAATTTTTTTCCATGAGAAAACACCATTTTTTACTACGGTATTTTATTGAAGTTATATTTTCTGAATTTTCGTGTATTTAAATCAAAATTAGGACGAGTTGATTTTGAATAACTCTGATTTAAGTTTCAAGGAAAGTAGACTAATGATATAACTTGAAATTACATGTTATCGCTAATTACTTCTGATTTAAGATAACATAAAATTTGCATATTTCTCGCTCAGTTTAATTTCAAATTTGAATAGTTCAGACAGAGTTACTTCAAATTTTTCCTACGTTAAACGTCAATAATAAGTTTTAGAAAACTTAGATTTTTTGATAACTTGACATTAAAAATCCTAATTGAACCAATTGAATAGCCAAGGAAGTGAGCATTGTTAAAATGCACTCTGTATATGTTTTGGCTAGTGTCCGAAGACTGGATTATATATTAAAATTACCCGGCAAATCATGAGTTAAAAGCCAATGCTTTTGGCTTACGCCATAACTTCGAACTTAAGCCATCAATACAGATGGATAATCTTAACAGTAGCCGATAAAATTAACATTATCCAACCATTATCAGATTAGGACTTAATAACTTTGACCGTACCGTTATAACTAGTTACAATGGTACTATATTTCACTATATTTCAAAATTTAAATTTATATTGTTTAAGTGTAATAATTACGATGACAACACGTTATTGTCATGCCAGTAGTTTGTTTTAGAACAGTGTTTTTCTCATAGGCTTCGTGCATACACATCTAATTTTCATAGTCCAATTGGTGAACACTTCAACTACATTTTAGTGAACTTGGATTTAAAATTGTATGTTTATTTGTCGTAATTTTAGCGACAAACCCAACACGTAGTTTGGAAAATTGCTTCGAAGAATTTCATTCCTGAACAATTAATTTGAATGCATTATATATTTAGAAGTCAAGACTAAAATGTTATTTTTAAATAACATTTGTTATTGCTTATTATTTTATATTATTAATTTATAAATGGGAAATTTACTAAGGAAAGTGGCTGTTATGTTATTTTTTATTTTATTATTATGTTCTAGGAATTAATTAGGTACTGTATTAATAAATTAAATAAAATGGCATCTTGTTCATGGTATTTTATAGTTCGTTATTATACTATATTCGTGGATTTATATTTCTCAGAAAAAAAAAAAATAAGAATATTACAGTAGAATGTTTCCTACTTGGCCGGTAACAACACGTCATTGTATACCTTATCCTAACCGAATTTCCATGTGGCTATTGCGAACAAACTGATAATACGGAGCGGTAGTGAACGAGTTAACCTGGGTGGTTAGGGTGTGAGCTATGCACGTGGCAAGTAAAATACTTTTAAAAATGTAAATAAAAGGAGTAAGTTTCAATAGCATAAAGTCTACATAGTACACAATGTTGTGTGTATTTTCTTACGTAATTTATTCATTATCCATTTGAAGTTGAAAAATGCTAATGACGGGTGAATAAGGTCCGAAATTTAGATATTAGCCAAATTCAGCGGGTGTACTTGTAGTTAGACGGCTTATTTAAAATACGAAGAGTGCATAAAGTTTAAGACTAATTTTTTTTTAAAATCTTTCATATAAATTACATATTGTTTAACGGAAAAACACCCTTCAAATTTTAAAAAAAGTCTAAAGTGTACACAATAATTATTTTCTTTTCTATTTGCATGTCCGATCGTTTAGTAACATTATTATTACAACGGATAATTATTTTTACTGATTGTAAAAAAAAAAAAAATTATCAAAACTATCATAGGTATTTTGCTCTATAACAAAAGCGCGTGAAGCCCATAGATACAATACGTTTTGGGAGTGAAAACTGTTACCCCTCGGAGAGTTTGAGCATAGAAGCACAGTACCACCGGATAAAAAAGAGAGAAGTAACTCCTCGGGAAAAAAAATATGCACGCGACAATAATTTATTAGTTCATTACATAAAGCCTGTTTTTAAACACTAACGTGTATGAGTATAAATAATATTTTGAACAGAAATTAAAATCCTAGAGATTCCACTGAAACGATTCTTCCGGAATAAAAAAAAAAAAAAACCGTGAACGCCTATTATGTTTTATATTATTTATATCGTACGAACTTAACGATGATTACGTTGTCCGATATACAAGACATTGCGTTTCAAGAAAGCGAAAACCTCTATTCATCATGAATACGCAATGGTTAAACAAATTCAATTTTAGAAATAGCAACGATTCAACACGTTCTTTCAAAACACAATAACAGACAATTTGTTATTCGATAGCCAAGTGTCAAGTAAACTTAATCGATGAGCAATATTATGCCATAATTATCTTCAGTTAAAGAACTTAACCTACTCGTGTAAACTAATTGTACCGGTGTATACATATCTTGTAAGAGTAAAAAAACAATTTATAACACTTTGATTCGCTGCACAAATACCTCAAACTACCCACAGTCACCGAACTCACCAACATTTACTTTAATGGTTCCTTGTTAAAATATCAAACCATATTATGAAACTCCTCGTCAAAAGTATGTTCTCATTTTTCCTCTTAGCCCTTAGGTAATTTTTAACGTCTCAAACGTAAATAGTCCAGAGATTACTCTAATTGAATCGGGGATCGGTATCAAATGGATAGCTGGATGACAGTTATAAAAATAAAAATGTATAAGTTTATAGTACCAATTGAAATTCTATACTGATATATACTGTTAGTGACCGCTAGGTTCCTCCATGAGCATTCATGGTTTTATTTTTTTGCTTACGATGTATAATGTCAAATTTACAGATTGTTTTGAATACCGGTAACGAATATTAAATATTTTTTGAGTAAAAAAAAAATAAAAGTTTAGTTCAGACGGTTGGTTGTAGAAATCAAACGTTTGTTCGTACAACAGAAACATCATATAAAAGTTTAATAAATACAATAACAAATTTTAAAAATAAAAGATAAAAATAAAAATGCTGGGCATAACGTATAAGAATTTACTGCCGTGTTTAATTTAAGTAAAAACTGTGATAGCACTGATAAAGAGAGAGAGAGAGAGATAAGTTGAGAGAGAGAGAGTTAAGTAGAAGCCGGTAATACGTAAAATAAGTTTGGAACAAATATAAAACGTCACAAAGAGAAAGAATTTACCGGGAAAAAAAACTAAATTACATCATAAAAAAAGATTTTAAATTTTCTACGAAATGATCGTAAAAAATTAATTGAAAACGATAAAAAAAAATACAGGCCTAATAAATTAATAAGAACTAAATAAATTTTATAATTAAGAGCTAAAAATACGAGAACATACACAGACACAAAATTACTATTACATTATTATTACATTATTATTATTCATTCGGAGTAGAAATACAACTTTCTTATAAATCTGTTAAATATGTTAAACAGTTTTACAATTTCAACTGAACCGTTCCTATGTTATAATAACACCCCCGAGTGCTAAGTATACATTTTAATTAAACTTACTACGTTTTATATGTTTTACGAGTAATGAACAAATTGCCGCAATGAAACGGGATCACTACACTTCGAACGGAATATTAGCCTTCAACATGACATTAAACAATTTGACTTATCGTTTTAATGTAATATTACATCGCGCGCACCCGGAGAACCGTTCTCCTTCGCGGGAACACGCGTCCGGATAAACGGGAGAGAGAAAAAAACTAAGAAAAAACGATTTCCTCCCGTAACAAATATTTTAGTGGTAAATTTAACGACGCGGACATAAGTGTGCTATATAACGTATAATGCGCGCCGTAAAAAGTGAAAAGGCGACATGAACAGTAGAGTACCGATCGCGTTTATTTCGTTTTGTACATTTCGCAGGCACTATCATATTATTTCTAGTAGTTTTACCGTATAAATTAGTTTTCTCTACAGCGGTGCACGCGCGTATCTGTTATACACCCTGCGGCGCATGTCTGCACGATACGCGAGGGACCGTAAAGTACAAAACGCGTAATGTGTACGACGATTTTATGACGCGAAACGGTGCGATTCGAAAAAAAGTCGCAGTCGATCAAGGACAAATATTATAATTTCCGGATGAGCACCGTAAGCCGTACCGAAGATTATGGTATCGTGATGATTAAAACTTGGCCGTTACAGCTATAATTGCTTCAGTTACGTGTTTCCGACGAAAAGAAAAATACCGGACGTAAATGCTATAGTTTAACACTTTTATTCGCGATCAGCTGTATATAAATTGTCTGTAACTTAAAAAAAGATTATTGAATTTTCGTGCGACTAATTTTATAAAATGTACTTGTATATTGCTCCATCACAGTGACACGACACGTTTTAACTTAATAGTATTACCAATAAGATTTGCAAATATATCAAAAATGTCTAGGCATGATTTTTCGCATGATGTACACGCCTCTCACAACCCGTGCGCACGACTATAGTTATACACGTTCACTTTTTTTGAAGTCCCACTTTTCTATCCCCTGACGCACGGTGGTGTACTGACTGAAATTTAACTATGAGCTCGGTACCATTTCTATAAAGTATATAATATAGTGTTTTTGGACATATTCTAGCTGGTGACCCTTGATAATCTATTGACGGTGATGAGTAATTCTCAACCAAAATGATTGAATTTTCTCGAAGTGAGTCATTCAGAAGGGTTGGGTTTCAAAAGAGTAAATTTTCATTTACGAATCTATTTATAATTTAATCTATGATACTAGGTTGGTCAAATAGATTATTAATTAGTACTTTTATAACACATTCAAAGTAAAAAAAAAAATCTCGAGAAAAAATGGTATTCATTCAATATTTTTATCACAGTTTATCAGTAGCCTAAGCATATGATAATATGAAAGCATATGGTCTTTTATAAAACCATAGTTTTAGTTAATCAAATACTACATTTATAACATAATATCAACAAATTAAATCTAAAAACTAACGAACAAAGTTAAATGTTCGATAAAACAACCAAATTAAATAAGTCGCACGTGGAATATGATTGTATCATAAAAACCATGAAAAATGAGACTCTATATTATGCAGTAACAGCGTATAAATCTAAATACACATGAGGATTTCAAAAAGGTTGTCAATAGCAGTTTTGAATAAAACGATCGAGACACCAAATGGAATCTCAAAGCAGAATTAGCTCGCTAAACAAAAAGCCGTGTCAACTTGTTAATTCCTAGTGAAAATAATACAATAAATACACCAACGACAATCTGGTTTTAACTATTGTCTCCAACCATGTTCTACGTTATATTTTGGATTTTATATTTTAATTTTGAAACTAACAAGAAAAAAATTAGTTTCTAGAAACGAGGTTTATTAATCTACATATATTATTTTCGACAACGATGACTCTCGTGACCTCGTTGGATCTGATATCTCACAAATAATTTTAAGATTTTCAAAGAGATACTTCGGTTTGACAGATCTCTACTAGGAACTCATCTCATTCACTTTATTGTTAATTTATTTGATAATGATTGAAAGGAATTATTTTAATATCAAAAGAGAACCCGATTGAAAATCAATTTAATATTAATCAACAGAAACGTTTTTTTTTCTCATAAGGATCAATTATTTTCATTATAAAGATATTCCAAGAATCATACATTTTAACAAACTACAATTCACCCAAAATCCACTAATATCATACATAAAATATTATAATAACTCTAAAAAAACTTAAAAAAAAAAGAAAAAAGAATTCTCAAAATAAGGACATTACAACGCTTATCAACATTATAGATAAAGCAAATATATTTATAAATTTTGTTGTACCCATACATTAGTCGAAAAATATGATCTAGGTTTCCATTTACACTTCTCTTAGAGTTGATTTTAATGGTTTATTTTACAATAGTGATGTTTTTATTTTTTATTCGTTCCCAGAGATAAGCACAGGATATTAATATTGCAAAAATCGTTTATTCCTTTTAAATTTCTTCTTGGGCTCAGTAATCGCATCCCGCCAGATTTGCATAAATAATGAAGTATCCGAATGAAAAAAAAACAACCCAGGTTAAAAAACAATATTTAATCTTAAATCATATAATTTTGTTTTCAAATATATACGTGTCTATTAATGTCTCTATTGAAGTTTTAAACGGAAATTTGTGATTTCATCGTTATTATTGTCCACGTAGTATAATATACACGACGGGTGTTTAAGTGGATTAAACTCAATTTGGATTTTTTAACAGGTGTGTAAAAAATGAGAATATTGGTTTAGCAGTAATATTTTTCTAGACGTTTTTTCTACTCTGGAAACCCTATATTTTTTTTCTAGTCAACACCGTGACTCATGACACGTTATGTCTCGTCGTACCGATCGATTGAAAATGGAACAATGAGAGTATATTCAATACTCATATACTATTATGTAACATTATACGAACCGTCTTTATAATTATTTTCTAGATAATTTAACGTACTGTAAATACTACGTTAAGTGGTTTACTAATAACCAATATCATCTACATCGGAATGAACCAAACATATTTTTCGTGTCAATGATTAGTACGATTTGAACGATTGAGAACCGATCACAGTAGGTAACCCATTTTCAGTGCGCAATATGCTTCTATACTCAACTAATCGCATATCAAAACCTAATCATAGGTAATAACATCCGCTGAAGTTTGGTTCAAACGACCAACTTCAGGGGATGAAACATAATACTAATAATAAAAACAATAGCTAAATATTAGCTGTATTTTGTTCTCCTAAGTGTAGAATAGCATTCTATAATAATATAGTTGTTCTATTATAATATAATTCTACCTAACAATAATTTGAAGTTATTCATAATGTTGTCTATCACAAGACATGTGGTTTTCCAGGAAAAAATCATCGTAGCTTGTGAAACTAATCAATGTCTTCTTAATTGAAAACATGCAAATATCGATTATTGCGAGGATAAAATTGCGAAAATAACGTAAACTTTATTTAAATTGTACAAGTGAACGTGTAATAAAAATCATAATGATATAAATATAATAAATATAATTGAACAGATAAATTTGTGTAATTTTCAGTAGTTCAATTATCGAACTTTAAGTTTATATTTTGATTGAAATAGCAATAACGTGTTTTAAATATAATTATACCATTAACCTGTTTATCCGTCATCTATACAGTGTCTGAAAACTGAAAACGTTATTCAGAAATCCATATAAAACGCAAATACAAAATAAGTATTAAATAACGAATAATATAATTGATTGATTACGTGCATTCCAGCTATTTATTTGATTATGTTTTAAAGAAAAGTACATCTCTTCAGACGTATTTTATTCTTAACTATAATTCATTGCGGGAGTTCTTCAGAAATACAATTCGTAAGTAGAAAAAATCATTCAATTGTTTATCTCTTTACTTACAAATATTTTATTCTGTAAAAATAAATAACCCGATAAAATGGTCTCATTGTTTAATTCAAAATCTTCAAAGTTGATTTTTAACAGTAAGAAACCATTCTCAGGACGACTTATAAAAAACTACGAAAAAAAAAAGGTACAGAGTGAAATATATCGTGTTCTAATACCTACAATAATCGGTTGTTGGCTATACTTATTTCGCTATTTGTTACTCTTGAGACAAAAAAATGCTGAACAAAATTCGTTTACAAAAAAAATTGGCAATTATATACCTCGAGACGGATGTTTACTCAATGTTTCTTGGATTTTCGAAAATTGGTCAATGGAAGCTAAGTAAAACGAATAATAAAATATCATTAGTAAATATTTTCTAAAATAACTATTTGTGGAATATATAATTTTCTACACTGCAAATAAATATTTTTGAAATTGATTTTTGAGAATTGTGGACAAAAAAAAATGTAAAACCCTATCCTTTCAATGACGTAAGTAGAACGAGGATATTGAGCCTCTGAGCTAAGTCGAACTAAAGGGTTGCATTATTCGTATTATAAATGCAAAAATTTAACAAGCGCATTTTAATTATTTACTACAAAAAAACTACGGAGTAAAAAAAATTATTTAACGATTATTTTAAAAACTAAAAATTAAAAAATAAATATGCGTTTTTTCGTAATTATACATGGTAAATTTATTTCAATATTTGTGTAGCTGCTTTCTCAATTACATGAATTTTTAATTTTTAACGAATTCGTTTAACTGTTAGAATAATAGTATTATGTTTTACAATTGTAAATTATGCAAATATTTGTTATAATATAATAAGAACCGATCGTATTTCAAAATATGTCGTAATTTGAATTTGTTCTTAAATTTACATTCACGAAAATGATCACAGTTAGTTTGAAACAATTTTTCAATGGATACATTTTGTAATACAAGTAAAATATTTCCTAATATGCTATCGGACTAATTGTGAAATACGCTATGACTATAAAAGTTTAACTTCTGACGCGACATCACGATTAATATTAAACCATCATTGGCCGCAAACAATTCACTTACACGAGGTGTTAGCGATCGCTGTTTGTACTGTATATATGCATAATGTTAAAATATTGCGTGTGGGTGTGTGTATGCGTATGTGTGCGTGCGTGCGTGTGTATGTGTGTGTGTGTGTGTTGTGTAAAATTCACCACCCACTGCGTTGTGCGCAGCGACGATTGACGGTGTCTTTAGTCGTTCTCGGTCCGAGTCCAAAATTACTCTAACGAGTTGGTGAACAAACCGCGTTATTTTTAACCGCAGTGGTTACAAAAGCGATTATCACGAGTTCGGCGCGTTTCTGCGACAGACGATCGCGTGCCACCGAATAAAAACGCGTACAATCAAACAGCGTGGTATGGCGTACACCGTCGGCGACGGCGGCGACGTTAAATCGGGCGTAAATAAGTAGACAAGGGTTGTGCTTCATTTCGGGGTGACGTGCAGTCATTGGCATAGTATATGCGCGAGTCCGTAGCAGACATGACGTTACCGCGACGTCTTAAAGACTATATTCAAACACGACTGCTTTACCGTCCTGCGTGCGGACGCCAAAAAGGTTGTGGCTGGGACTTTTACGTACTGGAACAGTGGTGACCAACCTTTTTTTTTTACCGATAGCGATAAAAAAAAACATTCTTGGCTGTCCAGGAATTTAAACCTTTTCTCTCGAGTTAATGGATTATTATATTTTATTGTAAGTACATCTTAATGAAAGTACGCTGATAAATGTAACTATTTTTGATAATACGTATTGATTATTATAAATGAGAAAAAAAAATTAAGTATAAATGTATCTTGTACGTTACATTTGGAGTAAATTTGAATTAAATATTTTATAATTTTTGAATTATGTAGTTATTTTTTTCGATATTAATTTAATACTTTAGCGGACCGGTTTAATTATCGTGGGCCGCATTTATTCACGACTGTACTGGAAAATCAATGAAAATTACAGATAGCATATGTTCGACCAGAACAGTGTATTAAAATACGGCTTAAAAATTAGTACTGTGATCTATAACAGTGTTTGTTCAGATACAAATTATTAAAAAACCTATTCGACAAAAAACAAGTATCTACCTTGCAATCATATATGAACTACAGAACTCGAATATTTAAAACATACACAATAATATAGTGTTATTACGTAGATATACGTGGCTATCGACGAAAGTCGAAAATAACGATTTTACGAATTAAACTATTTATTCTAAGGCTTAATTTTCCAATTTTCTATATTTTTCGCAGACTGATTGGAAAATGTGTATATTATACATTAGATAAAGCAACGAAAATGTGCAAAATATATCGCGAACGCCGTTCTTAAAACCAGTCAGTCACAATTTACACAAAAACTAAACATATTTTATATTAAAACATTATTATGTGACCGTGGATAAGCGTTACTGAAAACAATTCCGCATAATATGTAGTTGGCGAACATAATACGGTAGAGTGGTAGACCGCAAGACTGTTATATTCAAATGCGTTGTACCTATTCGATCGGGTAAAAATAACACACAGCGGTGTCGAAGCAAACGGCAAAGTGCAATCCGAAAACTGCGGTACTCACGCGGTAAACAGACGGCGAGCGCAGCATTACGTATTATAGTGTACACAGCAAGGATTGGGATTTTCGGTTAATCAGGTTTTCGAAATTTTCTATTCATTTATCACGTTAATTACGTCAAAAACAACACAAACCCATTTACCATTAATTCATTGCTTGCACGCACGCGTACATATTCATACATATACACACACACGCACACGCAAACGCACATACACACAAAACACGACAGCACTTGTGTATAGAATTTCGTTTTCAGAATTGCCGTTATACACATTAATAATATTGCTTAAGTACATTTAACGAAAATCGCGAAACGAAGACACAAAACATAATAAATTATAGCGTCTGGCGTATTATTATGTCTGTCTCGTTTTTACAGTAAATTTAAATTTGTGCTCGCCTTAAAAATATATCAAACGACATTGTGCTCTCACGGAAGACGTATATTTTTGCATTTAAATACACAATCGTCGTTTTAATTGTCGCATCGCTCCTTTCATCAGATGTATTAACTAAATGTTTTTAGTGTTTCGCGAATTAATTTCGAAATTATGTCAAACTACGAGCGTTCGATCATTCCTTATATACACGGTAGCTAGTATACATACTGCAGTCATTTTATTTCACGCGCTTTGTTGGAGGTATATTCAAATGTTTAGTAATTGAAAACTACGGCGGCACGGTGCTTTGAGTTATTCTGCAAATAGTAATAAATAAAAAAAAATACTGTTGCCTCGAAAGCTGATGGTCTTGGTATATCGTTATTAAAATGTCGTCCGTACCCATACAAAACGAGAACGATAATGTATAATTAATATTGATTGATAAAAAATTAGACATTTCTTCGATAAGTGGTCAATTAATTCGATTATTTAATCATGGAAATGTTTTCAGAATTCTAATCATAATAAACGTTTTAACGGCGGGTGTATTCGTCATTTTTTGAAGTTTGGGTCAAATTTTTAGAACATCGAGGTCGGTAGTACGCAAATACATATTAATCTCGAATTTGGCTCCTATAGATACTACTCAGTTTACAACGGGCTTACATCGAGTATACCAACGATAATTCGACATTTTACTAATGCAGGAGGTGTTATTTAATATATTATACAGAACTAGACTTTTAATTTCTATTTCATACATAAATGTAAATCGTTGACGGATTTACTGTTTTAAGTTTTGTTGTTGATGCTGTCGGAATCAAATTAAAATTAAAATCTTCGTCAAAGTTTTTATGACGTCACAGTGGACTGTAATTTTGATTTCGTATACGCTTGTTATGATATGTGTTAACATCGGTTTCATGTTAAATTACGATTAAAAAATTATAAAGTTATGTATATAATTAATTATAATGTACTTTACAATGTTACCTACCGGGTTTATTATTATTTTTCAGAAATATTAATTTAAAATTGATTAAATGCACCTGATTTTATTGTATAAATAATACGCGTAGAAAGAGAAAAAAAAGAGTGGAAAATTAAATAAAATATATTTGTAAATATACATTTTATATTCATCACGAACACTATCGAAAAAGTCACAAATCAACTGGGAATTTGATGAATGAGGTAAATAATGAAAACATTTCACTCGCTGCCTTTCGCGAGTATTATTTTTATTCGACCAAAGTATATAATTACTATCGGCAATAACAGTTTTTAACTGGAATTCAAATCATCAGTTATGTTACAATAGGCAATAATGTAGAGTAAAATTGTTAAAAGCCAATTAAATCAAATTTTTAAAGAATATTGTCGTTCTCTCGGGAACAATGGTTAACGAGATTAATAAAATAGGTAAGAAAAAAATCACATTCTACGGCCGTGCTAAATCTTCACGGTTTTTTTTATATTGAGTGATTTATGACTGCAAAATTATATAAATATATCTAAAGCGACATGACAAATGTTGAGTGGAACCGAACTCAATATGTTCAAACTTCAAATCAACGTGACTTGAATGATGATCAAGCACACTAAATTTGCATTCGATAAATAATGGCTACTCACTGAATTATAATTGGAGTTGTACAAAAGATTACAGTAAATTATTTTAATTCAATTTGTGGCTTTATAACTGAAATAGGCTAACTATTAAATTACTGTTTTACAAAACAAATAATAATATTGTGGGAAAGAAAGATTAACGCATAGGATGGATTAGCCATACGCATAGATAATATAGACTCAACCTATAAATTATGAATTTCAGTTAATTTGATAAATAATAATAATAGTATCATATATTTAAAGAAAGCCACAATGACACTTTATAATAACAGTGTCAACCAAGTGGGGGAAAAGTCTACTAGAAAAAAATTTTCAGTATACATCACTTTACTGAAGCTAACGGCAGTATTAGATACATAAATGTAGAGTCAGTTATGAAACTGTTTTTATAATAATGAAATTAAGATTACGAATATATTCATAATTTCAGTTTAGCAGTCATTGCCATCAGTAGTCATAGTAGTTTCTTACACGTTCAATTTAAAGGATTATAAATAAATATTAATAAATCAACAACGAGTATAAACATCTAACACAATAAGTGTTTTTAAATTTATAAAGCAATGTATGCTGGAATATTACGAAATCAAACATTTTTTTATAACGTTAGAAAACACATAGCTATACTCATATTATTCGGGAGGCATATCGATCGCGTGTCAATTAAAATCTTAATAAAGCATAAAAATGTCGTTTATACGCGTTAAGTGTGTAGGTATACATAATAAAACGGGCTTTCGGGACCCGTAAGGTTTGTTTATTGTATTTTTTAATATAAATTTACAACAGTCATCCCTCTGGGCCATGGAGCACGTTAAAAGCGAATTAGTTCAACAAGAATACGGCACGGATTCGTCGGTCTCTTTTTCTTTTTTTTTTCTTCTGCGTACTCAAAAAGTACGTACATATAGAGGTAATCACAACCTAGCCCCACCGCTATTATATTATTATCATTATTTTTTAACTCTCTATAACGGAACACTGTTTTCGTTTAAAAGCCTATTATACGAGTAGTAATTTTGTTGTACGCCGACTGCATTTGAAATATATTTATTACCTACAGACTTATACTTTTGATTTTTTTAGATGAATTTATTTTTTGAAAGATATTCAATATTTTAGCAGATTACGGATGGTTCATATAATTATGTAAATGTGGTTTCCGACTAAATTAAAAAAATATATTAGATTCGAGAATAAATGTGTTTACTAAAATCAATTATTTTTGTCAAATATTTCAAGAATTGATACTTAGGTATATCAACGGCTTGGAGTTTTAGATCATACGCCTATTTCAATTGATTTGTTATATCAATATTAAAATCCACTTGTTTCGAACGAGTTTACATGTTTTGAAGATCGTAAACAAAACTGAAAATATGGTAGGTGTAGTGACTTTTAAAAAGTTTCTTTGAAAATTGTTAATATTATAATTTATAATGCTATTCGAAATATACAAACAAGTAAATTTACTACGATGCAATTATACATTATAGGAATTAAATGCAGAGATCCGGCTCAATTCGGTGAAACATAAAGTTTCTTTGCTACGAATACGTAAATCGAAGTATATGACAAATTAAATTTTTGAAAAATGATCGTTATACGGGCATGAGACAATTATATAATATTGGTTTTACTGTGTCGTTTGATAATTAGCAGTTGCAGACTATAGAAGGCTTTTCGTCCATTTATCCGACCGTATTTTACGCGGTAACTTTCAGTACCTGACCGTGGTCATCGATAATAGTGTACCGAAGAGCCCTAGGTCTCGAGTTCGATCGGGTACACGTCGAGCTAAGAGATAAAAACAAACTATGCTCCTGACCTCTCCCCCTACCATCGTATTCGTTTTTTAAACGTTTTTTTTTTTTGGTATTGGACTGTCTCCAAGCTGTGCGGCCCAACGACGATACCGGACTTGGATCTTATGGTGACCGTATTATAATTCAGCGACGTACTCTGAGTTCAGGTCTGAATAACCCTCCGACTTAAAAAAAATGGCCCAATGTATTCGTATAATCATTACTCATGCCTGTCAAAATATTTATGTCCAAAATGTCAAACCGCAAGAGTGAGACAATTTTATAAGACACATTTCGTTCGGTTATTATTAATAAAATTAGTTCACAGATTATCAGGAACGTCCAAGTACTGGAATTTCACCGGGTCCGAGTCTTGGAAACGTACTACAAATACAGAGAATTTGCGTTCGGTACCTATAGTTCATACGGTGTGTCGTTAACAATTGCATTAAAATTGCATTCCACTAAAAGTGTTGTAAATGACGATTCTGTCGTTAAAATTAAATATGTAAACAATATGTATACTCAATAAATAATTACGGTCTTTGGAACTTGTTCATTTTTTACGCGTGTTAAAAAAGTTACCTACAGTTTAATCCTCGTCTCCTCGTACCTAAATACCGAACCGACATCGACTTTCTTGTGTCAACCATATTCAGTATAAACAAGACATAATACACATGTACCGATGTATCTGCGTGTAGTTTAGATACTGTTTGTGTTATTTTTTTATTATTCCGATAAACGACGTTCTCGAGATTTCGGACGACCCTCGCAGCGAAATCACCGAAAACACGTCACGCGCCGGGGTCAACAGCAGTAGTAGCACTCACCTGCGGCGACGGCTAGCGAGTGTGCGGCCAAGACGGACAGGACCGCGACCGCGTGTAACCGAGCGGCTCCGGGCGGGCGCATGGCGCGAGACGAGAACCCTCGCGTGGATCGGTCGTCGGAGGGACGGCGGCGGCGGCGACGACGAAGTCGGCGAGCGTGCGTGTCGAGACCGAGCCCGGGGCACAGTGGAACGGAACGCGCACGTGTACAGAGACGAACTGCCCGCCAAGAGCCGGTGTCGGCCGATCCGCCGAACGCGCGCGCCGCCGCCGGCCGAGATGACCCGAGCGTCATCGAAGCGTGCTCGCGACCGCGGCGTACCCGCCTACGTCGCGCGTCGTGATTCGCCGGCACCGGGGTTTTCCGTGATCGCTCTTCGGTAATCGCGACCGTGTGATCCGAAATCTCGTTACGTGCAAATATCGTTTCGTCCCTCAAACGTGCCTCTGTTCAGTTGCCGGAGCGGTACATGGGGACGAGCGACAAAGCCCCCGTGGTGGGGCGGGGGATTTCCCCTCGGTCGGCCGGTGGAACTTATAATATGTGTGCGGCTTATCATTTACGTTTTAAACTCATATGATTGCCTGACACGGTGGTTATTCGTGGATCGACATTGATCGTTTGGATGTTTTTTTTTTTTTTTCCTAAATCGGGCGCTTACTTTTGTTGTCCCAGGGCGACAAATTATTGCCAAACACGGTGCTCAACGAATTACGTCAACGGGGTTGTAGAAAAGAAAACAATTAAATAGTAACGACATAATTTAAGACTATGCGTTCTTAAGATAACGTTTCAAAGATTTATAACGGATTCCAACGAAACCCCCGAAATATGTTTTTAGTCATTTTCTAACACGCACTATACACGATACGACTATACGATTTCTACGATAAATTACAACAACCCGGGACGGGTTAGAAATGAAAATATCAAATTTTTGATTTTTCTTTCTAAGAAATAATAAAAGTAAATCTGAAATTTACCATATGTAATTACCATAAAATAGTTGACCGATATAAGGGCAAAATTAATTGAAAAAATGATTCGTGAAACAAGTTTAAAATAAGTAGAGACTCGCTTGCAATATTATACGGTACACATTATTGTTGATCTCATAACAAAAAATACATATTATGAAACGCAGACGAGTAGATAATGGAATGATTTAATGTGTTTTACATATATTATATTGATTGGTAGCCAAGTTGCGTTTTTTTTTAGTTCTTTTTTAATTCTCGAAGGCTTAATGTTTTAATTTTATTAGATTTTTATTGCTTAACAATATTTTTTTTGTTGAAAATAAAAAAAAATTAAGAATAATATATTTCAATAAATTAACCTACCTATACTTAAAAATGTATTACAAAAAAAATTAAAAATTCTTATATCTATTATGTACTCGTATTTAAAAGTGAAAAAATATATTTTTTTTGGAAATGTTAAATGTTTCTTTTATCTTCGTTGGTAATTATGAGTTATTGTGTACAGTATATAGTTGTGGTTATACTGGGTATACACGGCCATTGTGTTAAATTATAATAGTAAATTATATTGTGTACGCGGTCAAAAATGCTGCGGCCGAGAGATGATATATCTTTTATTGTGAAAAGAGTGGAAGGGTGATGACACAAAAATTAAAAATTAAACTATATTCCTTGAAATTGTTAAAAGTACATGGATATACGATAGGGTGTTCATATTTTTTAAAAAAAAAATACTGGAAGCAACTTTTTAATTGTCTTTTTTTCACTAACTTAAACAAACTATTGCTACCTTCAAACAGCAATATAAATGTTGATCCACCCTCAGAAATGGTTTTATACTAATACTCGTACAATATATCCTCGTTGAAATGGTCAAACCAAATCCGAAAAATACCATTGTAAAGTTGAGATGCTATTGAATAATAAGTCAAACACTAACAATAAGAAAAAAAACGGGATTAATACGGGGAACATACTTGAAAAAAATGAAACGAAATGCGACCCGTATAACGTCTGGACAACGGGGCCGTGAAATACGGGACATATTAATGTAATATAGTCACCCAAGTATACGATATTGTGTAACGGAGATGTTTCATGAGGGTTATTCATTTCGAGTCGGCCTAAGGAAACACTGACTTATATTAATGTATTAATTAAAATAATTCAAAAACAAAAGTCCGAAATAATATTTTCAACGGTTATCAGCGCAGAATTGCTAAATAATAGTTAATTCATCGGATACGGGATAATAATTTGTGACAGGAATATAAAGACAAGGGATTCAGTATTTCGGTTCATTCTGTAAACACTGATATTATTTACATTTTACAGTGAATGACGGAGTGATTGCATTATCGCCCAGCTTATTTTTTATTAGTTTGGTTAGTAACCATTCAAATTGACGGGATGAAAAGAAATAAAAAACAAAGAGCACCCTGGTGAATGAGCCAACGGGCTACGCACCCGTACGGTTAGTTGTTATTATCGTGATCGGTAAAGAATATTTATCGGTGATCCCTCGCGTGATGCGTACATTAAACAGCAACAGCTATTGCATTAATATTTTTCAACACTAACCTACATTTTTTTTTTTTCATTCCAAGGAGTCATGGACATTATTGAAACAATATAATTAGTTCGCAGTAAGCTGCGACGGACGCGAATAATTTTGAACATCACGAGAACCTATATCATCATTACATACCTCGGACATGTTCCGCGGTCTCACGTTCCTCTATCTCTTTCGTATTATCAGCGGTCTTTGATTAATATGAGTGGGCAATACGATTTTTTTCCACCCACACAATCGTAACATGTCGTCCGACCCCGATCAGCTATGTACTTTGGACGCGCAGACAAAAAATCGCATACACAAAGTTTAACATACGCGCACGTCATAATATTATTTTTCCCAGAACCTCCTGCCGAAGAACGTACACATCGTTTCTTCCGCCCCTAACAATTGCTCGTCATGCAAATACTGGCCGAGAGTACATCGTAATGCCGTAAAACGCACCAATAAACGTTTTGAGTATAAAAAACATCATACACGAGACGTAACATAATAATATATACATGTTACGCGCCGTCAAATCATAATTGCACTATGTTTAGTATTTCTCTAAGTAATTTGGTTCCGGACAGGGCCGCGGGTAAGCCGCAAAACGGATATAAAATCCACCCCCGCGGATAATCAAGAGTTACCTGCACGTTTATTTTCAGTCGTCGTTCGCGACACACGGTGTCAAACATCATAGTAAGAGGTACATTTGAATTTTCTGGATTCACCAAGTGAAGCTATACACGTCGTGTACACAGAATTGACAAGAATATATTATAAAGTAGTACACCTAAGGATAAACAAATTTTTTTTTTTAGACAATTCATCTTTTCGTATGATTTTTCAATGATTTCATGAAATACTGAAATTAAGTTATTCCGTGTTTCATTTCAAGCTTAAAAAAAAACACCGAAAAGACCATTTTCTTTCTATGCCTGGACCTGCGAGTCCGGGCAAACGCTTTTTTTTTCATGATTTCGGCTCTCAAGGGTATAAATATTTCATTATACGTATATACGCATCAACAAAACGAATATCCGATGTTTTGTTTAAAGTCCCCGATAAAGGATATCAATGCAGTTATACCCTTTCACCTGTTCACTTCGCGTATTCACTTCCGACGCAGTTTCTGGATAAAGATACTCTAAAATATTATATCTCCAGTCCATACACGAATTTCAATTCGCTGTCACAGCGATATATGTTCTCACTTACATCAGGTATCTCTATAAATTATGGCACTATGTTTTTAAATGATAAAATACAGCACAAGGAAAAGTGCACCCAGGTTAGGTCAAACTTCTTCGTAGTACTTATTCGTTGAATGTTATGAATATTTTCTAAGCTAAACACAGCAAGACTACCAACAACAAAAAAACCTAAATACAACCATTATCAAAAAGATAAAACAATCGTATCAAGAAAAACTCAAACGGACAAACAAGTCAACATATGTTTACTCCAATTCCGTCTTATTTCAAAATCAATGATATCACGCTATCAAACTACAAAACTAACCCCAAAAATATAATAAGATAGTGGACCATTTTAAAGTTTGTCAGTTTTCTTCACACAATACATTGCAAGTGCTAATAGTGTGTGAACTTTTACTTAAAACTACAACGAATGATTTGTACGTGATGGTTAAAAATCATAAAAATCTTTCCGTCATAAATATAATTTATGTCATTAATTGTCATACCTGATATCGTATCGAACAAATTGAACAGGGCGTGCGAAAATATTGGTGTATAGAAGAAGCATATGATTTTTGAAAGTGATTTTGACAGGATTAACTTATTATTTTAAAAACTTTTAACTTATATTAAAATATTAATTATATTATTTCTTAAGTATTTATTGTATTATAGGGAACGGATGAATAAATGTAGTAATAATTAAAAAAAAAAAAAAGTAATAATAACTTGTTAAGATCATTTAGATACCAATTGTTTTATTGTTTTATCTGACGGAGTAATAGCAATAACAATAATATGTACACGCATCACGGACTCATAAGAACCACGTATCGGTTCAAAATTTATTACGAGAACGTTTTTAGAATTTAATCGAGAGAGAGAGAGAGAGAGAGCGGTAAATAGTTTTCGATATTATTATTATTATTATTATTGTTAAATTAATATCTCGAGCGGTGGTCGTCTCATGTAATAATCTTCCGTAAATGTAGTTAAACACTATATAGCCACGTGTGCGCTGACATTGCGGCGGTAAGATATTTGACTTTTACGACACCGCATAGTGCCTGGACAGCTAGTGTACACCAAACGCGGTAGTGGACAGTGGTAGTGGCAGTAGTACAGACTGTAAATACGTGCGTGTTTACCTATAATGTGTGTGTGTGCGTAAACTAGAGAAAATTGTATTTTGTTGTTTATTATTACGACCCCGGTGAGTTCTCGGTTTTACGAGTTTCACGCGGACCAAACTACTCAAAGTTAAGCACTAGAAAATGTTTTATACGTACTGTAGAATTCACTATATTCATATGTATACTTACGCACATACACTCACAAGCACACGCACGCATACAGAGAGGATATAGCACGTGTTATGTGATCTTCTGCAAATTAAAATTTAATTAATCCGTGCATTCCCATACATATATAATATATATATATATTGAACATTATTATAAAACTAATAACGTGGACCGTTCAGAAATAGCCTGCACGCATTGCGTACCGTATAAACCGTGAATGACTTCGCTAAGCGTCGCGATCGTTTTACTATCGTATATTTATACGAGTTTTTAGCGTGCAACAACGTAACGCAGTGAATAGTGTTGTTGGATAAATTGTGAAATTTCAGAACGATAAACAATAAAATGTTATTACTGCTACCTACAAACGAGTGCAATCGAACGGTTTACTGCAGTGCAAATAACGGTAGGGACGTATAATGTATGTACACGGGTGTATACAAATATAACGCGTTAAAAGTAAGTACCTCGAAAGCTCGGTCGGCACATTGCTATACTTCTGCAGCCGTACCGACGGTATTATACCTAAGCGTGTACGCTGATTATTATCAACGCATCGTTGTATGATCGAGAGACGGCGGAAAGAAACGGCTCGTCTCACACATTTGCCAGGAAGTCATCTCAATATTATTATGTACGCCATAAATACGAGGCGCTTTTGCGTTCGAATTTTTCGTATAATTTTTTGAAAATACAGATGTGCCCGTAGAACCACCATTTAGTGACCACTGTACTGAACTATATAAGGCCCTCCTTACAGAGTACGTACATGCGTATATATATACCTATATATACAATACGTTGTTATGGAGTGCACGCGATCGTTGCGGAGATCTAGGCGTGGAGCAATTTTTCCCGAAAACGATAATCACCCGTCACTGATATATTGTACTATAATTATCGAAAAAAAAAAATTTAATCAAGTAATCGAGTGATTACAGTAGTCGAAAAAAAATCGAATAATGATAACCAAATATTAATATGCATTACCGAGAATCCGAGCATTAAACTAATCATAGAAATACAATTTTATAATGGGTACATGGGTACATTCTTAATTTAGTACCAGTTGACTTGATTTTCATTACTTTGCATGATACTTACCTATGGTGAAAATTAAATGATAATTTTCATTTATCAAATGGCAATTATGTGGTTCTATAATTGTTTACATATTTACATAACCACAATTTTATCCGAACAATCCGATTGATTTGTAATGTTAAACATGTCTGTAAATATGATTTCGATGACATAGAAATTATTCGATTATTTGAATAATAACCGTGGTGCGGTCGTGATTATAGTATCGGTACGCAGATGATATGACGTACCGCCCATTTGTCGCCTGTTATTCGTCGAGTTTTCCGCGGCTGCGACGACGAAATCGAATGTAGGTGTAGTACAAACATGTGCATTACGTCCCCCTCTCGTAAAGACAAAAAAATTGACTCCTAAAATATATCTCGTGAGTGTTGGGAAGACATGGACTGGACGCGAGGCACTCCACTCATTACGTTAATTTCAAAACGTTAAACTGACGTATATAAATGTAATTATTTTGAACGATTCAGCTTATACTTTGGCATGTTTTGAAACTTATTTTATATTTTGGTAAACAATATGCTATTCTCACTTCTGAACGAAAGCATTCGCTGCACAAATGACAAAGGCGAATCATTTGAATGCTTTTCGACTAAAGTTTTTCGCAAAATGAGCGAGTTCCGTAACTGAATATTGTATGCTAAATGTTCGGGAAGTATAAATTCAAACCCTATTCACAATATTGTATGTACTATGTACCCTTAACAAGTGGGCGAAGTTGTAAAATTGTTATGTTTAAATTTGTATAAAATACGTGGACTTTGAAGTTTTCAATATTTATTTTAGGGATGATTATTCAATGTTCACCCGGGACGCGGTGTCTGTTGCGCTACTGCTCTGCAGACGTAGAAACCTATGTTTCCGTTAAAATCTCGAGTTAGTCGAGCATGATATTATATATTTTGCGGGCATATTTTTTTGTTACATCAGCGACTGTTGTATGTGCCGAGAACACCAACATTTTGATTTAATAACTATTGTCAACTAGACAATAATGGAATGTAAATATGGATCAATGAAGCGAATAAGCAGATGTAGCCATTGTACATTGGTATTTAATTAGACAACCGGAAGGACGCGACCGAGAGTGTGTGTGTGTGTGTTTTGGACGTAGACGTACGTTTGTGTGCACGCAGACTTGAGCGTCTCGCTAAGTTTCCGCGTAATTGTAGAACATACAGAAGTTTTTGTTTCATGAAAATGATTTTTTTTTCAGGCAGTCACAATACCTTTTTGTTCAAACTGATCCATCCCGTCGTCGAGGATAAAAGTTTAATGAGTTAAGTTGTCCTATCGGCTCTTGACTGTAACCGGTTGATTCGTGGTACTCTTACACTCGGGTCCGGATAGGACTGGTATATCCTCGTGAGATCTGTACGTGACAATATGACGTAAAAAATCTATGTGCTTCCGTTTTCGCACCACCAAACGAAATAGGCTTGTAACGTGAGCGCGTTGATTGATCGCTTGCATATTACGTACATGATAGATATCAAGCACAATAATAGATGTTGTTTGGCAAAACGGAACACGATGACGTTAGAAAAAAAAACCCCGCGTGAGCGCCTTAATTACGGTAATATCGAGTTTTACCGCAAAATGAATCGGCGAGTCGGTGACGACGAATTTCGTTATGACAAGACGACGACGGACGTAACAAACGACCACCACATCCGACGGAGTTCGGAGAACAAGACAAACCGAATCTAAAGGAAAAAATGCATTATTTATACCGATAATATTAAAGCGTTAAGGACCACAACGTTTGGCGGTGCGTCTCGCGGATCATTGATTTTACCCTAATGAGGTTTATCGGCATCAAAAGAGAAAAATGACAACCGTGACTTTATCATGTACCGTTTTCTACGGCCGATATACATAGAGGGTTGTTAGTCGCCCACGTTGGACGCGTTGTGTTGACGAATCGTCTGCTGGGATTACAATACATACGATTGTTATCGTATTCGAATACGAAGAGGTCCACCTAAAGGCCGACTTCGTCTCCGTATTTTGTTCTGTTTTTTTTTCGTTTAAAAAAAAGGGGGATATTCGTTTGTTTATCAGCGTGGAAAGAGAAATGTACAAATATCCAATCGTTAGTTTATAAACAAAAATACAGTTAAGTCATCGAGTGTTGTAATCACTCGCGATTTATCTTAGGTATTAAAAAAATATAATCTACGTTACGCAGATATTCCGAGAATGACAGCTCCATCATTTGTATGGTTATTTTTATTAAGATTTCGATCGATTACCTTGCATTTTCCAGCTTTTTCAAGATTATTTAGTGGTTATAAAATTTTCGAAAAAAAAAACAATCGGTTTCCTATTTTTCTAGGCGAGCAATTATTTTCCATGTTAACAGGAATAAATGTTCGTTCGGATTCATCCGTTGAGAAAAAAAAAATTAAACATAATAGTTTTCACAGACGACACGAAACAAACTTTGCAGCTGTCGTCACTTTCGAATGTTGTGCACCGATTTTAATTAGTTTTTATTGCTATCACTAATTTTGCGTATAAATTAATTATTTTGTGTATACTTTAAATAAATAACTGTCAAATACGCATAATATATCTGCGTAAAGTTATTTAATAATTATTTCGGAAGAGGACGAATTTAGTTTGCAAACGATGATGTGACTTACGTACAAAGACAGATATACGCCCGTGACTATATTATTCGTGTACGCAGCAGTGTTCTTTCAACGCGCTGTCGTACATTTAACTTGCGGGGGGCTTAAGAGCTTCAAATATTTCAATCGTTAAACGTGTTTAAATAGAATGTGTATTATTATTATTATTATTATTATGTCGACTGTTACAATAATGTTCTCACGAACTTTTAGCCATTAATTTAAAACTGTACAGCTCTTGAATTGTTTATTTTTCCGAAAATTCCGTAAAAATAAAATAAACACAAAATATTCATTAGAATATTAATAAAGTTAAAACGGACAGAAAAGAAAATAGAAACTTTACGAATAGTTTGATATTTTAAAGCAAAGTCTCTTTTTGTATTTAAATTTATAAATGTAATTTCCTCTTATTATTCTGTATACTATATTAACAAAAATGTTATAACGGCAATATGGTATTTATATTAATTTTGCTCATGAGAGCCAAGTGCAATTTTGCTTGAAAAATTAAATTAAATCATAGTAAGTACTATAAACAAAGGAAAAATTATTTTCTATCAATAACTTACACATTTATACTGTGTAAATACGTACGTGAACAGCAAGCACAGAAAATAATAAATTATTGTTCACGATGTTCAGAGAATTTTACATCAAAGAAGACAAAATGAATGCATAAATGTACTATAAAGACATACGTCATTATAAGTATGGTATTTTTATTTTTATTCTTTCCAACTATTTTATCGTCGTATTTTGGTATAATCAACTAAATCGAGTGTGAAACATGATTACATTCTTATAAGTCAATTTACCTTATAAAATATGTACTTACACATTATATATATAACTATGTACTTTACAATATTCCATAAATATTTTTAAATTTTATTTGATCTATAACATCTAAAGGAAATTAAAAAAATATATAATCTCATAGAAACTGTGTATAATGATGTTCAAGGGACCACTGGAAATGTGTCATGATAACCAATAGTCATTATAACCAGAATTTGAAGAAAATTTAAAACTCTATTTTATATTATTTTATATGCGTATATAAATATATATCGTATTGAAGTACAAACAAATCTTTGTACTTTCACGTGCACGCATCGGCCTGCAGGATTTCCCAATTATGATCAGTTTAATTTTTTCCACCATTCATATTTGTTGAAACTAAGACGTTAGGTGGTATTTTTTTAACACATTTTAAATCTGAAAGTTTCGTGAGGAAAAATAAATTGAAAAAAAAATTGAAGTATCGAAAAACGTAATACAGACTCGTTATAGGTAAAACTATCAGGAGAACATGAGCTTGGCGTGGGAAGCCGTATCGAGCGAGATCGATCCGTCGACTACAGGTGTAAACCAGACCGTTTCTCTCACGACGAGCGCTTCCGAATACGGATGGTCTGATCCACTGAACACGGACGCGTCATTTCCTGTCATTCCCTGTAACGGTGAAGACCCTACTACGGATAGGGTTTCCGATCTACGTACTTAGCCCGATAACAACACGACCCGGTTACGTGTTGCTTGTGTTCGGACAGACCGATCGTTGTTTTTGCTCGCGCTACAGCCTCGTGTTTCTGACCGAGTCGTGGACCACTTCGATCGAATCGAATTCCAACGACGAGGCGGTCCACGCCCGCACAATATTCTTCTCTGGTCGGAAAACTATCTGGCGCGATCGGAAGATGAATATCATACGCTAGCTACCGTATCGCCGATCGATGTACTTGTGGTGATCTCGATTTCGATATCGATCGCGATTTGAAATCTACTCGCGGACGGGAATCTATAGAGCTATACGTTTGGTCCAACATCGATCCAGTGATTTCGACTACCAGAGATAATACGACTGGTGACGTCGTTTTCAGTCGCCACGTGGACCACCTAAACACGATATGTTTCCCATCATAGACCGTAATGTTTAGTGAAACTGATGTATACTATAAAATTCGTTAATCGCTGATATAAATAAAAAAAGACTGTATCGCATGTTTCAACGCATTTTATTGTACTCTTATTATTGTGACGGTCACGTCTACTTCGCTGAACTGATCGAAGGTGTAGTCCACTGAGGAACCTCCCCATAACATGTATATGATTCAATGTGTTTCAGTTAGGAGGTCTCTTACACGTTATGTTTGAGTTGGTACCTACGCAATTTTTGAATATTGTTTTGTCAAATGGTAGATTATAAAACAATAACTAATAGTACTGTGTATATTTATTTGTTGTACACGTTCACGTTATGACTCGAATAAATTCCTATTCAGTAATAATATTTATAGTTTTTATTACGTCAGAATTCCATTAAATTTTATCATATAGACATTTCAACGTAGTGTATTTGTTAATTTATTAAAGTTCCTGATTAGAAACCTAGAATTTAAACCGACATCTGGTGAGGGGCAATGAATCTGAAGCTCCTGTGATCGCTCAACTAAGGTAGTCTAATCAGCATAATATACGTATGATTTATAACGATATTTTCACCGTGTACCTATTTTCACCACGAGCTCGTCAAAGTCAGAGTTACGTCGATGCATATATTATATAGTTCATAAAATACTTCAAAGGGGAAGTGTTGTAAGAACTGCATCCTCCTATCGTTTGAGTTTTAAATACATATTTTTACGTTTAGCGATGTACGCGTACGACAGCAATTGGAAAGTCACGGGAAAAGTTTTAATCGCTCGTATAGTTGTGATCATAAATGCATGCACATTATAGGTGAGCGTGCGTATCGCGGACCGATCGATTCTGGACTTTTCGCTAAGGACAAGGACGACAGATCCCGTTCGAACAACACTTCTGTTTCGATGGATCCCGTGATAACGGACAAAATAGTATACGCAATCACTATAGAGGAAACGGAACGCGATTTGCCGCAAAACGGCCCACATCGGTCGCATCGTGGGTGGCGGTTTACCAGCTAGTATGTACAGAGTATGCGCGTGTAACAGTTCGTATTATATAATGTCATTATAAAGTTGCGCCGTACGCATTATATTGTTCGATCGCAAACGGATAACGGGTGGTAATACGGGCTAGGCGTGGAGGGAAATCGTGAAAAAAAGAAAAAAAAATACGAAAAGGATAAGGGGCAGTGCGTTCAAATCCCAAGACTTGTCGCAAAACTTTTGCACATAAATCAAGCAGAATGCATTTGCGTTGGCTACAAAGTTTATAATTACAGTAGGTATAGGTAGACATGACTGCAGTAGGTGTACCTACAACTGCGTGTACCACCACCACCACTACCACCTACCCCTTCACCACATATAACGTCACCGTGAGAGAATAGCGTAGAGCACATACCCCTGCAAAATACACACACAAGCACGCGCAGAATAGTCCTAAAGGAAAACGCCCGTGGGAGACCAACACCAACACCACCACCCACCGATCACCACGATCCCTTTTGGCCGCTGCAGTTTGGTCATCATAAAGCTCGTGACTTGATCATCTACACAGTATTAAATAGGTATAAGTACGTGCGTATTGTATAATAATATTCATAAATACACATAGCATACAGATAATAATATGTTCTGTACCCTGTATATATACGAGTATATACCTTTTGTGATGTTAAGAACCACTGTTCATTATGTTAGCTGTATAAGTATATGTTGTAGGAAATGATAAGAAATATTGTAAACTGATGCGTGTGTGAAAGGCGAGTGAGACTACATACTCATACCACATTGGTCTAAGAAATCTGCTAAGTAAACCATTTGGCCGGGTGAGACTCCACTGTCGGGTGGACTACTGCAGGAATGAGTTGGCGAGGTCCGGCTAGCAATGAATCGCATGACGAACCCATGCTTTTCACAAAGAGGGTCGCCAACACACGGCCGAGTTGCAAGACCGGAACCCATGGGATTTTTTTAAACTAGGGAAATGTAATAGTAAAAGAAATAATAAAAAAAAAAAAATATAAATTATTATGGTTTTTCAACCGAGATGACTATTGGACCACTTGGCCGTAGACAGATTTTATTTTAATTCTGTAACCGGCTAAGGTATATTTAATATGGTATAATATACATTACCACGTGTTTGGTATTATATAATCTTCACTGATGTACGAATACCACACGCGTTATCAACCATGGCGTCGTTGTACCCCAACGACGATTTAGGTCGTGGGCAGGGTAGTCGGGTCACTGCTCGATGGCCGGTCTTGGTGACATCTTTACAATTATAATAAAAATATCATGATAAATTAAATTCAAACTATATAAAAAAACGAAATGCAGAAAAAAACTGACAACGAAAGAGCAAGTGCCAAAAAAATCGACGACCGGTCACAACGGACGACGGAAAAGCCTCGGTCTTTTGTCGACCCGTCGGACGTCGCCAATTATGGATCCGGTATCGACATTTTTGTGGATATCTGTGTACCGTTATAAAATGCGATCGGTCGTCGTGTTCAAACAATTCATTAGCAGCATTCTGTTGCATTACAAGTTATTTTCTGTGTATTTGTCTTTTAAACTTGAAGCCATAATGTTCCACCGCTCTCGAAAAATCGATTTCTTGTGAAAGAGGTTTGGTGCATCAGTTTAAATGTCTTACGATAGTTGATAAAGTAGTATAACCAAATTTCTTAATAAGATAGGTTAAATTTTTAACTTTCTAACATTTGATGTTTTTTGATTGATTTATTTTTAAACTAGTATAACTACAACAGACTCCGGTCAAACTTATCGAGTGCTGTACGGTCGTGGATAAATGCCCGTGACTGGTTACATCAAGACTGCCTTCGACTCTCACACGAATGATTATTGATTATTTTTTACTATCCGATAATATTTCGGTATATCGATATAGACTATGTTAAATACAATATGAAAATACTTCACATTATATAAAAAAAAAAAATAATCATAAATGAAACGAAACAATCCCGATGGTTTAATAATGGTTTTTTAATCATCCTAGATACACGCGCGAATCAGTCGTTCATAATTTAACCACTGTCGAATGCTCAATGCGAAAATAAATGCAAATGTTTTAAATATGTTATACATTTTAACGTCGCAAAACGTTTCGAGACCTTATTTTGAACGTAAATAAGAATTTCGCGTTTAAATAAAACCATGGAACGTATACGCAACTGACTCACGGTTGACGTTACATATTTTCAAAGCGAAATGTTTACAAATTTGATGTTGCGGACGTGACCTATATACTTATTGTGTATTTTAGCGTTTCGCGTTGAAATCGTATAAACTTTGATAATAATAAGCATGGACTACAAAGCCACTCGATGTACTTTCGTTAATTTACAAGTATGAACTATAATTACCAAAGTCCTTTGCACTCGAAACGCATAATATTATGTACGTTTAATAATTATCCGTGTTCACATTATTAAAAATGTAACACTAAAAATAAACATATGTTAGGGAATGCAAACCCTCCGAGCACGCGTGATGTCGTGCATGTAATTTCTTACCGCATACATAACATTGAACTATGCGAAATAAAAATAACTATACGTCGAATTAAAACGGAAAATTCTACCTCTAATTAAAAAGGAATTGAAGAAATTGGAGAAATTGGCATTCGTAAATAGTACTTGAGAATTTATCCGAGTTTTCCCTGATTTATTCTTAAAAAAGATAAAATCTTGAATAAATCTTAAATTTTAGCATTCATAGAAATATTTTAAGAAAAATATTAGGTTTTTGCAAGTTAAAAGTAAGAAACAGTTAAGGACCCCTCGAGATTACCTATACACTATTCAAGGGTAGTCATTTTTTAATGTTTCATGTTTTTCGCGTTATTCTACATATGTAAAATTGTTTTTATTAGTATTATTTCTCGTTGTCATTACTCATAACTATAAGAAGTATAACCCATACAAACATTAAGAATGACTTATATAACAGTTATGAGTATTTAGAATATGTTTATGATCAGGTAGATGATCACGTAATTCGTGTACCCACATGGTACATACGGGATACAGAAAATCCATCAGAAATTTGAGCAACCGACATGTATCGGTAGTTATAAGATTAGTTACGAATATAATTAATAGAACTCGAAATCGAACGGATTATGATTTAAATGAAGAATTTATAAACATATGTTTTTGTTTTATAAAGTAGATAAGTGTATTTAATAATAATTATTTATTATACATTCCAATAAAATAATCCACAATTTTGAAAACGTATCCACATACACTTACTGGCTATTGCTTTCCAGGTATACAGACGTACAATTTTTTTGTCGATTTATATTAACAAAAGAAAAACTACTAAGATAAATTCTGTTTTTCTGCATACGTTTCTAGTGGTCTCGAATACATACAACCGAACCATGAAAACTAACAATAAGTCGTCTATAAACAATCCCAAAAATAAAACGAAAACGTGTTTATCACCACTAGTAATTACGAAACCAATTAACACATGATAGAATTATCATCTCCGGCCGACTGTTCAGACAACAATGCGGTACCACCTTAAGACAAAAAAAACCATAGGAGAACTTGACGTCTGCGAAAAAAATAATATTCGACAACAGTTTATCCGTAACTATGGCGATGGAAGTTTCGAAGGTTGAAAACAACGGAAGTTTAAGTTATTTCATGTGTATACAAAGAGTGCAAAACTAAAATCAACTGTCTTCGCGCGTATAAAAAAAGAAAGTTTAAAAAAAAAAAAAAGATGGAACACAGTCAAATATAGTGACCGGGTGTTGAGCACACTCGCCTCGCTCTGCTTAAGTCGTAGTTAGAAAACAAAATGTTATTTTTTTTATAGCAAAATGACAATCCTAGCTTCTAACATCAAAAAGTCTTTAAAATGAAAATAGGACACACCCCTGCACCGTTGATTATTTTTCGTAAGATACGATATTCTCGAAAATGATTGGACAATTTAAATTCCACACATTTATTTTGGGACAGAATATTTCTGGTCGATTGGAAGACGTTCTCGCTTGAACATAAATTCACAGTCCGTAGCGTTTTCTCAAAAAATCACCTTATTACCTCTGGCTGTACTATCTATCTTCTTCTTCTTTATTTTCTAATTTTAAAAATCGGAAGGGAATTGAAAATTATTGCTAAAGGTAGAAACTAGGTGTAACATCTAGAACGTAACAGGCATAGGTTATTTATTTACTTCGTTTGACTGTAACTACGATCATGTATAAAAGATATTATTTATACGCTTAAAAATGTACAATGTTATTTTTCACATAAAATTACGTACCTTTCTTTTTATTTTTTATTTTTATTGGTTCATAATCGTTGTACTTTATAATTTGTGAAAAATACATTTCCGTACTAGTACTTAACAGTGCTGAAATATTCAAAACGTATTCAATGAACGTTCAACGTATATCATGCATTTAAATGTTGGAATATTGTCTGTACTGCGACAAAAGTTTTACATCTATTTATGTTTATTTTTTTTAATTTATTTAATTTTCTCAAAAGTTAGGAATCAGTTTTCCGGTCCTAGTGCAAATTTGGTTTAAACTCAATATATTAATTACATGGTTTTCTTTCTTTTAATGCAGTTTAAATCCAAAAACAGTTAGTAAATTGAGCAGAAAATGTTATTAAACACCTATCAAATGATTACTATATTTGAAAATGTATTTTAACTTTACTTTGCTTACAATTTTATTTCAAAAAAAAATAAAAATAAATAGTTTTTATGTATGAAAATGTAATGAACAGACATTGGAGATGACACAATATCGTAGTTTAAAAAAGTTTTAAGCGTCAAATTCATAGCGTAATCGTACATTTTTCTTTTTTATTACATTCAAATATTTTTAATAAAATAACTTTAAGTGATGTATTAGATTTAAATTTTAAATCACGTAGATACACGGTTTTATACTATATTTCGAATGTACGAAAAAAAAAGTTATACCTATTAATGCATAAATAATTAATAAATCTTAGTAAACTTCAGTACTTGCCACTTCACTGCTGATGGTGACAATTTTTTTTTTAACATATTTTTTACATTAGCCTTACATTTATGAGACAGAGTTCTACGGTAATTTTGTTTATTATGTTCGTATTTAAATGTTTTTAACTTGTTATTTCTCCATAAAGTTACGAGTACTAATTGAATAAAATACAATTTCTCTTTTTTCACTGCATACTTTATAATTATTATACAAATATTTATTTCAAGATGAGAAACTAATGTTTTTCTTTTTTCTTTTTCGTTTAATTAAAATATATTTAACACCAAGTGAAAAATATAAAATCACCAGAAACGTATTTTATTTCTAAAGCAATTACTACAAAAAAATTGTATGCTATTGTGATTATATGGCGAGTGTTTTTTTTTTATTGTTTGTTTGATTTAGAAATGTTCATTTCAACGGAATTTATTAGAATTTTATCAGTTCAAATATCCTCCTAACGCGAGACCAGGTACACGTTACGGACCAATCATAGTATACGCCTATGCCCTATACGGTATATGAAAGGTTAAATTAACGATAATGGTGACATATTCCCCGTCAATTAAGGCTAACCGTAGAATCGCTTCACAAACTAATAGCAGCACTTCAATGCCGTAATGATACATATATGCAAATTATAATAACAATAGCATTAACTACTCACCATGTTATACAATACGGTTATACCTAACCTGAACACGTAATAGCAGAATAATAATCATATGTCCTATACTTATGTCTCACCGGTCACACCATTGGATGTTTTAAATATTTACAAAGTCATATTATGAAATCATTGATGGCAGCATCTATAGCTAACAATTCATGAGTCACATAATCGCTTCATGCATATTTTGAGTCTTATTGAAATCAACGCCATAATAAATCAAAAATCCAACAATATAATAAATATAGAGACAGGAACTTAATAGTCGATAAACTTTTTTCATCTTCTAGATCCTGTCCAAAAATATTGTCCAATATTTATACGAGTATCTAATATCTATACGTATATCGTGTATATTTAACAAATGTTTACTGAGATAAATATATAATATAATATCATATTATAAGATTTAATACAGCTCCTTCTACTAACCAGAAGGATTGCTTCGGTGTATGCAAACTTAGTATACTTCTGAAAGTAAATTTCGTCAAATGTTGTATTTTAAAAAGGTAATTTTTTTAATAACTCAACAGTTTTCTGAACAATCGAGAAAATGAAAGAAAAAAAATTTCATAAATTTGAAATTGTTCATAGAATTATCTTTATTCAGATATGGTTTTATCAATATTAATTTTAGTGACCCATAACATACTTATACTATCGATAGATTGATATTATTTAGAGTTTTATTTTAGTATTGAATAAAAATTTATTAATTGTCGGACCGTTTTTTTTTTAATCCACCTCATTTAGCATTTTGGTTTTATTATTATATCTAAAATCATTGGAAATATAAAATGACAAACCCCATATTGTTCACGCAGAATATAAAAATATATTAATTTTCCACGTTATTGACATTTTTAAAGCTAAAAAAAAATGCTTTTATATTTTTATTAAACCTATAACGGCCGTTATAATACAGTTTACAATTGTTATCTTATTATAATTATTTTATTTGGATTCACGTAAAAATCAAGCAAATCTGTAGTTCAAGCCTTCGTAAACCATTTTTACATTTTTTGGTGTCCCAGTAAAATAAAAACGCGATCAGGATGATTTGACCAACCGATTTGACCAACCGCACACTCCAGAATCGTCCAAAATTTGCTGAAAGGAATGCGAAAAAAAATGTAAAATGGATCGAAAACCTCGAAAGATGACGATTAGTAACGCGCTAGATGTACAGAACTGATGAACGCGATGCATTACTTAAACCCTAAACAAAATATGTAATCTGGATCATCGAATAATCAAGTAAGGCAAACGCGCGCATATGGTGCGGCAAACGTTAAATATTCGTGATTATGTACACGTGCGTTGGACAAACACGACGGTCTTCCTCCCGCTCCTCCGGTGACGGAATATTACAATACGTGTGTACAATACGCGTTTATATTTTATTTCAAACACATGTAAAGTTTTTTTTCTATCGATCTACGCTGTTAGTTTTCATCGTTAATTAAGTCGGATAAGGATCACCATCTGCAGCGTGTGCGTGCGTGCGCGTGTAAACCAACACCGAGAACGAGAAGGGGAAAAAAATAAGAAGTGCTCGCGGTTAATATTTATGGACCGCCTCTGTCATCGTCAGATTAAACGAAAGTACATATTTGTGTACGTAACAGAAGCTCGGTCTCCACGACGTACCGCAGCGTGCCCGCCGTAAGTTACGCGGTTAATGGGAGCAACAATAAGAAAATGCTTCACGCGTGTTTATATACGATATTCCGTTTTCAACGCATTTTAACGACTCGGGGTAATCCGAGAGCGCGCTAATTAACTGCGCTACGATACTGACGGGGGGACACGTTTTTCGCGTCGCATCGACCGCCTATTATAAGTCATTCGTGTGAATACATTTAAATAACATTACGCCTATATGCGCGTATACAGTCCTACGGTATTATCACGGTAAACGTTGGCCGCCCGAAAAAAAAAATATAACCGTTTACGCGCACCCTGTACAATACGCGATGGCTCGAAATTCGGTGGACCGAGTTGAACGCGGTTTTCGACTTGGAGAGAATTCTTATCGAAGGAATTATTGTCGAATTCACCTTTAAACGTACGTAACACAAGTTTTTTGCTTAAACTTATCAATTTCTATTCCGATTGACTTGTGTACACTTAGAGTAACGACTAATTTTTTTTAAATCCCTCATTCATTTTGAGGGGGGAGGGTTAATTTATGCAGCGACCAAGGGGCCGTATAAATAATGACTAATCCGTAAAATCAATAATAATCAACTCGACTGTTAAAAAACTTATTTCATAATATACTAATTAAAATTGTTGAACAAAATTTTTTTTTTCAATTTTTCGTTGGCTTATCTCAATAATATTTGGAAAATTATTGAGATATTCGAAAAATGACACCTCTAATGAACCAACTAGACAGTATAAAGTCAAAAATTTCTAAAAAAAATTTCAAAATTTACGCCACACTGGTTTTTGAATATATGGTTCATATTTTTTGAAACATATATACATTTAAACGAAACGTTTTAAAATAATGCGAGTACACTGTACATACTGGATCGCCAACCCGTCGATCGTGATCGACCGGTTGATATTTGGAGGAATATAGGTAGATCTTAATAAAAAATGTTTAATGCTTTTTTTTTATTATGATAGCATTTAATAATATTATGCAATAGTTTTTGGAAATACTCTTATTACGTAATAATCTAAAATAATTAGATGTCGATCGCTATGAACTTAAGACTTGGAATGCAGCTCCATTGTTTGAAATTGTTGGTGACCCATTGTTGGTGTACATGTTTATGCAATATACCACAACGTGTTTTGTTTTTTAATTATTCTTGAGAACTTAGACCATAATGCATTCAAAACAGAGTATTGTACCGTACTTTTTATAAATACCCTTTAAAATCACAAAAACAATAGAAAACTTGTGTTTTTTCTGTTAAATGTTGCATTATTTCAAATATATAAATAGGGGCAGGGAGACATTTTTTCTGTCATATTTCTATGCAGAATAATATATATTAGATTGAATTCTGAAGAAAGAAAAATGTTAATATCAGACGATTTGTTGACTATTATCTTACAATATTAAATTATAATATTATATAAATTACAATGTTCAATATTATTGCCTATTTTCGAAATAAAAAAAAGAAAAGAGAAGTATAAAATATTGTGCAAATTGGCGGCATTCCTCCGAGTCTTTTTCGTATGCTTTTGCATGGAATAAAAAAGGTTTTATATGAACCCGAATAGAGTGAAATTTACGACAAATGTGATAATTATAATAAGCGTTCAGTAATCACGGCATCGTGATACTTGATTTAGAGAGGTATCCTTAGCTTGATAATTAGCCAAAAATGTATACGGACGATAATTATTACAGAAATTAAAACTGAAATAGCTCTTGAAATGGATTATAAATTATAATAGTGAAAGGTTCCCATTGAAATTTTCATTGCAACTATCATTATATTTTTCTCGATTTTTATTTTATATTTTTTTAAACGTTTATGATAAAGTTTTCGTGGTATTGTGCTAATACATTATTCTGTATAACATAACCCAAATAAGATTACATTTATCAATCATTTCCCGTAACTTTTAAGTGGAAACATCCAATCCTTTGATATTACGAGCACAATTTTTGTTGAAAACAAATGTTTTATTCACGACAAAATTATAACTCATTTTAAAGCTTTGCGTGTCGGGTTTAAAACCAGCAGTTACAATATTAAAGTGCTAAGATATTAAATTACTTAATAGGTTATACTTGTGACTGTTTTACGTTTATATAACACTTTATAATCAAAACAACATAGAATTGCACACAGTTAGTAAATATACGTTGACAGTAACTTGGCAGAGCTTCCCTACTGGATGCCCGGATACGTTTGGTGCTGATTCGGAGCCGTTATAATATATGCTGCTTGAACTGATCCCCTACCGGTTTGCCTTTTGTGAAATCTGTTTTTTTTTTTGCGATTCAAAGGTCTCGGGGTTAATTAATTTAGTCTGGATGGCCACACGATTTTTCTCATCGCGTGTGTAACATAAAAAGTATATAACTTTACTACCCTTGACAGTACCAAGCCTAGAAATGTGTGTAATTAAACGGAAACCAATTTGGCTCAACTTAAGAAAATATATTTTTCAAACGGGAACCGATTCGGCACGTGGGATTGGGGATCGGGAACCAATGTGTTACCAGGCTTTGCGGGTTCAGTATGAGCGAACTTCTTATTACTTATTACAATAGAATTGAATTCAAAAATTTCGTGCGTTTAGCATGCATGATTTTATATCAGTTCTACATTTCCACACTGTATTGCTTCGTTTAGTTATAAGCAGAAATACAGTCACGCCTTAAATTATATTATTAATCTTACATAAAAGCCATTCATAGTACATTACAAAAGCATGAATCTTATAATAATAGTCGCGGGTGCATAAGACGTTTTATAATAATTTTTCCGGTTAAGATAATTCATAAATTTCGTAGGCCAAAATATCCTGACATAATATCAAATGGCAGCACTCGAAAATGGATTTTCAATAAGATTATCATAATAATATATATTGACGACTTATCTTGAAGTATATGATGCGTGTGCACTAAGAATACGAATCACACTTAAGATTAAATTTAAGTTCACAAACCGTTTTTGTGCAGGTTGTGTACAGGTATTCATTGACCATTGTACAGACGACTGGATAAAAATAAATCCCTTGATTTTTCAGACAATTTTGTTGAAAGTGATCTCGGTATGAAAGCTCGGGGAACACACGTTAATTACGAACGGTTGAAATCGAGATTAAAAGATTATTTTTATAACCATCGAAATGACGTAGTCCATCCGAACGCTTGGTACCTATAAAGTCCGTGCACAGTCAAAAAGTAATCCCAGACCCCCTGGATATTAAGCTTCAGCAAAACGGATTGGAGATAATTATTTTATGCATCGTGTGTTGTCTCGTATGTGCAGTGTACACTATATATGATCATACTATTGAGCATACTTTCGGCAACGCGTTATCATAGTATATGGTAAATAAGTCATGACGAAAAATCAAGACATTTTTAGTGACCTGCATGTGTTATAATAATTGTATTCCACGTGCACTAGATAATAATTATATATATATATAAAAAAAAAAAAAAACTGTTAATTGAGATTTAAAATTTTGTATTCTTCAGCGTTTAACTAAGAACTTTACGATAAGAACATAGCGATAAAACGTTTATCTGACCGGATAAATCGTGAAAATTGTCTAAACGGGTTGATTCAAACTACAGTAGAAATCGGTTATAACGAGTTTCAAGGGCCAGATAGTTTTTCTCGTTATAACCGGTAGCTCGTTGTATGCGGTTAGAACGAGCACTCGTTGTAACCGATTAAAAGCGGGAAATACAAAAATAAAACAGACGAATTTTTTTATTTGACTTATAATCGAGATTAATACTGAATTTATACATGTATGCACATCAGTACCGGTCACGTTGGCGTACACTAAAACTGTTATTCTGTCTTTGGATAATTTTCCACCCGAGAATTTTTCTCCCTTGAAGCAAAGAGTTTTATTGGGAGTTAATTTAAAAAAAAAGGCCTGCTTCATCGGCATTATAAATTTCATCATCACAATAGCCTGCTCGAAGGGATGACCAAACGTTAGCTAGCCAATTAAAGCAGATATCAGTATAAACTTTACTGCAGATGACTCACCTGAGATCTTACCGAAACCAATGTTGTGCCACTGTCGGTAACTGTATGTCAATGATTAATTTACCTAAATAATAGCCAAAAGTTCTTATCTTGCAGGTACCTGTTCGTAGTAACCGGAAGGTCGTTAGTCAAGTTCGTTTTATTTTACTCGTTATAGCCGATAACTCGTAATAACCATGCTCGTTGTAGACGTATATTTCAACATACAATCATATGGGGTCGTGCCGGGACCTAACGCTTTGCTTGTTGTAAGCGGTATCTCGTTCTAAGCGATGCTCGTTATAGTGATTTCTACTGTACTAAGTTTGAAATGAGACAGCTAAAGCTTTGAATTATAAATACGCAATAATACTTCATGTATTATCGCATATAAACCAACGTCAGGTACATATTAACTGAAACAAAACATGTACGTATGTATAGTATACAATGAAAAAATAATTAAATGGCTGAGATTTTCCTTTTTCATTTTTTTCACTCGTTCTTGTATAGGTGTACACGTAATTTTACGAGTGTAAGATGTGTTTCAAATGTTGTGAACATCACTAATATAACTTCCAAATAAGTTTGTGTTAGGTTAGGTCGTAATATTTTAAAACAACACATTTTTTTAATTATTTTTAGCGTACTTTTCGTAATAACAATAAAGGATATAAACTCATTTTACATATTGGAAATAATACGGATAAATTCATAATTACCGATGGATTCTGACACCAAATATAATATCAATAAAGCTCTTGGACGAGTTTATTTTCAAAAACCCGGCAGCAAGAATGTTATACAGTCGAACTTGGTTATCTCGACCTTCTTTAACTCGAAATCATCGATACCTCGAACTTTTACTCCGGTCCCTAGAATTTCCTATTTAAACAATGTAAATAAATCTTGTTTAACTCGAATATTTTCGTGGATAACTCGATGTTTTGAGTTTTATTAATACATATGTATTATAAAATTGTGATACAACTACCGATAAGTTGTTTATCTAACTAGTTTACTACACGACTACGCATGACTTTCGTGTTCAGTGCTCTGTGTTTGTTTCAACGTGATCGTTCATAATGTCATCATCAAAACTCGAACAAAAATAAATACCTTTTTTAAATAATTTTTTAACCTCATTTTTGTTTATATACATACCTACCTTTTTAAAATTACATATACATACATATAAATACAAAGCAACTAATTTTTATTACATTACATATTTTATTTATAATAAACACATAGGAATTAATATACATATTTTTTACCGTTTTAAAATTTTTTTTTTGGATAACTCAAACTTTTACTCCGGTCCTTTCAACTTCGAGTAAACCAAGTTTGACAGTACTACACTCGTACTTGTTACTACTCGTGATAACCACACTGTACTTCTGCACCAATCGTCCGTCGATATTGAAGTTTTGTCGTAACGATGCGGACACGCGATCGAGATCACCACATTAGCACACATAATATATATAACCACGAGTACGGGGTAATAATATCGGATACACGGTGTGTGCGATCGCTGGCGGGACAAATGTTTCCGAACGTGCCACCGCGGACCGTAGCGGCGGCGGCGGTGGTGGTTGAAGAGGGCCTAAACGTGAACCGGGGGTGCGGTCTTGTGGCAGGGAGAGGAGTCGATGGGGGAGGTCATGTTCCGGTGCCCCGCGGAAGGGTCGGGCGGGTTTTCCCCGGTTTTAAACGAGGCGCTTATGCAATTTCCGCGCATTCGTGTACCACGCGGCGCAGCCACCGCCGGCCGTGTTTGCCCATGGGAAATTAAAAGGCACCGTGTCAAGCTGGAGCCGACGGCGAGGACGGGTGGTGGCGAACACAGCATCGCCTACCCGTTGCTGTGCCCGTAAACAGCTCGCGAAACGCACAGGCGGCCGCGCCGAATCGGACTAATGATAAATGATAAGCTCAGGTTTTGTACAACGCACGAACATTCGCAGACGCACTCACGACCCTCCCTGTCACTCTCTCTCACGTGAAGTGTACTCGCCGCGCGTGTGAGCAAGGGCTCCAGACGACGGTGTACTGTACGATATACTATTGCGCACGAGACCAGGACAGGCCCGTAGCCAGAACAATTATTCAGGAGGGGCAAATCGAGTTGTAGTGGGGGCACTATAAAAAACCTATATTATAACTAATTTAACTTGATTTTTACAAATTAATTACAATGTTCGAAATGTATGATTAAAAAATAATATAAATCGTATTAATATAAGAATAGTTTTAGAATTAGCTTTTGCAAAATGTTTTTTTATTCATTTTTATTGGAGTCCTATAATTTATAAATTAATATAGCTGTAGTTTTCTATTATTTTGGTTGTTGAAATCCATTAGCAAGTCTTCTATATTTAAGTTTTCAGTCCGTTTGGTCACCAGGAACCGTGTTGTATTGTATTACCATCATTGGTTTGTGTTTTTCGGGGACTTCCATACGGCGAAAAATTAAATGTATAACTTCCTGATAATTATAATAACAAAATCGACGAAATTGATGAACACAAGGTTCGGAATCACATCGCATTAAATAGAAACGATATTCATAGTTTAGTCAGTAATTCATTATTGCTTATTACTAAGTTAAATTATATGATTGTACAAAGAACATGATTTCTTACTAGGTTAAGTTTTGTATTGTAAATAATTCAAATAATGCATTTAATGAAGTGATTATAGTTTTTATTTTTGCGGTAAGTTTTCTCTGGTGATCGTGTGATGCGATCACTATGGGACACTTTCGTCGAATAAGTTTTACTCAATTAATTGTATGTGTTGCACAAGTTTGAGTAAACAACGACATGTACGCCAACCATAACTTGTATCAATTGAAATGATAAGTTAACGATGCTGTGTTTTTTGAGAGATTGATATAATATTACAATACGATAAATTATAATTTTCTAACCACATTCATAATAACCGCATTGTTCGATATTTATTACCTCGACAATTAAGTCGGTCTATACAGGTTTCATATTTGTCTTATCGAAAAACACCTGCACATACTATATAGTCTAGTTGCAATTTGTTGTTTGCGATTCTGGTGACTATGCGAAATCAACGCACACCAATGCGTTCGTATTTAAAAACGAATCCGTCTAACTGTCTAAGTCTGTTAAAAGTGTATTAATCATCACTTATGATTTATTTATTATATCACGTCCGACAGTCACATTATTGTACGCATCATATCACTAGGGTTGTTCGTCACGTGTATAGATATCTTTCCTGAACGATTCTCGTAACCGTAAGTCCATAAGCGATACGACGTAACACCAAGAACACTAAAAAATCGAGAAAACTTTGAAAATACCGAACATTCGGTATTATACCATTCGATAATAATACGGAGTGGTACCGCACTCTTACATCGCGTCTACTTTTCTACGTACAAAGTTGTGTTTTTTTTTGTGAACTCAATCTTATAATTTTCGAGCTCAAGTGTTTATTGCCTTTAGGTCTTGATACCTATACGTGGTTGTCGATATCATCGGTGGTTTTATTTTCGACTCACAACGGCTACGGTTGATTATTGTGAATTAAATTGTGCAATCACTCATCACGGCCAAGCTATTTAACGATTATTATAGTTATAATACACTTATAACTATATTGACTATACTCAACTATAAAAAATTGCGCAATAGTATTGTATTGTTACATGCACATTTCAGTTTTATCTAGAAAAAATAATTCGATCAATATAATATAAAACCGCGATATAGAATCCTTCCTAAAAGTAAAGTTTTCACGCCACGGAAAGCCCGTGGAATCCAGAATATAAACATCCTTATTTTGTGTGACACATTGTGCACTTGTACATCCGGTGACAGATCACAGCACTATAGCTAAAGCTGGAGAAGATGTTTGCTAAGCTAAGATTATATTTTATATGACGACCATGTTAAACGTGGTTAAAACCGTGTCAATAAATAAAAAATAAATTCCAAAAATCTCGTTTCGGCGTAAAATAAACACGTTTCCGAAGTTACACGGTGTGAACAGAATATGCGCATCTTTGAAACAATTTTTAAAGAATCTTACTGCATTTTCCAAGCGGAACATTTAGAATTACAAGTATTTATATACCTAAGTTGTAATCGGTTCAGTTAGCACTGTAGTATACGTATACAACACATAATGTGATGTTTTATTGGAAGCCAGGTATACGCAATTATCCCAAAATTGTACTATTCTAATAAAAAAAAGCACATTAACATTTAAAATATACAATTCAAAATTAGTGACCAATTATTCGGTAATTTATGCCCAAATGCAAGTGCGTTATTAAAAATGTATATTCGTGCTCCGATTTTGCTTTTTCATAACGTAGACTTTAAATAAACTAATTTAAAAACGTAACGTAGTTGATTAAAAAATAATTTGTTTTTTCCGGTGAATATTATTAAACGGTCTTCATATTAACATTTCAAGTTACCTATGTTGAAAAAAAAAAGTTTTTATAAAGTTTTTTTATAAATCAATCGTAGTATTCAAATTTTTTTCCATAAACTTAATCAAATAACAATGTTAATAACCGTGGATAAAAAAATTGAATAAAAGTATTTAATGCATTTCATGTTTCATAATGATGTATATGTTTATTTTTTTGTGTCTTCATCTAGATTTCGACCAGAAGGATTGCTCCGATGTATACAAGCAGGGTACTTTACTAAAAGAAAAAGTCATATAGTTGGTGCTTTGGAGAAGTCAATTTTGAACTTTTTACCAGTTTTCCGATTAATTCAGAAAAACAGAGCAAAAAAATTGTAAAAAACGCAGTTCGGTTCGCGGCCGTATTCGATATGATTTTGTCAACAGTAATAATTTCGACGGGTACGTGGTATGTCCGAGTATGGCGAGCGCAATGCAGTGTTGGAACTTTGAACGCGCACGCAATTGGTATAACCGTGAATACAAAAATAATAAAAGAACAAAAAACAAAAAAAAAACTATCACGTGTTGATCACTGTCCGGCGATGCGGTAAAATAATAGTATTATTATTATTATTATTGAGAATGATTTGGGTGCATCGTACAACGCGCGCACGTCTCCGGTGGTGGCGTACTAGCTGTTCGTCGTTCGGGCGACCGCACGGACGTCTGCGCGTACAATAATTATTCACACCCCGTAGTCTCCCGTTGACGGATCCGACCTGTCGCCGGTTTCGTGTTTTTATTATTTTGACCGTACACGTTTTTCCCCTCAGTTAACATCGTCCACACGCGCGCGTAGACGCAATAAATAACAATACACACTCGGGGATCCGTTCACGACGCGAGAGGACGTTTTGAAAACAAACGATTTCCCGTAAACGTCCACGATGCCGGAGTCTTTTCTACCCGAACCCATCGACAACATACTGTTTTACGAGCCGTTGCGTTCTTATTGTTTTTTTTTCTTTTTTTTTCGGTTCGCATAGTTCTATTATCCGATTAAAACGTGCGCTCGCAGGCATCTCAGGTAATGAAACTGCTGATTCCCTGGCCAAAACAACCACATCCATTCGACTTCCCGCCAGTAATCTGGTACCATGGTCGGATTTCAGTCCCATCCTTAAATCCTGCATCATTCAATTATGGCTCGATTCTTTCGACAATCTCCCTCCTAACTATGCCATTTGGCACAGATATTTTAACATCAACATTCCATCCAAGCCGTGGTTTCACAACTTAAAAATATCCCGTAAAGTAATAAGTTAATTTCCCCGTCTCCGTTTTGGCCACACCTTACTTCCTTCACACTCCTTTAAATTATATTTAAATGACTCGCCTCTCTGTATTTTTCCCCATATCCCAGTGGTTTTCGATATAAATCATATATATATATATATATAACTTAACGTGTTTCATTTGCATTTACACAAGTGTATTTGAGTACAAATAATGCATTATACCTCGGCTTACAGCTACATTTATATGCACATTTATTTTCGTATGAAAGCTACTGTTTCATTTACTTCATATGGGTAATAAACGCAACTATCGTGACCGTAAGCTTTTAGGTAAGGGCCGACGATTATACGACGTATATTTAATTATGTAAGCGAGACGGTTTTTTTTTATTTTCACTACTGGTCGTCCCGAGATGGTTTGAACATTTCAGTAAATTTGAATAGTTTTACATTTTATTTATTATTTATCCCTATGTTACCGTTCATTTGCGTACATTTATAATAAGATATATACTTCTCCGGACATTTATATGAAAAATGCATTTGCGCTTTATCGCTAGATCGAGAGGTATTCGAGTCGCGACCCTCCAAAGCGGGCCGGACGCGTATCCGACGTGGCCGAACGTTGAAAAACGTATTTTCGTCAACTGTAATTTTTTCAGCTGTAGGTACTGTACATTAAGGGAAAATTTATCGTAAGAATTCGTCAAAACAAGATTTCCGTACGCAATCGGATTATCACGTTACATCTACTTGATGTGTTTTTTTCCTGGTGAGAAAGTAAAAAAAAAAACACATGTGCACCCACTAACACCCACGCTTACTATAGCGCAACAATGGAAATCTGTCAATTCATTGCGGGCAATGAAAACACGAATACGCGAATAAAACGACTTCTAAGTGCCAATAAGGGGAACATCGACATGTTGGAGAAAATCCGAGTTCATATTTAGCAGGGAGCTTAAAATTGAAATTGGGTACAACCCAGGCTTACATGTTTTAGCGTTCCCCTTTAAAATGTTCAAAGTGGAACGCTAGGAACCGTACGTTCATGACTGTTGTTTACAATTGTATTTAACTTACGAAAACAAAGAAACTATAATTTAAAATGTTATAATTTCGGAAATTTCAAGATACTTACTAAGGGTTCCTCAAAAATAAACTGACTTTTCAACTATTTTGTCATTTTTGTCTGAGAGCCAATTATACTTATGAACAACATTATAATGTCTAAAAGAAACGTATTTGGACTCGATCGTATGAGAGGAACCTGTATTTCAAATTTTGAGTTATCCCGCTCGGCTTTTCCTTTGCACGTTTATTCTATTAATAATAGTTTAAAAGTGAGCATTTACCCGTGTGATTTTGATAGTCGCTGAAACTGACAAATAATAAACATCAAGATAAGCCAAACCTTTAATTGTAAGATCATACCATTATTGGTTTGAAATTCACCTGGAAGACAAACTTGTCTCACAGAAAAATGATCGAACATTGAACTTGAAATTAAAAGAAATTACCGTTAACCAATTTTGGATATACGTTCGAGCAGAATTTCCTGAAATATCAATAAAAGCAATTACAATTATTTTACCACCGTTCTCCACGTCATACCTGTACGAACAGCGATTCTCAGTAGTCACAACAATAAAAATTAAAAAAAGAGAACAACTTCAGTCCGTAGAAGGATAATAATAATTGAGAGTGAGTATGTGAACAGGTCGTCCTCGAATTAAACACTTTCGCACCACTCGTCAAGCACCAATTTCTCACGCATAAATGTATTTTTATTTCATTACACAAAAATTCTATATAAAATACAAATTTCTGCTAACACATATTTTTTCAATGAATTAAATTATTAAACCATGATTTACCCGCCTTATAATTTAGAGTAAACCGTAAACTGTATAGTCTCATATTTCATATGATATTATTATACGTGTTTTATATTTTCTACGGATTGTGTGCCGTGAAAATTTTGTAGGAGTTGATGCTGTATTGTTAAAAAGGTTAAGAACCACTGGTACATACACTATCAATGTTTTTTTTTTTTAGATTCCGAGCAAAGCATGGAATGTTCGAATTTAGTTTAATTTGTTTAATTACAATTTTCCTTACTCATCAATAATTTCTGGATACACACCGATAGGTTTCTCAGTTTTTGGAGTCGTCAGCACAAACAGATTTTGTTTGCATGTAAAACGTGCCAGAGCCACGTAAAATTTAATGGTTGGCCATAGGAAAATCATTGGATGTTGCAATACTGACTTCAAAGTGTACTTTCAGATGTCAACATATAATTTTTTTCTGGTGATAAAACATGATATTTATATATATAATATAAAGGACACCATCTTCCGGTAGTCCAACGGTATTTAATTATCTAATATACATTTAAGATACATATAGTCGTGGAATAATAAAATAAAATGATAAATATCATGGAAAAATATCGATTTAACGGTACGTGAAAATTGTGTTACACGAATACACGGTGCGTTGTCTGGTTATCACATATTCGCAAATATGAAACGACATAAATCATCAAAATGATGAAACATTTTACATGTCCCATCGCCTTACCGGAATGATACCACTGCTGACCGTACCTATAAATAGATCATGAGGGAAAACATATGCAATGTTTGTAAGTTATTGAATAAATGTTTTTTTATAAAAATTATACATATGGATTGTTTTTTCACTTATTAAAACTTTGGACTACCTTAGATTATAGGTTTCGGCACAACTGAATTGTATACTATTATAATACTAAAGGTACGCGTCTTGGACTTCGGACGAATTTAGTACTTACATACGTGTCGCGTGAATAAAAAACTTCTGTCTTTGAAGCATTATAGCGCCCACTTCATGTTGATTCATCCATAATAGTTTTAATCCAGCCAATAATGTGACACATATCCCCTTCAATAATATTGAGTATAAGTTTTATACATTACTGGCAAATTATTACAACTGACCGTGAAGTAACCTTAAGTGTAGGTAAATGGTCATATTTTAACTATCAATATTATTATTTTAGATCAGAATTGAAAAAATTTATTGGTCGCAGAAAAAATTGACATTTTAAAAAAATTTAAACAATCCTATGATTGAAGTCACTGATTCTCAATTTAATATAGTGACTTATAATATTGAACATTGGTACTAACCGTAGCGTCAACTTTGGGAGACTGATACCGATTACATAAGAACTCCAAATATGAAAACTTCAAGTTTAAGAAAATAGAGCTTATAAGATATAGGGCTATATATTAGGCCTATAAGGCTACTGTGTTTCAAATAATTAAACAGGATTAATCTTGTTTAATTGTTGTTTAAATTTTGAGCCAATATTTTTAAAGAGGCAGGATTAAGTTTATTGATGTAACAAAACATAATACAACCAAAAATCACAACTCTCAGTTAAACGATGGATATCAAATAGTTAAAAATTTAAAAATAATATATTAAATTTATCGACACGGATTTATATTATTACATAGGATACGTGAAACGGTTCGACAGCACGTTTTTCAAAGCAGACCTAACCTTTTCCGTATAATATGTGAAATGGTAGAAATAAATTTGTTTTTACTGTAAAAATATTCTATATCTCGTTTCCTGTATTTAATTTACAAATTTTTAGTTCGGGTCGTTAAGAGTCCTATTTATGCGCGAGTTCGTGATAAATCTGAAAGATTACGGAGTATAAGTATGGTGATAAAAATGACTAATAGCTTTACACGCATATCTGCCTAATTTGCTCGATAATTAAAACACAGCGGCTGCCCGTACGACGTGATCATTGTCCTTAAACGTAGGTATTATTTATTCGTCAAATAAACGATATAAAATATGAACGGAACAAGGACGGGGGTGGAAAGGTTGCGGCTTATACTTTTCGTATCGCCTTTGTCTGCGCAGCTGATGTATTTCTATTGAATAATTCATACGCTTTACATACGCTCACAGAGCTGTACATCTCTGTAGTGGTTGAAAACAATTATCGCAGAAACGTTTTATACGCAGGGAGTCAAAAGAATATCAGAATCGAAATATTTTGATATACATGTATATATTTATTAAAAAAGAAAAAGGAAATTAAGCACATTCTTTGATACGGAAAAACACAAGGAGAAAAATTCAAATTGAATTTAAATAATTTTACTGCTTCTGCTGTCCATTAAGGAGTATTATATTCTCATACGTCTGCGCGCGCAATAAACGTAATTATATTATATATTTGTGCAGTGTGTAAATAATGTACGTCAGTACCAATGACGTAGTTATGTCAGTAGGAAACGGGGGGCATATTTATATGAAAAAAAATTCCGTTCTTCTTGGGATTCTTCTTCCGCCCCACTTACAAAACGTATATATACGATCATAATAATAATGTAAAATTATATCGCGCGTGTTTGACGGATTCAGTTGCTCTACAAACTCGTATTATAATTATATTGTCTATACGAGATACAAACAAAACAACTTTAAAGGTAATTCGAAATCGCACCAATTACTATCTGGAAATTGTGTTTTATTAACATATAATTGTTATTTAAATGTATGCGATGATAGACGGACCAGACTGAATCATGAGGCTAAGGTATCATACCCACCTCAGGCTCCGGTGTAACAGGCGAATCATACCTCCGGATTTTCATAGCCCCCCAGTACGATATTCCTAGAAAGATAATACCCCCCCCCCGGTACCATAAACCTAGGATATCATTCACGCCCTTAGAGGTACTAAAATATTAGGAATATCATACCCCACGGTCTTGAAAACCTAGGAATGTGATACCCCTGGAGGGTAAGATAATCATAGAACTATTATGCCCTCTGTACTAAAACCTTGGATATATGTCACTCAAAGAGAGGCATACATATCCTAGGAAAATAATACCCACCGTAATAAAAACCTAGGAATACGATACGCTCAGGGGGTACGAGATTCCTAGGATATTTGTACCCCCCATGGATATATTTGAGCAGAAAATGTCCTAGGATTATCGTATCCCCAGGTGTATCATATTCCTAAGTTTATATCACGGTATGTGAGATTTCCTAGGATAATTGCACCTCCCATATACATATTTGGGGTGATAAATAGCCTAGGAATATAACACTCCCATGGCGTATCGTAATTCTAGGCTTTTTTACCATGGGTATTATTTTCATAGGATATTTTTTCCTCTCTTTGGGTGACTTCATAATCCTTGGAATATCGTACCGGGGGGGGAGTTAATTAACCCATTGATCTGTAAACCCTTCATGTTTTTTTTTATCGTCGTTTATATTGTTATTTGCATCGTGCGAACGAAACGTACAACCCAAGGACACGCACCCATACAAATGTGTGTGCACGGCGGCAATCTGTTGAATTTCCCTGCATAATGACGGTGGACGGGAGCAACCAATTTGCTATTGTTATTTTTCATTTGTTTCTATCAATTATTTATACAGCCAGCGCAGCGACAACGGATCGATTGCACTACACAAACGCGTGTGTTCACTAACGTTTATCGGAATATTATGATCATTTCCCTCGTCTGATCCGCCCCTATCGTCAACCACGAAGACGTGTCGCGCGCGCGCTAACATGACAAAAGGGTGTGTAAAAAAAAAACACTGTGTTACGTAAACACAACCGTACACGCGTGTACACGGCATAACGTTTAACCGACGATGCGTGTGCAATAAACACGTATAGACGTGTCGAGTGGGACGTGGGTTGTGCGTGGGCTTTAATTTAAGGTGCGCCGTCATAATGCGAGCACGCGCGCGTATGATGTCTCGCGCGTAGTGCACGGAAAGGGAGAACGGTCGAGACAAGGGACGATGATAATTATAGTATTATAATAACTAAAGGATGAGCGATTGATAATCGAGGTCGTGGAAGCCGAAACGGGCGCAAAGACGGGGGGATGATGTCGGGCGGGCGAGGGTGAGAGAGGTCGAATACGAATGGAACGCGTGAGGGATGTTCAAACGCGTACCCGCGGAGAGTTCGTTTGATATCCGTTCGAGAGCCCCTCGGTCGCCGGACAAAGTACTGTTCTCGTATCGCGAAATATGATAATACAACGTATTATAAATATTTATGTGCGCACACGGGGCTTGAATAATGCACGCGAGTCCGAATCCGAAGAACGACGTAATTTACAGCGGAGTCCTGCAGTTTGCCTTTGCGAGTTCAGTTCGTTAAAGCCGATTTCCGTCGTCCACGGTGCACATGACTCGGACAATGATCGGTGGTGCATACGCGCAGCGTAGTTATACATTTTTTTATTTGTTTCAAGTCAAACAACGGTGACATTCTTTTACGTCGGATCAGGTACGGAATCTCTTTTGGGCCGAAACATAGTTGCGTACTTAAAACAGCGCCTGATTCCGCACATAGGTGTATTCGATGTTATAGAACAGGGATGTCCACTAACTTTAACCTTGGCAGCCGCAAATTTATAAAGCTAATTTGAGGCGAGCCACATTGTAAAGCAATGTTGATGAAAAGAAGACACATTTTTGTATTTGAAATAAAATGAAGGAACATTTTTTTTTTACATTTACAAAACATTCTTATTATTGACATAATTATTAACATTATTGTTGATTTATTTATGAGAAGTGCTTTTTCGAGTGTTCAATTTTTCTGTAAGCTTTTTGAAATCTGGCTGATAATTTGTTAGCGCAGTTCACTTGAGTTCACTATGTTCATCAGTTAATTCAGATCGATATTTAGATTTAATGAATTCAAGCGTTGAGTACAATGATTCACACACATAAGTAGTGCCAAAGATTGAAATAAGTCTCATAGCACACTATTTTGTTATTAATTTTAGTTTAGATTTAGTTCAAGAGCCGCACGAAACTCAATGAAGAGCCGCATACGGCTCGCGAGCCTCGTTGTGGCCACACCTGTTATAGAATATACTGTGGTCTCCTCGTTGCCATCCCAGATTTTTTGTATTCACAATTACGCACATCGGCTGACGTGATATGCCATTATCATGACAATGGAACCCGCCCGAAAGCCGAAATGTCGGCAACAATTATTTTTTTTATTTTGATGGATTCCAGGTATATTCGGCCATACGACGGAGATGGTTCGAAATCATTGTATGTATCATATCTTCGGCCGGTATTTTACGGATCATTGCACAGTCATTTCGATGACCTATTATATCATACAAGAACATTATAGTTTACCAAGTATTTTACCGAGTTGCGATCTTCGATATATCGACAGGTACTTAAGGCCATTGTTCTGATTTTTTTTTTTGCAATCAATTTAACAACGTGTTCTCAGAACTAATACTGATTCTTAACAGTAGTTAGAAAACTAGCTGTCCTAATTAAACGTATACGAATTTAAGCATAACATCATATATATGAATTATATGTACAGAATATGTATAGTGAACATTATTTAATACTCTTAACGCGTTTTTTTTAAAATTAAATACTGAATATAGTTTTTAAGATTTACAGCGATGAAAATATGTGAAGTCGCAAATAAAATGTTCCTAGTATTATCGGACTGTAAAAAAAATATTACGCTTTATATTAATAACATATGATGGTTCACAGTATTATATTAATTATTGATTTTTTTGTTTGGTTTCGGTTGAGGTTATACCTCATACTATATTTTGTGACGTTAACGATATTTCGTGTTTACTTTTTGCAAATAAAATACGAACCTAAAAAGCTAATCATGAGTTTGACGAGCTACCATGATACATTCCCGAGTGGGACTGATCGACCTTTATAAATATCCTTTTAGTTTTAGTGTGCTTAGGTCGATTGCTAAAAATAAACAGGAAAAAAGTCAGTACACTTAATACAACGTAATATTATAACGTATCCGATTTCCCATAGAACACATTGACCCGTAGAAAATTGAAATTAAAACTACATAATCGTAAGTTTTATTATCGCCGTCGGAGGAGGGAGTTCGGAACATAAAAATGATAAAATTAACCGTTTTCAATTTCAAGCAAAGTAATATTATAGTTATTCGTTTTTTTTTCTGTTGACATTTTTATAGATAATAAATCTGAATTCTCAAAAAAACATTTGATTCCAATACTGATGATGATTTTCAAATTCAAGTAAATTTGTAGTACTGAAACAGCGAATCGAAAATATTATTGTTTTGTATCTAGATCAATTATGAATTATATACAATATCTTATAAATTATCATGTACATTTCGTCTATTTCTGGAACTCTAGACCATCTAGATAATATGATTTTCATATTTATCTTTACTCAACGCTAACAATACATATTATTGCATAAATAAAATTTACATATATACATATATATATATATATATATATATATATTATATATATGTGTGTAGTACAAAACGACGTGCATATAAATATAGTGTAATATATCTTATTGAGATGAACACAAAATATAAACGTATATGAACCTACACGTTATATCATTCGCTGTATAATATAGTTGAAAAGGGAAAAAGAAAAACCTTTCGTAAACGTATTTCCACGGACGAATTTATTCGCTTTCCTTTTGGGAAATATTTTACTACACATTGTGTGTATACCGCAGGGATGTGTGTTTGTACGCGCACTTACATATGGACACCACGCACACACGCAAACACATGCATTATGCGTGCAGAACAATCGTAGGCAATATTATTATAATTACTGTACTGCACACTCGCGAAGATCTTATTATGACGTGATGATATCATGTATGCAGGGATCGCGCGGCAGCAACACGGGACGGGGGCGCACGTAAATAAAACAATGACGCATCCACCGCGGAAAAGGCGCGGCGGTAAGGGACGACGGAAAAGGTGCGCTCCGAACACCGCCGCCACCCGCGCCGCACTAAGGGCTGACACGCCGAGTGAATGACGGCGCGGCCCGCGATTGGTTTATTAGCGCCGCTGCGGCTGTCGGGCCGCACCGCGAGGCGTATTATTCATTATTAACACGGACTTCGGACACGAAGACGCATCGGTACCCTGCACACGACCTGCACCCTCGACGTAGCCTGAGGTTCTTAAAAACATCCAAAGTACGGGAGCGTGAATCCTTAAGTGCGTCACAATAGTCTACGATGCGCCCATGGTTCAATGTGCACCCCTGGGGAGGTGTAACTGGGCGGTGCTGTAGCGTGCGTCGTGAAAATTTTCGAAAAAAATGCGCGCTGCAGTTGTGCGTTCGAACCGTCATGGCTAACTAGAAATAAAATACTCGAGAGAAGGGCTGCACCGGAGACCGCATAATATTGCTGTGTACTCGAATAATGTTATTGATATATTTTGCGGAACCTCGCGACCCGCAGTCGTGATAGTAGGTACGATTTGATACATATACTAGCCTTTTGAAAAGCGGTTCTGGTCGAAGGCCCGAGTTGAGAGTTGAACGATTTTCAACGACAGTTTACACTTCGAAATACGAATCGCGAGTCATGTATGCTTTTTCATATCATACACACTTGTACTGATCACGCTAAGTCACTTGTGCGCTAAAGGAGCTACAATTGCTAGCTTGACTCGCCGACACTATTAGTTCATTAAGAAATCGCAAATATTTTAAAATAAAACGTCGAAATTTCTTTGACCAACTGCGTGTCAGAATGCACCATCATTTATGCCTATAAAAAAAGTAAATCGTAGTGCTCCGGCCACGAGAGAGGATGGAGGAACCGACTAAATGAAAAAAAATTGTATTCGTATCCTTGTTTTTTTTTTTTTATCCTAGTTCAAGCGTATTCTAATTATTGTCTTACCGAATGTCTGTTTATTGCGTTTGATTTGTACTTTTTAATTATATTCAACAGTTATGATAATTTTTTTTTTTTTTTTTTATTTGCCATTATCAGAGACATTACAGCAATACAATTATTATATACAATAAATTTACAAAATATTAACAATTATTAAATCAAATTAAGAAGCCAGCGGAAATTATGAAGGAAATGATGGAGTTGATGATAAGAGTGGAGCGAGAATTAAGGATAAGATTTGAATCGGGAGTGGGATAACCAAGGGTGGATAGGAATGAAAAAAGAAGTTGTCTGCTAGGAGAGAGAGAGGGGCAATGAAAAATGATGTGGTCGAAGTCGCAGACAGACTCATCGAGGTGACGGGTACATATAGGAGAGGAGTTGAGAGAGTTATGATAATTGTTCGCATGAAAGTTTTGACGATTTACGACTATGTATCCCGTCGTGACTGTGATTTAAAACTACTTACTGAAATCAGCTGACCACATTGAATCGAACGAATTTAAATTATGTAGAGGAAGCGACAAAGAAAAATCGAGATGTTTAACTTCATGTATATTATATATGAAATATAGTATATTTGTATACTATGTATAGTTTAATTATCTTGATGCAAAGATCATAGGTAAAGCTACTAACATTTTATACTAATATTACACCTGCTGAAAATGGTTGATGAATTATATTAATATAAATTTACTAATTAATTTATAATTTTAATGTGATAAGCTTAAAAAAAGTATTCGAAAATAGTATTCGATTTTAAATACAGATACTCTGGGAAAGGATTCAAAATACTAAGTCTTAGTATTTTTTCCAGAAGTATTTAAAATACGTATTTGAATACATTTAATTGAGTACTTTACAAGCTTGGCTACATAACAATATGCTGCACAATTAACGATAGTGCACTACACAGTAATATTAAAGTTAATCATTCATCTATACTTACGAATATCAAATCGGGATCGGTGGGACTGTCCACCGGTATAGGTGTCTTGCACATAAGTTCAATGCAATAAGCTTTACGTTTTATACTGCTAAAAATAAGATACTTACTATTCGTCATTTTATCATTGAAATCAATATGACACGAAACAAATTGGCGATAGGGATAGAACATCGAAAATATAGCGTTGAGTACAAACGTCAAACTATTATAGGGCCATAATAATACTATTATGAAGCTGAAGATAAAATATTAGCATTTATAATTATAATAAATATACAAAATTTAAAGTAAGAAGATCACTTTTGAAAATTTATCTACGTGTTCCGTATAAAATTAAAAAAAAAAAATCCAATCACATGGACTCAACACGTGAACGTAAGAATAATTGTTTAAAAACAAATATTGTTGCATACCTAAATTATTTGAATCTGAATTCCAGAGTATTTCAGAGAAATAAAAAAAAAAAACACATTTTTAAATAGAAAACTCAAAAGTACACACTTCGAAGGACTTACAACTGTATTTATACCGAAAAAATTTTAACTACGTGTTTATATTACACAAAATACTAAGAATTCCTAAAATTATTACAAATAGTTACACTTAATTAAAGTTTACGTTAGTTAAAAAGTGTATGCTTTGGCGAAATTTTAGAAGTTATTGCAACGTACTCGTTAACAATCATAAACTATATAATTATGTTATTGACAACTTCAGAAACGAAAAAAAAAATTGTGAATTATTTTAAAAGCTTTTGATTTAATTGAATTGCTTTTGAATGTCGTTCGTGCACGATAATAATAATAATAATAGTAATAATAATAATGAAAATAGTAATAATATATAATATAGTTTGTGTAAACTTTCAAAAGCGGTAATTCTGTTAAAAACTAATTATTTAAAAAATGTTTATTTTTCCGACCAAAGGGAATGAATAATAACACACCGAGAAATATCAATAACAATTACCCAACTTCGGGACGCGTTTCAAAAGGAAAAACAATGAAATTACACGCCGGCGTAATACGATATCACGGCGGTTGACAACGGAACATACACGTGGTTTGTAGAGGAGGATGAGGAGGAGTTAACGCCGCAACCGTGTGCTCAACTGCGGTTATGAAAATTATCCATGTGTTTCACCGAAATGACTTCAGGACGTGGTCGAATGCAACTGCAGCGGTGTCGTCCTAGACCCTAGTCGTACTGATGTGATTCCACGTGTTTTTCATACGATAGTATTTTTTTTCTTTTTTCTTTCAAAAATCAATTATTTCCTGTATATATTGTATTTATATACATGCACATCCATCCCGAACATTCACACACACACATACACGCGCGCACACTGTACACGCAACATAAATCAAACTTTAGAAAATTCCGCCAGAATCTTTATGGTGACGCACTAATGAAAAAACTTCAGTATTTCTTAGTACCTACGCGTCGTACTCGATTTAATCTACGCGATGGTTTTTTTTTTATTATTATTATTATTATTATTATTCTCCTCCTCGTTGTCCTGTGGAGCATTCCTTTCCTCCCTTACCCTTTCTCTCTTTCCCTGGTGAACTTTGTCTTCCGGTCTCCAGACGTCTGCTTGCTCTGCTAACGTCACAGCGCCACTCGCACGATGTACTTTTGATTCGTCCGACTCTACCACCGTCGCCGGCTACACAGGTCGATTCGACATCGGCTCGTCGGAGACCGAGAAGTTCGACCATTGCGTATGTCATTCACTCAAGCATGCTATATAGCAATTTCAGTTATTGCCAATTTTTCGTGTTGAAGGACTTCAAAAACACAATTGCAGCAGATGTTGGTGTGTTTGGTGGACATCACAACAGCTCGGGACATCACAGACGATTGGTGTTCATTCGATTCTATGTTAAAATAATTATTGGACCGTCGGGACCGATCTAAAATGTGGGCCAACTGAGACCAAGGACTTGGTACACTACTCATATGTATATGGATATGCAATGTTAGTGGATATGAAAAAATAATCAAAATACTACAAAGAATTCGCATACAACTTTTGAAACCACACAGTTTACGTGAAGCATTATTAAAATGATTAGTGTTTCTCTCATAGAAAAATAAAATTCCCAAAATATTAGTATTAGAACAATTCTTTTAACAGTCTCGCATTTAAATGTACTCTAGATAATCCTCTAAGCAGCTAAAAGGGTATTGGTTTTGGGAAACAGTTTTCACTCACAAAATACTAATTATTCTCATATTTCTATCGAACAATCTACACATCAAACCGAATTTACTTATAATTGCACTTTGCATAATAGCGTATGCTTAGTTTGAAAATATAATTTCTGTAACAGAAAAAAAAACTATTTTATTAAAATGATAATAAAGTTAAGACAATTTATGTATTTATTTCTAAGGAAAAAAAACACTCAATCAGAACAACTTATATTGCAACGATACAATTATTAGTCCAATACGAAATAAACGTTTGTGGGCGGTATTAGGTTAATTAAATGGATAATTCAAATTACTACGATCTATAGTAATAGCAGTATTTATGAATAAAAATACTAAGTTATTTTCTTTATGTTCAAAACAAACGCAAATAAAACTAAAAACAAACTTTACAATACCAGGGAAATATTTTTCGATAAACCTTTCATAAATAATAAAAAAAACCGCAAACACATATTAACAAGTTGGTTTAAAGTCTTTAGATGTGATCTAGATTCTAGACAATGATGTATGCAATTGTACTAATTATTTTTATTTTAAATTTAAGCTATGAAACTGGGTTATAACTTAAAACAGTCTATGTGAATCACTAAAGAAAAACGTTTATTTCATATTATTGTATACTCAAATTAAACATGTTTCATTGTGTAATTAGCCTGATATAATGTTTATCCACATAATAAAAATTATATTATTTTTTCAACCCTCCTTTAAAACAATGCGTCACCCTTTCTTCAAATCGTTTACGGCTTGTTGTTTTTCCCCATCATAAGTTTATAGTCGAGTGCTCTTAGTTTTCCGACAAGAGGTTTCACCTTAGTGGTGATCAACGCCAGTTCTTATTTGTAGATACACATTTTGTTTACCTGATGAGCAACATTTAAACCAGCCATAAAGAAGTCATCATCATTATCATCGTCATTTATACCTTTTTTTTGCCAACACGAACCGAATAGGTATATATTGTCACGCCGCCGTTCGGAGCGCGTTGCAGTGATCGCCGCGATGTGAGGGTACACAAAACTTTTGGTCCTCCTCCGACGGGTTTAAAAATAATTAAAAACGACGTGGCGGTGAATTACGTTCGCGTTATTTATTATTGCAATAATACCCGCCGTAGCCGCGGCCGATGGTGGGTGTACGTGTATACATAACGAAAACGGCACACAAATTCCGTTGAAATAGCAATTAATTTCACCTTTAAAATCCTCGGCCGCCGCCGCTTATTGGTTCGGTAGGTTTTCTTTAATTAAAACCAAAACTCGGCCGACTCGGTGGCGACCACGCCGTCTTTGTCGTCTCCCTGGCCGCGTCTCGAGTGCTGTGTAAGGAAATATTTGCTCGGGCGACGGCACCGCGGCCCGAAGTCTAGCTGCACACCGACAGGATTGTTGTTTTCCTTTGATTTCTTTTACCGCCTGTGTTTTCCAACGCCGCAAACACCGATTAGACGCGAGTCGCTGAAGCCGTACCCGGACGGTATAGCTACAGTCCTGCAGAACCCTCTCCCGGATCAACGTCGTGTTCGAACGCGATCGCGAAAATCCAAACGATGCGTTGGAAACAATACAATAAGTCATTGTTGACTTTCGACAAAATAGGTGGATTATTGTTCGAGGTTTTTCTTTTTTTTTAAAAACTAACGAGAACCAAACCGACCGATTCCGTTAAATCTAATGTTACGACATAAATAAGTGAATATCCCACTTTCAGAGTTCTAAACATAGACAATTGTGATGTAACAAGTACGCAGTCGAATATTTTATAAAAAAAAAAAAAGGACATACTTACTTCCGACTTCCCGATGCGGTATATGAGCTCGAGCGCCGAGATTTCCGTCCGTGAACAGTTCGCGGAAAATCGTCAATCATAATATGCTTGGTACCAGTTTTTTTATATTCTTTTTCCTTTATCACTAATTGTTAAAAGTACATTGTTGTTATAAAATATAAATAACATGATGTTCTCATAATTTTAGAGTACAGCCGCGATGTGTCTGGTCTAATTTTATTCGATTTATATTTTGATATTATTGGTCTGTAATGTTATACATTTAATAGATTTGTAGATATCATATAATGACATAGATAATATATACGATCATATGAAACCATAAGTTACGTCAACAAATTCTAAAAAAATTAAATAAGAAAGTATCTAAATACATATTATACACCACAGTGCACATATATAATGCAGTGGCGTAACATGTATTTGTTCTCGTTAGTGGATGGGGGGAGGGGTTGAGTGATGATACACTTAATCCGAGAACAATTGTAATGGCAGCAGTATTTGTCATCAAAAAAACTTAAAATATTATAATGAAAATGTCCCGTTATTTTTTCTACGAAATTCACATATTCCTAAAAATACTCATGCTCATTGTTATTCGTACAGTTAATTGTTAGGGGTGGATCGTGAACATAGTACTCGTTGGAGAGACCTTTATTACAAACTATATTGTTATAGTCTATCAGCCCCTAAAAATGATGTATATTTCATAGATTTAGAATAAATCGTACGGAATTTCCATGACACGAAAAATGTGAAAATATTAATGTTAAAACATTTCATTGTTTTTCGTACGAAATTATTTTTAGAAATTCCGTACTATTTATTCGTAATCTATAGAATATATATCATTTTTGGAGGCTGATAAACCATAACATTATAGATTATGCACATTAAAGGTCTCTCCAACGAGTACTAATAATATGTTCATGATGTACCTACTCCTAACAATTTACCGTACATAATATCACAATGACCACAAGTATTTATAGGAATGTGCTAGTACTCTATATTAAGACTTTTTTTATTTAAATAATATTTTTCAATATTATTTAATTTTCTCATAAAAACCGTAAATATTATGTGGCACAATAACTGTGTCAATACAACATTATTAATGTTAATTTTTAGGTAAGATATTAGAACATATTAGCTATGTATTAGACAATTATAATGATCTTATCGTCCATTTTTGTTTTATACCAAACAAGTAGTTACGTATAGTAGATACGTCATAATTGTTAATTTTTCTCTGTCTCAATTTTTTTTTGCATACGTTTGGCTCGATATAGAAAAAATGCTCAAAGATGTCCAAAAATATGAAAAAAAAAAAAAAACGTTGCACACTTCGCATCGAAATCCGAACACTGAATTAATATATTTTATACGTCAAGTCGCCGCCACTGCACTGGCTAAATCGTAAATCGTCCGCGCGTCGACTTTGTACCGCGGCGTCATCCGACGGATTATAATCGCGAACTTTTTTAATCAACATTACGCGCGTGCCGCTCACGGGTAATTGATGCCGTTCGAACGGCGGCGGCACGTCTTCGCGGCCTACGATTTTCCGCATCGACACTCTTCTCGTGACCGATGGCATCGACGTATCGCCGGCCTTAACTCACTCGGCGACGGCGACGGCAACGCTAATCCGTCTCATCTGAAACGATTAGTGAACGCACTTGTTTACCGTTTCCGAACCACGCCCCCGGCCTACAGCGCGTTCAAACTTTTCCCCGGTGGCCCGCGGAAACGATTAATCATCCATTTTTGATCCAGATCAATTTAATGTTTAACGATCAGCGTATCAAAGTGCCGCGTTACGGTTCACACTGTTACTCATCATTAGGGCTGCGATTGTGATGCGATCACGGTTTTTTTTCTGATCCGCAGGTACAGAATGTGTTTTGGTTGATACCGATTGTTTTAACGTAATCTTTGTTTCGCATTATTTTACAGATTTAACCTTTAACGGCATTTTTAGGGGTTGTTTTTGTGATTTTATCGCGTTTTCATAGTTTTTAGAGTATTTTTCACAATTTGTTCATAAACAATAACAAGAGACTTGCCACGGACTGCCGACGCGACGGTACGAGTAATAAATTATATAGCACGAAAAGTTATCGTAACTACGCTTTTCCGCTCAAATTATCGGTAAAAAACAATGGAAAAATTAATTAATTTAAATTATTCTTTTTGAATAAATGATTAAGAAGTCATAGGACCATTCAATCAAACAACGTACAACACTATACGATACATCAAAACTCATAAAAATATGTTCTAAATAAAATTAAAATAATAAACACAAAATGAAATACCGAAATGAAAAGAGTGTTTTCATTCGCCACTGGGTTCCCTTAGTTATGGAAAACATAGCTTTTATGGTAACTTGAATATTAGAAAAACACAAAAATCAAAATTTAAACAATTTCACGGTCAAAAAAGGGAATGAGAATGCTCTAAAAATCACCATGTTTACTGTACATAAAATTGTACATATTTCAAAAGAGCCATTATTTATTAATAAATTGTGAAAAACTAAAATAAACATTCTTGAATGATACACATCGTTACAATATTTACATATAATACCACACACTGAACGATATATGTGTATACTTAACTTTCTTTCGATCCGACTTACTTTTTCCAGGACGTAGTGACGAAAGATATTGACATAGATTATAGACAATGAAAGCGATGCAGTTATCTTTGTCTAACCAGTCATGTAGGTGAACCACGCCCAAGTCAGTGCAAAATCATACTACTGTTAAATATCAACAGTTAAATTATCAATCTAAACGTTTGCCCGTATTAAAAAATATGAGTACTATTCGTAATGAAATTTAATTTATACGCATTTCCTTTGTTAGGTCCATAACTTGTAACCTAAAGAAAATACCATTTTAAATAATGGCTGTTTCCATTTGAAAAAATACTTTGTATCGCCACAGTACACATTTAAGGTGGTATGAAAAATATAGTTTTTGAAAGCATAGCTTTAATAAATGGTAACTTGAACATTACAAAAAAAAAGTTAAAGCAATTTTACGTCCAAAATAATGGGCAAACATAGTTTAAAAATCACCATAATATAACATTCGTTATTTGTGTTTAAATTATTTAAAGATTCTTACAGAAACGCTCTACTCCGGACCACCGGAAGTGCTGGCTAAATACATTGCATTCCGGTGCAGGCCAATGGAAAATATATTAGATCCGTTCTGTGGTTCCGGAGCTATAGCCATTCAATTGGCCATGATTGGACGTAAAGGTAAACCATTATTTTTATTTAACCCGTCAAAACGTATATTATAACACCCTATTCCCAACTGTTGTTGTGACGGATTTTGTTCTTCGTAGAGTTATTGTGGTGGATCATGATCCGGCGAAAGTCAAGATCACCCGGAGTGTATAAGGAGCTGCGGACCGAGTATACTTCGTTGTTGGCGATTTCTTCATAATATGGGACACGCTGAAGATGGTTGATGGCATAGTGACGTCGCCGCCGGAATCACTTGGAAAAATAAAGATAGTAGAAGCCGGCAGCGTCATGTAATCTCGTGTTGAATTGTTTGCGCTTTTAGGGTCACCACGTTTCTGTATGTGCTTGCCCTGAAAAGGGCCGTTTTCCTATGTGCACTCCGTTACACTTATAAATCGTAACCGTGTACTGTTTTTAAATTAAATATATTAACCATGATACAACTGTAGTAGATAAAATAATATACTAAGCCGGGAATGCGTAAGAAGTATGACGCTGCTGGATAAATAGAACTTTTTGATTTCTTCGTGTATGGCAGTGTGACCCATAAGGTTTAGGTTTTGCAAATAATTTTACGGCTATTCGCTCGAACGAATACATTTCAAGAAATGTAATTTCCTCCGCTGCAGTTGTATGCGTGAGCGACAGCGTTTACAACGACTGCTCTGTACTACGTAGGTGTATGGAGAAGGTTTCGTGGATTTCGTGGAGGTTGCTACTATAACAATGTGTATAATATATAAATAAATAAAAAAAAAAAAAAATATAATAATAATAGTGAAAAACAGTAAAACGATGTTGTCGAGCGACGCACAGTGTATACCTCTATACATTACCATGGCCTAAGTATGGATCATTCGGCTGTTTTTTTTTAAACAGTTTAAAACTTTAAACTTTTGCCGTCCATGCTATACCTATAATACCGTCGTAGTGATGCCGGTGATCTGCTTTTACTGTGGACCGTTTGCCACACCGATGAGTTCGACATGCGGAGAGTTCCGCGTCTAGAAGCCAGTCCTCAACACTTAGTGCCCCCGAGTCGTCTGAGCACAACTTGACAACCCGTTACGAAATTACTTACCACCACAGTGTTGTTACACACGTCGGTTACCCCCGTGTGCATTAAATGTGGTGAGGAGAAAGTTTGTCGATTATCTACGGTAGGGTAGAGCGGTATACGAAAGGGACGGGGGCGTCTGCCAGAGGCATGTTTATACAAGTTGGCCGCACAGATTACACGCGGCGAAGCTCTGCGCGAGTGGGTGGAGGGCGAGATTTTTATTATTAGTATCGTGAACGACCTTTTAAAAAAAAAAAAAGGAACAGGAAAATTAGAATTTCACGTTGTGCCTTTAGCTCTATTATCCTTAATCTCGGCATACGTCGAGTGGTGGGCCAGTAATACTTCTACACGCACCGCCCGACGATCGAAAGGCTCCGGTGCCAGCCCCGGTATCTCGCGACCCGATACATTATCATACGATTGCCATTGCGTAGTGTTCAAAATTCCAAATTTCACTCGACGTGGACCACACGGCGTATCATATTTTTATTTTTGTATTTTTGACTGTAACGATGTCAGTATAATATCGCGCCCTTCACTCGTATGTTTTATTTCGAGTGTTATTTTTCCGATGAATTTAAAAAAAAAATTGGATAATAAAATTATGTTGTGTTTATATGATTTCCACTCATAATTTCGTACGATTCCTTTATAAGTTATCGTATGTACCAGCTTGAACCACCCTGGGCCCTGTGGGACATCAGTCAATCATCATCATATCTCATCGATCCTCAATGTTTTCATTTGGTACCCCTGGCTTCATGTTATCTTTGTAAATTATCTGTTAATACATCTACTGAATTTTTTGATTTTGTAAACCGCTTTAAAAATAATAATCATTTTAATTGTAATCTAAATAGTTTAAACATTTTCTACCAAAATATTCGTGGGTTAAAAACGAAATTAAGTAATTTTAGAAGTTCTATTCCCCTTTTTATTTGTTATGATGTTATTATCCTCACAGAAACATGGCTCTCTCCTGATGTCCATGACTCTGAACTTGGGCTCAATGGCTATCAAATCTACAGGGTGGACAGAAACTATCTTAACAGTAACTACTCACGAGGAGGTGGTGTTCTCATTGCAATCAAGTCTTATATTAAAACATCTCTTATCTGTACAAACCTCAACACGCTCGAGCAAGTATATACCCTTCTGTCCATTAATTCATTTAAAATTCTTATAGGTGCAGTTTACTTACCACCTATGTCCACACTCCCAGATTTCGAGGCCCATACCAGTTCTATCGAACACTTAATATCATCTACCAACCCTACATCTATTCTTCTCTGTGGTGACTATAATCTACCTCTTATTAAATGGTCTATAAGCAACCAAGGTCTTTTCGCATCTGGTACCATGTCTAACACTTCTACTCATCTTGTCGATTATTTCTCGTACTATAATTTTTACCAGCTCAATCAAGTGCCTAATGCCTGTGGACGCCTTCTTGACCTTGTATTTTCTAGTTCTGACACACCTACTGTCCAACTTGCCAACACTCCAATCGTTTCTCCGGATTCTTACCACCCACCTTTGTTTTTATCTTTTCCATTTCCAACTCCGATAACTGCTCAAGACACACATAAATACCGTGATTATAAATCGGCTGATTATGAATCCATGCTCCGTTATCTAGGATCGTTTGATTGGGAAAATACTTTTTCGCTTTATTCAGTTGATGATTCTGCTGTTGTCTTTAACGATGCACTTCTAAGTTCTATAAAAAAGTTTGTTCCCATCAAAGTTTTTTCACCTTCTAAATTTCCTAAATGGACATCCACCATTCTCAAAAATCTTATAATAACCAAGAAGAAAGCCCATGCTGTTTATAAGCGAACCAAGTCGATATCCGATTATCTTGTTTTCTCTGAATATAGAGCAAAATGTAAACGCCAGTCAAAAGTTGATTACTCTGCTCATATTAGGCATACCGAGGAGGCTCTATCATCTTCCCCCTCCAAATTCTGGAAATTTGTAAATAATCTAAAACAAAAACCCCCAATTCCGTCATCACTCCATATCGGTAATATTGCCTCAATCACTCCAACTGAATCAGCTAATCTGTTTTCAACTCATTTCTCCTCGACGTTCAACTCCTCGGCTTTCACCATTTATTGGCTCATCTGTTTATTCATCCTATGAACTTCCTTCCGATATAACGTTTACTGTCGACGATGTTTTTTCCGCTCTTAAATCGTTAAAAAATACTTACTCTAATGGTCCAGATGACATATCCGCTCAATGCTTGTACAATTGTCGTTTTTCTATTGCTTATCCAATTTATTTACTATTCAGGTGTTCATTAGATTTAGGTATTTTTCCCAAGGTCTGAAAAATATCCTCTATAGCACCTGTTCTGAAATCTGGTGACGCTTCTGATATCCAAAACTACAGACCAATTTCTATAATACCTCATATTGGTAAATTATTAGAATCAATTGTATATTCTCCAGAATAAAGCGTAGTATTAATCACCTAATTATAAGTGAACAGCATGGTTTTAGATCGTATAAATCAACCGTAACAAATGGTGTTGCCTTCTCTTCTTATTTATCAGAAGTTATCGAACACAGAGGTCAGGTAGATGTAATCTTTACAGACTTCAATAAGGCATTTGACACAGTTGACCACGATTGCCTTATAATGGTGCTTAAGTCCTTAGGCATTGGGAATCCCCTACTATCTTGGTTGCACTCTTACATCTCAGGTAGAAAACAATTCGTAAAAATAAAAAATGCTGTTTCGGAGTTAGCTGATATACCATCTGGAGTCCCTCAAGGAGGCCACCTTAGTTCTCTTTTATTTATTCTGTTTGTAAACTCGATAACCAAATGGATCACTAAGGCTAAACTCCTTCTTTTTGCTGATGACATAAAAATATTCCTTAAAATAGATAATCTTAATCAATGTCATTTCCTTCAGTCAGAACTAGATATTTTTGCAAGTTGGGCGTATTCCATTGGTCTTAGCCTTAATATAAGCAAATGTCATGTTATGTCGTTTTCCAGGCAGCGATCTCCTATCCTCCACAACTATTTTCTTAATGGCACTTCTCTTAACCGTGTCTCCCTCTATAAAGATCTTGGTATTCATTACTCACCATCATTAAATTTTGAACACCATATAAATGTCACTGTAGGTAAAGCTTTAAAAGTATTGGGTTTTATTAAACGCAATACTAACCAGTTTTCTTCTGCTCGTTGTCTCTGCACATTATACTTTTCATTAGTACGTTCTATATTAGAATACGGTGTGGTGGTGTGGCATCCCTACCTAGCTAAAGACGAACTAAGACTCGAGCGTGTACAAAATAGATTTCTTTCCTACATTGCCTACATATTGAGGATACCACACCCTACGCATGACTATTCCTCAATTCGTAGTTCATTGGGAATACCAATGATGTCAACTCGTCGACAAGATGCTGATGAGCGCTTTATAACCTCGCTCCTTGATGGCACCATAGATGCACCCGATCTCCTCTCTAAAATATGTCTTCGTATACCTTCATTCTTCTCCAGAAACCACGCACTCTTCCAAGTTCCAACTCACAATTCATTATACGGACATAATCACCCCTTACACAGAATGCTTCGTAATCTGAACAATCTTGATTTTGATTTTAATAAGTAGTTGGTTGGTATTATTGTTATAAATATGTTGTATCGTGGTTTTGTGTTACTACATTAAGGTAATACCATTTAGCTTATATTATGTTGTGTTTGTCCATATGTTCTAATTTTTGTGTGTATTTGTATTTGTATTATTATATTATTGTTATATCTATTAATTTTAAACTTAATCTATTAATTTAAAATTGCCGTTTGGCGTTTATATATTATAAATAAATAAATAAATAATGTTTTCCATCAATTTATTTAATTAATCGTCTCAACAGTAATTGTGTTCTTTATTGTTATTATTGTTATTAATATTTATTGTAATTTATTTTTCAAGGAGTGTTACAAGTAGGTATTTTATTTAGTAGTTTATTTTTTTAAAAAATTTCCAATGATTAGCATAAGCGCACAATTCACTTGATAAAATATACTTTGATAATACCAATAGCGAATAAATCGTTGTATATATTAATCGTACGCTCGAGGTCACAATAATTGTTCAAAGTCAAAGAGACACACTTACACATTATTATTATCATTCCGTCAGACATGCAAAGTTTCCACGACCATTATTTTATTCTTACCCATACTCTTTATTCGATCCGTACATCGGTATCATAAATCATTGGGTCAACGACTGTTACCCTGGGTGTGTTCAATATGCATTATATGTATATAACAGTATAACTACTGCTTAAGGGTTAGGTAACACAACAGTTTATAATAGTATACGGTTACCAATCTATACAAAATGGTAGCGAAAAATGTATGGAACCAAATAATTATAACTCTAACCTATATATTTGACGTACCTATAAGATATTTGGTAAGGACGAATGACACCGGAAGTGAGCACTTCCTTACTGTTACTTGCAATTATTTGTAAACGCATGTCGCCTATTTTTAAAGTAAACCTAGTCAGAGTTAAACGTGCTTAGACATAGACCATTACGTAAGACCGTGGCATGGATGTAACTATATTAAAATAATATGCACTAGGGAAAAATGTAATTCGCATTATTACACGACCCTATTCTAGTTCCCCTCATTACAATTTACAATTAGCTTCGTACACCGTTCATCCTACCGAAACGCGGATAAACTAATGGCTCTATATATTTTATAATGTTTTGAAGTTTTCAAGCGCATTCACTCCCTATAGCATCTACTGTACACACCACACAAGGCACATTTTACCTAAACTTTACGTTGTAATTCGTTGAACAAGAGTAGAACCAAAATATCCATTAAGTGAGTGATTCGACGCTTAACTTTAACGTTTATAAAAAATAATGTTTGGGAACAATGCGTAAAACGTCTTGTGTAACACTTTCGAGCCATGATTCACAAAATTACTTATGCCAAGTGAAAACACAAATCTAAATAAAAAAATCAATTCTAGATTTTCAACGAAATCGGGAAAATACAAAAACACCATACTATTACTATCTATCCATCTATTTTATTTCCGATCGTGAATGAGAATATTGGATCGGATTTTCTATCGCCAAAAATAAAAAGATTAGAATATGAGGAAAATAAATAAAAACCGCTGTAAAATAAACACGTGTTCTCGTTTCAACTTAAAAGTGTTGAACTGTACATCTGCTCTTGCTTAAATGTATGTATCAGCATAATATTCCCGTTGGAACTTTATTTTTTCAGAGGTACAAGGAAAACATTTTTTTTTTCACAAACGCATCAAAGGATATTGTATCTTACGGTTTTACAAGAAACATTAAACTTGTGAAATAGCAAATATCATCACTATAAGTAGCATGTTAAAATGGTTTTGAAATTCTCCATACCGTTAAAAAATAATTGTGGATATACGATTTTAATGTTGGTTTTAAAAGAAAATTCGAAGTGTCTAAGAATATTTTCGTTTGTAAAAATATTAGATTTCTATGGAATTATAATCGTTTACTACCGTCAGCAAAATCGATTCATGGTTCACAAAATATTTGCATAGACTTAAATTATGACATTATTAAAATTAATTGAAATTATCTATTGTTAATACACATTTCAAAATGTAGTAGTATGTTTTTTTATCTGCAACGTGCCCGTATAGGTATTTGTACGATTTGAATCACTATTATCGTTGGAATTTATCGTGCGTGATTTATATAATGTACGTCTGACAAAAAATATCTTAGGCCGTTTTCAATTTATAGAGTTTTTCATTGATTGCCCTTCTGGCTTGCATTTCATTACCATCGTCCGTCGTCGGTATGGAAAGATGATGGCCATGATATTGTTCATGCATTTTCATTCTTATAGACGCACATTTTACCTCGATGATTATCATTATCATCTCCAAAAAATTATGGAAAATATTTTTTTTTAATAAACCTAAAGATTTAATAAAAATAAAAAAAACCTGTGCGAAACATGAATATGATTAAAATAAAATGATGAAAATACCAGTGTATAAACTTTCTTCCTGTGTTAATTTATTATTATTGAATGTTTAAAATGTTTCGGACGTGGACTGTAGACATAGTACTAACCCCGGTGAGGATTTAAATTAATTTACCAAGAAATATGTACAAGAAAGATTCTAATAAATATTCAGAGTTAAAAAAAAGAAATAATAAATAAATACGCGAAACCTTAGAAATGTTCGCATTCATGCGCAATGTTTGAACTACGTAAGTATTTAATGAACATGTTTTAGTACGCGTTTTCCATGGCTACGAATAATATTTTTCAATAAACGTATACTACAATATCATGTTCAAACCGTATTTATTTGAAGGATTTATAACATTATTATTGAACCGATTATTACTCGTTAGTGCTTTTTTATAAAAAAAAGTTGGTTTTGATTACACTCCGTTCGGTTTTCATAAAGGCGGCCAGAACAATTATTATTATTAGCAGTTATTAGTTTTTTTTTTTCGTTATGACTTTATGTTCCGTTACTGCTACAATGCATGTACACAGGGTCGCAGATGACGGCATTCGTACGTGGGCTGCTTGTCGTTTGTCTCGTTGTACACTAATTGAAACTGCGTAAAATAAATATTAAACCGGTCAGATTTTAATGGGTAATTATGCTGCCCGATCCGGGGCAGAGGTATTTCCGGATAAATCGGATTGTTGTTGCAGCGCAGTTACTTTGCGGTCACGGAAAAGTTCTACACACATGGTGGTCTACCCGAACACTCGGCCCCGCACCCTCTCGCACGGCGTCCTTTTCCTGCTCCTATCAACCCCTCCGACCGGCCGTACATTTATTTAACCGCACATAGTTAAAACACTTTTATTGCGATCCGACGGCACCGCGATAGTGGGTAGATTTTATTTTATTTTTTTTATTATTGTTTTCAATGAATCCCCCGGGCGCGTTAAAGTGGCACGTTTTATATTCGTACGTTTCCCGATCGGCCGCTGAGCGCGCAATAGTGTATGTGTGTGTGCGTGTGATGACCGAAAAAGAGTCGGTATCGTTTAATGCAGTATACCACGGTATCGGTGGAATTCTGGCACATAGTATTCAATTCCAATAAATCTCGAAAGTAAAATAGTTCAATAATTTACAAGGCCCTTTAAAGGTTTTCGGGGGAAATAAAAATACATTCATAAAGAACAAATGTGTAAAATTAGAGTATATTGCGTCATTTTAAATTGAATCTTATGTTTAAATGTAAATTTTCACTTCTAATTTAATACGTACAGAATTATAGAAGAAAAAAATATATAGATTGTAGATATAATTCGTCAATTCCGTTAGAAAAAAAAATCAATAAGTTTGATCTTTTTAGAATGCTTCAGTCTCTGAATAATCTTGTCGGTATGTTCGTTTGTCTATACTATTCGAAAGTTTCTTCAATGAAAAAATTGAATATTTTACCACCCTCCAGTCTAAAAAAAAGGTGTTGAAGATTATTTTGATTTATGAATTTACAGAGCTAAACGTTGTTTTCCAGAATAACACATTGTTTGATTGAAAATAATCATAAAATAAGTTAAGAAAAATAAGTTATAAATAAGTTATAAATAAGTTCAGATTTGTAAATTTGCAGTTCATTTTTTAAATTAAAAATGACATTTTCAATTTAAATCCTAACAGATTTACTTAAATATATGTGTGAACAATGTATTGTTTTTCGGATTCGGTCGTACAACAATCACAACACGAGACGTTTGTCGACGCGCAAAATCGACATTCTGTTATATTTGGTTGAACATTTGGTTAAACCATATAAAGCCAACTCGATGTGCGGTCGGATACCATGAGCAGAGTATAAGGAACGAGATCTGAACAACACGCGTAAACACACTAGCGACGGTGCGGATAGTAAAAAATAGGTGTGTCCAGGAGCTTTCATCAATATGTATTTTGAAAAGAAGTAAATATTCAACGCGAGGGATTCGGACGTATCTTACATTGATCTCATACATTTTTACTCAACTGGCCCCTAACATATGATGTCGATCGTTCACTAGATGTATCTCAGTGGAACGTTTGTTATTACAGAACGCTGTACGAACACTACAAACTCAATACTCGACTACACAACTTTAGAATCCGCGCACAGACCAATAATACTATTTTATCTGAATAATATTCTTCTAGACGCTTGGACAGTATCCTGAGGTCATAATCTATAAGCATCATCCTATCTAATCCGAAAACTATTGGTCGTGTTTCCATTTTTTTTATGTTCACGTGACTGTTTTAGATCTCAAGTATAACAATGAATATAACATGATTTGTCATTGTAAAGAAAATTTCGATGAATTTAGGTATTTAAAAGAACTTATTTGGTTGTTATTTTAAATATACAAGTTTCGGCGACCCGAAACATTTACTGAGTACTTATACAAGCTACATAAAGACATTTCTTAATTTTCATTTTGAAAAAGATTCAACACATGAAGTTCAACCTAACTAATTTGGAGATTTGGTTCAACTACTATATCGACAATCCTCAGAAATATAATCTGATCAATTCTACTTATTTCACTCAGAATCGTTTTTTTTTTTTTTTGAAAGCAACGGACCGTAATAGTTAGAATACCTACATTGGTTTCAAGATAAAAATACCAATTCAGCAGTATCCTTCACCCATCCCTTGCTATATCACACTTGATCATCCGGCCATGTTTATCCTTAAGCTTAACAACTACAAAAATATGTTTTTCATTCATTCTGGTTTATAAATATATAATTTTTGTATTGTTAATCATAGCGTTTTATTTTGTGATCGATATCATATTAAAGTCTTTCCGTGTGGTTCAATAGTATTAAAGCACAAGGACTACGTATATGAATCATCGTGTCATCTAAGAGCTACAATTTGAGTTGTTGTTTACCATTTTTCCTAATGCGACGACCATGGACCATCACTGGAAATCTCGATAAACATCTTTTGGATGGAATTCATTTTGAATTTGTTCTAAATGTCGAAATACTCAACGGATTGTAACCCATGACCAATCCTCAAAAACGGTTTAATAGATACATTTTACTCTCAACTGACGATCAAAATATAATACATGGGTCCGAAATACGCACGAAATAAATGTAACGAAATCCGCACGTTTAGTGCGTTTTGTGACGCCCGTATATGGAATTTCATCGCGCACTACAGATGACCGTTAAATTTCCACTCGATTATTTTCCATAGGGTTTCGATGTTTTTTTTTCACGTTACAGGATCACGGCTAAAATATCAACGAGTTTTGAATGCGCGAGGGACTTCGGCCTTCAAATTAAAACTGTCCCGGGAAATTATCGAGAACATAAAGTGTACAGTAATTTCTAAGCGAACAGTATTGTACTCTCCTCTCCCTCGACCACCGGTACGTTTTGAGGATTTTTAATAACCCCCGGAAAATACAAAGGATAATAGCATCGCACAGTTGTCGTCGTCGTAGTCGCACTGAAGTCTTGCCATGTTTGTATACGACCGTGGCGTTATTACTGTTTTATTGGAAAAGATAAATCCGAGAACCTATATACCTGTACAACACACTCGCAGACGACGGCATACAAGGCGGTGCCTTGATACGTCGCTTCCTCCTCTCCTCACTAGCTCACACGCGCACTTCCGGTCCTTTGTTCGCGCTTTTTCCCGCTACTCGCTGCTCTCCTAGTCCGCCTCGGTCCTTTTCTCGCGTACACAAGAGGTCAAGACCAGCCAGAGATCGCTTAGTGCAGAGGTTCCCAACATTATTTTTCGCGTGAGTACCGCATATTTTTGTCACCGATCGTTATCAATATACAGGTTGTCAACTGGATCTTGTATATTTTCTATCTAGATTCCGTTGTGGTATATATCGTATTTTTTTTTATTAGGTATATAATATACAGGATACAATTGATGACCGTATTTTTTTTTTCCAAGGACCGTTTAAAGTCAGACTTAAATTACGAGTACTTGCCTTGTGTAATTTTCTTAGTGCCAAGCACAAACCGAATAGAAAACGTGTTTTGTAAAACAAGCTTAAAAGAAGTAGAAACCCACTTTGCAGCACATTATTATTGAATGTGTAAAAAACGAAATATTATTATTAAATATTTTGTTGTTTTACAATGTAATTGTTGTTAAAAATAAACAGTATTGAAATATTATCCATTTCAACGATTACATATGAAAAAAAAAAATAGGTTGAACATCCTTTTGAAAATCTTAAACGTGTCTCGCGTATCTTTGTATCCAGTTTCTGAACATTATTTTTTTTCTAAGTACGTTGCCCGCTCACTTCGTGACGACCCGGGAACCCCATTCGGATACACCGATTTTCCGCGTACCGCAAAGACGTGGTTAGGTGGCGTACCCGTGGTTATGTGGCGCCACGGTTTGGGAAGCTCTGACCTAGCGTACAGCGTGTACATAAATGTTCATACGTGCAACGCGAGTGTATATATATATATTATTACGGCAGTAGTAGTAGGCACGCGATTGCCTCACTCGCGTAATGTGCACACCCCGCCAGCGCGCGAATTTCGAGAGTAACAACAAAATGTCCTTTATATACGTAGTCGCCCGCCGCTGCTTCACCGGTTGTTTATAGCCCCGGTAGATCACGTGTGCATATATATATATATATATATACATGTACCGGCCTTAAGTTTACCACGTGAACGTACACGCGCCCGCGCCCCCGCACGCGTTAGCTTAACGGCACGCAACCCCTTCTACCCCGAGCCACGACCCCCCGATTCAAAATCGTCGTTATTGTCCGTCGGTCCCGGACCCGACCCGACGGAGCGACGTAAAAGTGTGCTTACGGGTACGAAAAGTTTCCCGGGCGCGAGGTCCTCAGCCACAAGAGGAAACGGACCGCGGCGCCCGTGAATATCAACCGCAGTCGTTTTCGTACGTACAATACGGTCACTCCGCAGTAATACAGTGGTATACGGCTGTTGCGGCTATTCGCCGGAATCGTATTTTTACACGCCGCCGCCGCCGCCGCCGCCGCCGCACCGGTGTAAGTTATATCCTCGTTATCCCGACACACGTGGCCGCATTAATGTACTCGTTTATCGTGTGGGGAGCGGTGGTGGGAGGGAGTGAGCGCGTCAAGTCATTGAAGTAAGCGAAACATTTAAATATATAACGTGCTTGTAGCTTAATCTACATTTGTAAACTTGATAAATTAGTACACATGTCGTGTATTTGTATCGCGTTATGGAACCGCGATTTCTTTAAACTTAGCGTGATTTTAGCGAAAACCGATACCTAAACTATAGACCACGGAACTTGTTACGACGTTTGGATGGTTTTGGAAACTTCGAATTGACTCTAATTGACTAGGATCACTGCAAACAATTTTTATCTTCACGCCCTGTGGAGTGTAAACAAACGTCCGATGAGCAGCTAATACATTTACCGTCTATATTTTTTACACTTTGGGGTAGGAAATTCGTCAATTGTATAATAACCGAACTAAAATAACTTTAACGTGATAACGTGGTTGTTCGTGGTTCACCGAAGCCGGGAGAGTGTTGAGAGAAGCAACCAGGGTATGAAAAATATAACAAAACAAAGAAATGGTCAAATTCACAACAATTCATTCAATTTCAAAAAATAGTTCTTATCATCGAGTAATATGCAGGATACCTTATGTTACATTTCGTGAAACGGACAATAACATCATATGAATGCGACACATACGCTTTCACCTTAGTTTTTACTAATATTTTCAATTATACGTATTATTATCGTTTTTTGTTAAATGCTCATTTTACATCCTGCAGGTGGAAAACGTCATAACATTTATTGTATACATGGTGCTCATCGCAGGAGATAAAAAAGGCATGGAGTGGAATATTTATAAAGGACATACATTAAAAAATTATAATATTGTGTGAGCACTTTTCAAAAATTAAATATTCTGAAAATAAAAAGCACATAAGTTGTTATACTTAGCTACATATATATTTAGTTATTTATTTTGGAGTGTCATGATTTGAAAAAAAAAGTAGTTAAATAATAATAACTACAATCAAGCATCTATTATTTTGAAAGTATAAATTGTACATCAGCAACTTTAGAAATTAAGTAATTTAGTAATTAAGTAATTCTCAACACTAATAATAAGTATACGTAGCAGCATGATAATGCCAAATACGTGGTGAAAAAACATGAAAACTTTCAAAGTTGCTCACTTTTCTGTGCACTTACGATTGTATGCATATTATGCATGCGGTTGCTAAGCGCTGATTTACCGTCGTGCTCTTGGTCTGCGGACGAGCTATAAAATGTCGACGCGATAAGACGTGTTGATTCCGGTGAAAACACTTTGTATAATTATAACAACAGTAAACGCATAACTTTTTATATTTTTTTTCATTTTTTTTTTTTTTGTTTAATTAAAAAACTTTTTCTCCGTCATAAAAAACGGGGACTACTCCAACCGCAGCCGCACCAAAGCGGTCGCGCGAGATACTTATCCCGGCCAGCCGTGACCGGTGACGTAAGTACTACAAGGTACCTTTATATATACATTATAATATTACTACATATTGTTATAACGGCGCGGCGTTCGCGGATGCCTGCAGCGGGGTTCGTTGTCCGGCGAAATTAAAGTTTTCAAGTTGCGCACGGGATAAGGCCGCGTAATGTGCGAGCCCGAGATAATAGCAGAAAGGATCGAAAATCAGTCGTATCGACCGAAAAACGTACGCACGCCCACACCAGCCCCGTCGCGGGCTAGGGACGTGCTTTGTCGCCAGGGCTTAGTTCGCGGAAAGTGTATACACAACCGCGCGCATCGTTGACTTTATTTTTTCTAATCCCCGACAACCTATCGCTATTGTTTAAGAAGAGTAAAAATACAACGCAGTTTATCTCGTTTCGCAATTTAATCAGGCTTAATGTCCGCCGCCGAGAGATATCCTATGGCTGCAGCCACCCAGTCACTATTATATTAATTGTTACGAGACAATACATAGACGATACCAATCGTCTCATGCAGCAAGTGTAGAAATAGGTGCACACTCGTTATCATATATTTATCTTGTGTACGAGGGATTATGTTGCATAATATATGTATGCATCGTACCGATGAGTAATTGTCTGGTATTGCGAACCTACTGTTTCTTCAAAACGATATTCGAGTTCGACAAAAATTATAGCAAAATATAAATATTGTCACCCACCAAACCACCGTCCTCGTGTACACCTAAAGTTTCATGAATCAAACGATAACTAATAGTTATAACTATATCAACAGTATCCTGAATTCTTGAATTATTCGTCATGCGATGCTGCAATCTTGACGAGGAGAACTGCTAATGATCACGTCTGAAAAATAAAATAAAATGTGACAAAACTTTATTTATAATCGTAAATATTTTTTCAGAAAAGGAAAGTGATGACAATAATTATAATACCTAATGATACCTTAATCATTTTACATAGGTATTAACCACAAATCAATCGTTCTTATTTAACTGATGTAATGATAAGCTTATGTCCATACGTTCTACTCGTTTTCCAGTCTTTTTTCGATAGTACCTATTTTTAAGTTAAAATAGAACACTTTGATTTAAGACAATTTCCATTGTATCCGCACTCTACTGGAGACTACCCTTTGATAACATGTTATCCTTTACACATTGTAAAAATATACTACAATTTAAATAATAATTTTAATAGTATGGACACGGTGGACTATACCGTGTATTCTTCAATGCATGAACACATAGGTTTAAGGGGCAAGCATAAGACCATCACTACTAGTAGCTATTGTATTATTTTATCACTGTACATGTTAAGAGAAAGAGGAATATAAAGATAAATAGAGAGAGAATGGGAGAGAACGAGGGGGAAAGCGGTGGTAAATGATTGCGCGGAAATGTATCTTAAGCCAAAAGAGAAATAAAAGTTTAAAATATCCACGAACGTCTGCAAATGAATGAGGCGCGTAGAAACATCAATCCTGTTTAACGGTTCTCCCGAGACCCCATATGCTCGTACTTTGAGACCGCGAAACCTCAGAATATAAATTATATCGTTAGATTTTACAAAAGCTTCTTTTTTTTCCCCCGCGGCAAATAACACCGTGTTACGCGTGCACATTGCAATATACGCGTGTTAAAATCCATCTACGCGCAATCCGTCGTCGTAACAACGTTGGTATAACGTTTTCGGTTTTTTCTCTCCCTCTCTCACTCTACTTCGTGTTTGAATAATTGTGCACTGCAATTACAATCACACCATATTCACGTGATTCACGTGTTCATACATTTAAAGAGCAGAGAAACAGTAAAGAGTTTGGTGTACCGTATTCGACGACTACGTCCGGCACTAGAGCGAATTTGGTCTCGTTTTGAAGTTTGAACAAATAAACGGTATCTACTACTGTTGGAATACACGAGTGCACCAAATAAGTTGTTTGATCTCCAAGTAAGAACTGACGTATCGATGTAGCGTTTCGCCGTCTCGAGGTTCTCTATCGCTTTAAGAAACATTTTACAATAAGTCAATTACGTGCAAATAGTTGGATGGAATCGCTACGGTCGATTACGAATGCATTGTAGTCTTACTGTGGTCGCGTCTATGTGATCGGACGAAGAAGGATTTTATTTTCATAAGAACTTTATTTCGTTGGCGGTTTACTTTATTTGCTTTTTAATAAAACTCCCGTGGAATCTGTTTACTTTTTAAAGAAAAAGAAATCGAGTCACTCTATCCGAACCCAGAGACCAAAAATAAAAATAATCAGTACGCTAACACGGCCGTTTATTCACATAGTATTTTTATTCCCGTACGCGTTACGCGAATTCGTTTGATAATGTTATTCAATTTGAATTCAGAAAAGAAATGATAATATGAAAATGGATCTTAAAAACGTATACGGGTGAGTCTGTGATTTTTTTCTTCTTTTTTTTTTCTTCTGTTTTTCAATACGCACACCGAATACAACAGCAAAACTTTACGGAATAATGATTTTCCGGTAACAATCTGCCATTGCAGGCGCAACGTTTTTCACCAGACTGTTTTTTCTTTTGCAAGCAAACTACTTTTGCAACAACACTTTTTCCGGAGACTTTTGTTGTTCATCAGTTTTTATTTTTTAAAAAGCAAATCGTGCATAGATAAGGTGAGAGGAGAAACCTTACGCGTGGGTACGTATATATATATATATATATATAATATAAACTCATCTCGCCACCGTCGAACGCACAAAGTTTGTCAGCCAACTTCATACGCGAATGCCGCGTGCGCACAGTATATACTTAAAATATATAATAATATAAACACTGCTTGCCGCGTGCATGCAGTCATCGTAGTTGTAGCACATTTACATTTTCAATTTTGCAAAATGTACTTTTTACCTGCGCTCACGCTTCGGTAGATGGATGACGGGGGTACGCGTGTGGGGAAGGCCAAGGAGACGAGTCTAGGCGAAACGGTCCGTACTTGAGTCCGTTCCTAAGCCCCGTCTCGGAAGAGACCACGAATCATATTTACCGCAAAATTGCGGTAAATAAAAAATTGAACTCTCGTTATTTCAGTATCTATGAAATATGCAATGTTCGGGAGAAATGTGAGTTTAATAAAAAAAAAAAAACCAACAAAAGTAAAAATTGTTTAAATTAATAATGCATAATATTATCTAAAATCAGCAAAAATAAATCAATAATTAATTTGAAGTATTTTTTTAGTTTTTTTTTCTTCTTACTTATCCCCTATACAGTTTATTCGATTATATGACTGTAAATAATATAAGACCTACATAGAACAATATGCAAATCTTACATTTATCCGAGCCCCAATAACTATTACACTGTCTTTATAATATGTTACACGTCATGATATTATATTCATTTTCAGGACCAATTTTTAAAAACAAAAATATTCTACGATTGTTTTATTATATATTAATATTTTTTTTATTTCGGGATAGAGTAGGTACTTGTCTTTGATTTTAATTGAAAACCCGAGGTAATGAATATATTACAATAATAATAATTATAATTATTATAATAACAAATCGTTATAACTTTGAAGTGCATGCATTGCAAACACTCATGCGTGTACAGTGTACACCATTATTTTGAATTGAAAAACTATAGTATATAAATAAATATTAAATCACGTGGTGATTTTAAGCCGCACGGATATTTTTTACTGGTGAAGTTTCATCATTGCAATATATCCGAACAATATAACTATAGACAACTGCTGTTGTTGTACACGTCATGAAGTACAGTTCGTCAAATGCATAATCGTGACACGCCAGAATAAAATGTTCAGCTGATAATCATTTGATTATAATCAGAATATAATTATAATATTTATGTGGTTCAATAAAAAAAAAAAACAGGTTAATTTTTCTTCCACAAAAACTGCACACTTATAGCGTTTTTAAAGCTTGCAACGGATAGGCACAGCTTGATTTCCGTGACGATCCGGTGCAATTCGACTTTGATTAACATATTTACAACAACAAGAGTCCAAGTGAAAACCTAGTGGACAAAATGGTTATAGTCTTGGTTATTATTATTATGCCATGATCATTTTTCATATAGTACAGTTATGTTTTTGTAATTAAAACACTATAATAATAATCATAACTCTACGACTTCAACGATCGATAGCGAATAGTAAATGTCAACTGCAGTATTGTGTATTCCGACATGCTCATTACAGGCTAAACTGCATTGTCACAACTATTTATCGGTCTCGAAGCAAACGATAGTGTTTTTTTATCGATCGATAAAAATAAAAATTTTAAACGTTAAAATGTTCTATAGGTACACTCCAAGCGCCACACCGAAAACGTCACTCCCTATAAAGGAGATACGAGCGGGGGAAAAAAATAGAATAAATTAAATAAAATTAGTCACAGTGGCCGTTACGCGTGTGGAAAACGGAAAAGTTACATTCCAAGAGTACGAATCACTCTCGTAACCGAACAATCAACAATCATGGAAAATTTTAAATCTGATGCAATAAACCATCGACTCACCAATACGAATTTATAATCTATTCACGCTACTATCAGCACTATATCCATATCACTGAAAACCACTCGAAAAAAGTTTTTAATCGCAATTTCATAACCACGCAACTAACAAACTACAAGAGTTTAAAATAAAATATTGTTATAAAATTGAAATGTTGATACTGAGGTCAGTAAATGTTTGTAAATTAACGTACATCGTACGGAAAGGTATTAAATCCTTGTAAACGACACAAACCTTCAACCTTTCATATTTCTAGGTACACCCCAGAACCCTCCAACCCTAAGATGACTAGAATGATGAAAATATCTTTCTACCAAAATGAGTACATGTAAATTCCACCGGTGTGATTATATTTTTCTGACCGTAAAAACAAATATAAATTTTATCGATACGAAGGTTTATCCAAGCAAATATAAATATGTCCACTGGTATTCACAATATTGTCTAAAATATTTATTTAATTTTCACAATACCCACGCAGTTTCATGGGTTTCCAGTTCCATACTTCCACATTTTTGATAAGTTTAAAACAAGCAAAAACAATTTTCTACATATTAGCAGAGGAGTTGTAAAACTAAATTGGAAATATGATTAGAATTTACTTTTAAAAAATATACCGATTTCATTGTCAAGAAAATGTACTGATTATTCTCTGTCCGCGGAAGTTGTATTATTTCCACCGAGAATTCATAGTAAATAGTTAAATTAAATTATCATGTAAATTTAGTATTGAAAATAATAAATATAGAATTCAATTCTAAATGAATATTCAAACAATTAAATATTTTTATTTAAGGAAAGTATAAAATATATTATTTGAAAATATATGATAAAGTATCAAATGATGAGTAAGCCTTCAACAAAGCTGATAAATCGAAGTTCACAAACCGCTTTATACTCTACGTGTTATTCAGGCCTCTGGGTAACAATGGACAGCCTAATTAAAATTAAACTTATAATAGATGATGATGGAATTTAAAATTTTTCTCAAATATAAAGTATAATTTCTATATTTCGTATCTAACTCAGATAAATTATAACTCCACAATAAATTTAATTTACAACCGCAAGATTTATTATACTAGATTATACAAAATTGCAAGTGATTTCAATGTTTTCATGACATTCTAATATGAATATTTTTACGAATAAGATTAGCATTTAATAACTGAAATAAGTAAATAATACTATTCTTATGGATATCGAAATATCAAAGAAGTATATAATTTTCTTCAGTATAAATAAAAAATATAATAAATTTAATTCAACCCTTTTGGAATTTATTGACATAGTTGAAATTTTTTAAATTTTATCTTAGCATAATTATTTATAAAGTCTCTATAATCAACAATTTAATATATATTTTTTATAAATATCCATATTAATAAAGGCAACAAAGAGTGATAATTTATACTGATATAAACCATTGTACTTTTCATAAGTATTTAACATTATCATAATATATTGCGTATACATCTTGCACATTGTTAAGATCGTTGAACATCAATATTTAATAGAAGGTGTACACATTATGAAGTCGGCAGAGTAATCATTGATTAATATTGATGTGCAGTTTCGTGGTTTAAATCGCTGCAGTGTACCGCTGAGAAACATTCCACAATGAAATAGGAAATTAAAACTGGCGTCTCGTGATTAAAGATTTTATATTATTCATTCATTATGATTAGGCGTTTATTTCATTTTATTTTGATATAAAAGAAAGTAAATCGCGAGAATCCGATGGAGAATTTTTCATTTACTTATCTTCTGTGTGAGCGCGGACGCGGCATCGTTAAAGATAAAGATATATAAAGACGCGCATCGCATCCACCATAAAGTTACTCGGTTTTGGTTGTAGGCGCTTTTTGTTGTCCATTATCGATGAACGCCAAGTAAATAATAAAGAACTATACATTTTTAAGCCGTCGAACGGGAAACGCGCTTGGGCGATCGGTTATTCGAAATATTCACAATGCGTGCCGCCGAGCTTAAATTTAATATAAAGCACAAACACTGTGTTGTAAGATCATGTTAAATGGGTCTGGAAATTGGCGCACGGGCTGGAATGTCGTTCACGTGTGGGAGGGGGATATTTTAATCAACAATTTTTCCTTTGAGCGATTGCAGCGTTCGATGTACTAATATAGGATATAATTCAACGGCGCACAGTACGACATTTAGACATTTAATTTAGAGCGACACGAGGTTTAATTTTGCATCGGTTCAGACCGCACGCCTCCCGGTCTTATATTGAAAATCACATGATATCACTGCAGTGCGGTCGACCAACCGCATTAATTTACGAATTATTACAATATTTTGACTCGTGTGATCCGCGGTACACGCATGCGATCGGCGTCTAAAGAAAACTGTCGATGCAACGTTGCATCCCGGGTACAAATGAAAAAAAAAAAAAAACAGTTTGGTCAGTGCATTCTGTTATCGGATAAAACGTGTACAGTTCATAAGGCTTATCGCCCAACAATATTCATGCTCAATGGTTATGCATGTTACGACGATATACACGAGTTATACACGATATACACGAGTTTCAGCTTGCTGAACGGTCGAATGGAAGTAATCACCGTATTGTTTATTCTTTCGGACAGCAAATCGTTGAATATTCTCGTCAAAGGATGGGAATGGGACGAAGAAACTCAGGCGAAACTCGTGTAGGTTAAAAACGATAACCGAGATCGAACCATATGTGTGCTATTCAAACGGAAACCGAAGGAGTTCGTTAGAGCGATGATTATTTTCGTGAACTCGGTGCGACCAGTTCAGTTTTGGTATATTTATATGGTTTTATAAACGTTGAGATAAAAAAAAATTATAAATCTGTTAACAATGTGTCCATTGTATTTTACGTCTTTAAGACAGCAGCGATACAGTTTTGACAACCTAATTAGTAGACTTGGAAATCTACAATAGTCTACATATCTCACTTTATGTAAGAGTACATTTTAATTTTCAACCGAGTATAAATTGTTCAATTTTTTAAACTAGTTTCTTTTTAGTTAAAACTAAAGATCATGATATAAACTAAATACTTATCATATTTCACACAAACAATGAAAACCGGGGACAGTTTGTATTATTTTAGGTATAGCAAGAAGTGAGTACGCTAAATAAAAAATTATTGAGCGGTCTAATAATCTACATCTATCACCAATAACAATTACCGGTTCATCAATATTCGTTGTTGCTACCCCAAAACAATTAATTTTAAACAATTCAAACGAATATTTGTGTAATTAATATTTAATACGTAAACGGCAAATCCCTGTACATCCATAGCCGTATCGTTCAATTAGTTTTGGTTCAAATCGTGTTGTATTAAAACGTTCATATGCTCCCAAAGTTCATCAAATCTCTGCTGGTCAATAGAGTTTACCAAAACCGTGTTTTAATCGCTATCATAGAATTGATAAGTTCCAATAATAAATTCTCATTATATTGTTGCTAACGTATAAATTGTCCGCGATCGATTATCACCAGACTATTACTGTTACCGTACAAAGTGTCCGCGATTTGAAAAATAAACAATATACAGCGTTAAGTGCCTGTTTAGCCGGGCGTGCGTGTGTGTGTTGAAAATGGCTTCGTCGACCCGGGCGGTAAAGTCGTGTTTCATACTGCTGTCGATATAACATCGTTATAAGCACTAATGTGTTGTTATTGGAGTGTACATGTAGGTGCACTGAAACGTATAATAATAATAATATAATATTTTATCGTGAGAAAAGACTGTCGTCGAGTCGTTTTTATCTTTTCTTCTCGTTTGCACACGCGCACAACGGGCCCACCGTTTTAATTAAAACACGTCGTGAAAAACAAGACGCTTAACTGCCGATTTAATAACCGAGTGTCGTGCTGAGTCTATATTAAAAACGCGAGACGGTGAATTATCGTAAGACCACGGATCCGATACAAACGAACGCCGACGCGAAAGAGCCGTCCGAGAAAATTAAATGTAACACGACGTGGTGTTTACGATGCGCTACACCTTCCGTGGGGTTTTTATTTATTTTTATCGGGAATTTCTCTTGAAAATTCCGAAACAATTTATCTTCTCCGCTAACGCCGCGGAAACAACGTCCGCTCGATACCCGCCCGCTCCACGCGTAGGTCAACGCCGTCGCCAAATTTTATACCGCATACTTGTAAATCAAACGCGTTCATGAAAATAACGGTCGAGTCCGATAAAGTCGATCTGAAAAAGATTATACTGGATAAAGGTACCGTTTACCCCTTATAGCTTATACATCTGACCGAAAACGCTTAAGATCGAGTGTTGGAGATATGTTTTTATTTTATCCTGGTGCGTAATAATTATTATTAACTAGTCGGTATGTATACAGTATATGTGTGTGAGAAAATTAAATATACCGTAAAGTTCCATAAACATCTTCAAAATGCGTAAGTTTTTTTCCAACCACTTATTTTGATTATATCATCATCCGTACGCTAAATTTATATAACATTAACCTTCCTACGTTTTCTTTAAAATATACTTAGTCGTATCATCACGCGTGATCACTCTAAGATAATTTAAACGTGTTACGTATATCTTTGACGTTTAGGTATGTGGTATTGGGAAAAAAAAAATAAAAAGTTCTCTAACAAGTAACGTAAAAAATAGTAATTTTATTTTTTGTAATAGATAGGTACGTCGAGGAAAAATACATTACGTACACTTTCAAAGAAAAACAATCTCAGTTTTTATGACTACTATAATAAGATTATAACATTTTTCCTAGAAGAAATCTATACAAATTTGAAAAAATAAAAATAAATGTGTTTTCAGAAATTCAGAGTATTAAAATCGACACGTAATATTATCAGATTCCGGAGTCAACTAAAATGTATAAAGTCCGCAATCCTCCTTGGGAAAACGTTGAAAAAATTGGTTATATTATAAATAAGAGTCATCCTATTCTGAAACTGAAGTTTTTAGTTTACACCGTCTATAGTCATAAAATTATGTGGTTAAAATTATTGAATTGTAAAAATTACTTACCGTTAGGTTTTTTTATTCATAATCTACTCAAAACTATGTTGTATTTATTTAGAAAATAACGTTTAGTCGATCAAGGTTTTTCAAAAATTGAATAATAGTAAATATTCATATAAGTATATTCTTTTATGCATTACAATATTTACAAGCATTATAATTTCTGTAAGTAGTGACTCTTTGAGTTCAAAGATTAAATACGTCAAAGGAGGATTCGGACTTGTGAAAAACTATGGACTTAAGTATGTATATTATAAACTGTGGACCATCTAGATAAGTTAGGATAACTTTACAAAGGGGTAGCCAATAAAGATGCGATCGCGAAAAGTGTCAGGAATAACTAGACAAGACGTCAGTATCACAGAAACAAGTTTAGCGGTATCGAACGAACTAATTTGGACACAGCGAATTAGATGGCCGGTAAGAATGGTCGAAATCAGTCAGCTCCAGAAGGCAGTAAACGGACGAACGGAGGCATTGCGAGCTGTACTTCCAACGTGCTTAAGATTCCCTTAGGAGACCACCATAGAGCAAAAGAAGAATGAACTTATAATGTACTCGTATAAACATAATAGCGGGTGAGAGATTTATTTCCGCTTGCGATGGAATCTGGTCTAAACCGGCAAAATGAAAGACACGTGTGACGTGTTGTATGTGCCAAATAGGCCAAAACTTATTTATTATAAAAATGGTCAAATAGACAAATTTTATTAGTAGGATAGGCCAGTGAAGCAAATAAGCTGAAGTAGCATATTGTAAATTAATATTTAAAACAGCCGGTCGGACGAGACCTGGGCAGAGTGTGTGTATTTCGGTTGAAGCACGTATGTGTAGAAACTACGACGTCACGCTTTATTTTGTGTTTTAATTAAAATAGGTTTTTGGTGTGAATTATTATTTTATTTTGAAAACCCATCAACTCTTAATAATTGAACAAATATCTATTGGTTTTGATTACTAAAGAGAGGATAGAGCGATTAGTAATACGAAAGTGCGGTATACGACACACGGGACACGCGACACTTGCCGCAACAGTACGATTTCTGGCCTCTCCCTTCGTAGGTATTTTTCACGGGTAAAACACCGATGGATTCCGATTTGATTATTATAATTTTATAAAACAATTTATTTTTCGACGTTTCCATTTAACGCTGTCGGCTTTATCTGCGTTCCCGGAGCCTTTGTCAGGACGTTGGCGACCGATAAGCACCGTTTGGCATTTGAACACGCGTGCACGCACACACACACATAAATTTGCACTCACCCTCACGCACACACACACTCGCATAATATATACACATAGTATAAAACATTACAATAGTAGTGCCGGGGCGTTGTGAACGTTCAGGGGGTAACGCGTGGGTCGGGGCTGTTCAAGGGCGGGTACAGCGGTATTCGATATTCGACCTGTAACCGTCACACACGCGCGTTTGTCGATAAATCTGTAATATCCGTTTCGCACTCCGCGCCCGTGCCGGGCAGGAGACGGTAGACGTGAGTATGCCGGCGGATAGTCCGCACGTTTAATCGGATGCACGCCGAAATGCACGCGGAGATGCGCGCAGACGCCGCCGCCACACCGGATGGGGTGTCACGGAATTTAATTGAACTCCGGACCGTCAGCGCGTGTGGGAAGCGTGCGGCGTGTACGGTAATCGTATTATAGCCGTCCTGTTATACACTGTCAATAGTATCGACGCGAACGGCTTGTTTCAACGTGCGGATACCGATCCGTAGCCTATCCTTTCGTGCGGGATACTAATGACGACGACTTTAGGACAAGGACGTGTTTGACGGTAACACGGTTGCGGTCCAGGACCCGGGACTGATAAAAAATGTACGAGTATCTCCCGAACTCTATGCATAGTGGTTTTTGGACAGTCTGAACGCCTATAATAATTTGTGATTCCGTACCACGAAGCATATAAACTTGCATTACACCGTTTAAGGGCTTACAAGACTGCAGCGGGCGTTATTAAATATTATATAATTTCAGTTTAGGAAAACAACGGTACTTTTCGTGAAAACATAGTATTTTTTTTTTCTTACACAGTTACATTGTAGTGTACATCATTAAATCAGGGCTGATAGTTTAACGCCCTAAAAGCCGTGAAAAACGCATTTTAAAAAAACTCAAAATGTTTGCTGTGTAATTTACCGTTTGTCTCTGTACGTTTTTGAAAATTTAGAACACTGATTTTCACTGAAAGATGTAATGCTTGACTTAAAAAGTGACAGGACGATTAATTTCTTGTGTTATAAAGGCAATAGTAAAAATTATTGTTAAAAAACTGAATACACATAATTGTTACCATCGTTATCGCCTAACTTTACAGAAAATCTGGAATGTGCGAAAAAGGTTAGACACAACAATATAGAAAAAGGCTGATTTCCATTACCATGAAAACGGGAATGGGATGCGAGAGGGTCGAACACCGGACGCCGGACAACAGGCCTCGACAACGAGCTAGCCTTTAATGGCGAAAATATATATATATTTATGGAAAACGGGTTTTCTTCGCAACTCACGCTTACACAAACACACACACACATACACATACACGCACGCACTCGAAGGAACAATCGCGTCTGATCCCGAAATGTCGCCGACGGGATTTGACGGGTATATATTTTATAACGATTTATATTATCCGCAAAATTGTATAATTTTCTCGCCACCCCCCGTCGATCCGAAGCCGCATTACACTCCATCCACCGGTGAATATAGGTCACAGAGTAATACAGCACGCCTAAGTGTATACGATGCTACAACAGCGGTCGGTAATCTGTCGCCGATTCTCGCCTAAAGCCTGGCAATGGCTTGTGTGCTCGGACGTGTTTTATAGCGCCAGCTGACGTGAAGATCGATCAGTGGTGGTGAGAAGGGACTGGGACAGGGATAGTTTGAGTGCGTCCGACTCATCAACAATTTCTAAAGACAAATATTTGTTTGAGATACATCCACGTAATATAAATTTTATGTCTTATACCTATATTAGTAAAATATTTATAGGCTACGCTTTACGTTGTTTTTAATTAAAGCAATCCAACTAATCATACACGATGTTCATAATAATTTATAATGTAAATACCTTTACGTAAGGGTCACCGTGTATCGCTGCTTCACCGAACAGTTACTGAAATAAAATAAAATTATACCGATTAAAATATCTTTCTAAAGTTAAATTTCAAGCCACTTCAAACCAAATTTTCACACTAGGGGTTATAATTTTATTTTATTTTTTGTTTATTATTACAATTTTCAATATTTTATTTCAGTGTCAAAATTGTGTCAATAGATATGAATCGTCTGAATTTATTTATTTATATTTTATTTTGTCTTATGAGCAATCTAAACACGTTGGTTCTTTTGTTTTTGGAGATGATTTATTAAAAAAAAAAATATATATATTTATAAAATGTATCCCATAAACTTGGAAGAGTACAATTTATATATTTTTAATTTAATTTGATTTCATTGTCATAACATTTCAGTAAAGTGATTTAAACATTTCTATATTTGTTTTTTACTCTATACAATTTTACACATTAAAAATAATAAATACTATTTCTGTAGCCTTCTGAACTACTATTTGCATGGATAATGTAGAATAGACAAAAGTTATTATTCGAAACTTAAATCGTTTCGTTTATGCGTTTAAAATAGCTCAATCGGTTATATGCCAGCATTCCATTTTTTTCCATAGGTGAATTTTCCTTAATTTAAGTTGGGTTTATTTATATCTATGGAAAATATTTCTTTAATGTATTGCATTATACGAGTACTTGCAAAAATTAAATTTCATATAATTACAAATTTGTTATTTAATATTTTTATAAATGCAAGGATTTAATGAAATTAATTTAATTCTTTACTTGTTAAATTTGAATAACTTTGATCAGCCTTTCGTAAAATTTATATCATAATAATTATAAAGATAATTGTACGTTAAATATTTTTAATTGTCTGTTTGATAAATGTTTCAAGTTGTCGACAATTTTGTACTGTTTAGGAACGTTTTAAGGACCTCCCTATCCCAAACTCCAATAATCCGAGATGGAACATATTTGACTTAGTAATAGGTTGTGACTAAGAAGCGAATTTTATGACATTAACAATAAGAAAAATACTTAAAAATACGATTTAATGACCTGAAAATTCTAAAAAATTCACTAAAATAATGTAGTTTAAATGCATTTATTTTTTAATATTTTTTTAATTTATAGTAAATTATATATTTTAATAAAAATAATTTATAATTGAAAAAAATTGATTAAATCAGTCTTATAGATAATAACTCGAATTTCATTGAATCTGGAAAAAAAGTTAATTGCGTATAGATTTAAACTAATTCAATAGGTTTTGATCATTTGGAACAGAGTGAACAGAGCATCTAGTGATTTGAAATGTTCCACGTTAATGTTGCTGTAGACGCCACTACTCGTTGTCTAGGTTTTTATATGACTATAATCGATTAGTAGTACTAGTATCTGTGTTAAATAGTACTATGTGAATACTATTCAATAATATTCATAATTATATCTTTATAGTTAAGTTTAGTTTAGTTTAGTTTAAATATCAATTTTGAATTTTGAAAAAACTCTGAAACGCCAACCAAATCATATTTTAAGAATTTAAGGAAATCCTTTTATAATATTTTAAAACTTACAGAATAAAGCGAAATAAAACGTCTTATTCTCTCACTCAGTAGCACACGAGGTGACGAGCTTGTGGCTGGACCATAGTATCGGAGTTAAGGTAAATATTTTCGCGAAATTCAAAGTGCACGGATATCGTGGCCTTGATCGGAACGATAATATCGCTGCTATAACGGCCGCGCTGCTATTCAGAGCCCGTGTCCGTGGTCTCGTAAATTCTACGCAAGACCGTCCGGCAGCGACTAGTCCGCGTCACGAAAGAACCCTTGTGAAAAGCAATACTGGTTATTATATAGGTATTTTTATAGCTATCGCGCTGCCCGAAACGACGATAGTTCCATATTACATGGCGGCATGTCATTTAAACGCCCGGTCGAAATACCCCGAACCGTGACCGTAAACAATAGTGATGCGTCGCCCGCGACTCGACGATAAATCTGCTACACGCACAATAACATATTTATAGCCATCGATTGTGTGAATAATGTATTGTCGTTGTGTATGCATCGTACGTCGCAACACGTTGAAATAGCAAGCCGATGTAGGACGCGTTGGAAATTAGCACGATCCCCATGACGTTTCGACGGGGTGGAATACGATAAATCCGGTAAACATTTCCCATCTAAAAATACTGGAACCAATCCACAACACGGGAATCTGACTTTCCATCGGAACCCTCCGCTCCAACCCACCTTAACGCATCCTGCCAAGACTCCCTTAAGACACCACCTCACACCCAAAATATACGCTAAAATATAGTATATACAAAAAATATGGTCTCGAAAATATAATAACCGACAATACCTCTTTATTCCCTCGCTGGTCTTTTACAATGAACATCATTCTGGATCTGCATACACTTCCCAAGAAATCATCATGCTCCAAAACTTACAAAAACCTATTCGGGAAAAAACTTTCCTTTATATGATCCCAAACACATAATATATACACGGACACATCTATCTCGGAAGGTCGTGCTTGGATGACCATCAACCCATGATGATGAGCAATTCCTATGGGGACAAAATAAATGCTCTATAAATATAACAAAGGCTCTTGTCGTAATTAAAGCCACCGAATATACTTTTTCAGAAATTAAACACAAAAATATTATGATACATAAGCGACTCATAATCTACATTCACTAGTCTCCAAAATCTTCAAAACCATACTGACATAACCAGAAAAATTCAAAATATTCACTAGTACGACTAGCAGGAGTAAAAACATTTCTTACACATAGATTCCTGGTCATTGTAACATCGATGGAAACGAACGTGCGGAGATGGCCACCAAACAAGCCAACTCATCCCCCGAGGTCATTATCTCTTTTCTCCTACATCGACATTAAAGAAAGCTAAAAAACGGATACACGTCATAAATGGGGAAAAATTCTGGAACAAAATCACCACCAAACTCTCTGGAGTCCTACTCATTGTCATGCATATTCTCACTGAATGTAGAACCTAGAACTTGGAAGGGCAAAACTGCATTTTTCTTACCGCCTAGCTGAATAAGTAAGTCCCAATCTTACCAATACCATCAAGCTATGCAAGCTACTATCAGTAGCACATCTAGTTTATCTTGTTTAACGGGCGTCCAAAAACCGTGCAACCACATCAATATAAAATAACCTTTATTATTACCTGTAATAACATACTCCTAATACTCGTATATATTCACTATTTATATAAACGTATTCGTAGATATAAATGTCTATAAGTATGTTTTAGTATCAATGTATTTATGTATGTATCCACTATATTTGCATGTTTAATATTAAGTTTTGGTCTGTAACGTCCAGGGCATCAGTTGCTGCGGACTGAATTAAATAAAAAAAAAAAAATCCGTTAAATTGAGCGTGACGTAATGCAGAATAATACCATCGCACAGGGCGGTGCACATTTTTTAACTAAAACTATTTTTATTATTTCTGTTAATCCAATTGGGCTTCCGTGATTACGTAGTAATAAACCAAATAAGCGAATTAAATGTTATCTATAAGCAATGTACGACCGATAAATAAACTAATATATGTTGTAAAGGAGTTAAATACAAAATTATTAAAAAAAAAAAAACACTCATTTGTACTTCCGAGTGATGCGATCATTGTAAAAATGCACACTATCTTCTCTGAGTGAATTGCGTTTTTACCCTGTACTTACCTAATCGACGAACACACAATGCATTATCACTGTTTCGTTTTATTTGTTTCGCGTATTTCTGAAAGCCGTGTGTCACAGGTAATACTTTTTTTCGATTTCTATTTTATTTTTTTATTTATCCAATTATTTAATAAAAATTGTTATGTAATATAATACTAATAATTTATTGTTCTACTGGAAAAAAAAATATAATTGCGTCATAACTATACGACTCATTGATTGAAATTGATGAATGTTTTTTTTTAAATCAACGGATGAAACTATTTGAACCACTAAAAACCGTCAATCTTGTATTTCAATTACTACAATTTAACTTAATTTCAATATATTTCGGTAAAACTGTTTTATAAGTATAACCTTGTAGGATTCATCACTCTTTAAAGTTTTTAACGCGATTTCACGTTTTTCATACGTGAAAAAATTTAAAATTTAAAATAGATCAATCTATGGATTTGAGACGCTCTTTGTAATTATTTACTTATAAACATCAGTGTTACCGTTGCGTATTAAAATATTAATCATAATCAACCTTATATCGTTGATATTTTAAATGAAAAATGCACTATAATTGTTAAACGGTATTAATTATTCATTAAGAACGTAAAAATATGTGACTATTGACCTATACTGAAGTGCAATATCCGTACTCCGATTCACAACGATACGATGTTTCGCATAATGTTTTATTTCAAGACAAAATCCAAGCACCAAATGTATATGTTCAGTCAATATCGTTATGCACGATCTCGCTGAAATTCCGTAAATGTAACTGATAGAGTGAAAAATGTAGGTACTCAAGTATCACACTCACCAAATGACGACTGACAGTTGACACACTCGTCAAAGGCTTTAGTCGTGCCTTTTATTTGGAAAATTGCATTATCTAAGCCGCACAATTCACTGAAATAAACGTTGGTCAGTTTAAATTGCAACATTTGATTTCTATCCTACCGGGACCAATTGGACGTATAGGCCCGTTATAAATATGTGACGCAATTAACTACATTGGTACTTTACAGGAGTTTGACTTGCAATATAACTTGCAAATATTATTGCAAAGTAATATTTTTTTTTATTGATTGAGTTAAAATACGATATTTGTGTATCAAAGGTAAAGTTTAACGTACCTAAATGATTTTTAATTTAAAAATTTAAATAATTCTTCAAAATAATTTCCGTGCCATGGTGAATAATGAAACGGAGCGTTTAAGTTCCCAACAAGACAATATCGAGTACGACTCGTTGGGAAATTGAAGTAATTTAGTCGGCAACAATATGACATCGTTTTTATTATACATATGTATTTTTTTTATTTTATATGTAGAATATAAAAAAATCCTGTTAAGATCGCGACCGATCATTTATGTAGATTTTTCAACATCGGTATTTATGTCATAAGAGTACATTTAAGTTGCATATGCAAGAGACGTACTAATATTTGTGGGGTTAGGACGGATTGCTCTTTAGCAAACTGTCCGTCTAGCCGGGTGTTTAATATGCATAAATCTATGGACAGTGAACACAACATAAAAATAAAATACATTTCTATTAGCTACTGATGCGTGGCACTAATATAAGTATAAACTATAATACACACTTAACAAAAGTTATGAAATATTTATTTTATTTTAATTATGATGATAGCTGAAGTAGATACAGATAGAGAAAAGATAATAATTTATTGTCGCTTTCATTTTTTAAATTAAGGTTCAAAATTCAAGTCCTCAATTTCACTCAACACTTTGTTAAGATAAAAATGTCTCATCAAATTGTTTTCGTCCATACTTAATTGACAAACATTAAAAGTACACATTAGATGTTCAAAAATCGATTTGAAAAGTATTCGGTAATACAATGTATAGGTATTTATTGTCTCTAGTGATAAAAAAAAAATTGAGCCGCAGAATATTCAAAATCATGTTTCACCAAAATTTATCGCGTCGACGCAGATCGCATACAGTTACGGACGGAGCGTGAAACCTTAAAAATCTATATCACCACCATGGAGCGCGTGTTATCACCAAGGTTTTCCCGACGAGTTGAACCGGACACCATCACCTTCAGCTGAAATTTAACGTTTGCACATAACATTATTTTCACCGGTCGCAGCGACGTACGTTTAACAGTACGCGTTCAGCTAAATCGCGTAGCATGACGGTGTAGTGCGGGGGCGCGGTCGCCCAAAGTTTCTTCGAGACCCCCCCCCCGGGCCGCGGTCGGCGGTGGGTAAACGGTTTTTATTTGCCCGGCGTAAACATCGTGCGTCCGGGTCGTCGCGACGAGGTTCGTCTCGGCACATCAATCGGAGACGGTCGCCGGCGGTTTCGCCCTTTTGGCCGCCCGCGCAGAGCGGTCCATACGGGAAAATACCAAATAAATTTCGGCGACGGGGCCGACGCGAAAGCGGTGGTGGCGAGTTTTACTGTTGTTGTTTTTGCGAGCAATTAAAAAGTTTCTCCACCCGCCGCCGCACTCGCTCACTATCGCGCGTACCCGTCGGCTCGTGTGTTTTTACGTGAATGCTTGTGTCGCCCGCGGGTTGTACACGTGCGCGCGTGAAGACCGATGGCATCGCCCGCCCGGCGGAACGGGCCCGGGGACCGCGGGCGAAACGACCGAACCGCGAACACGTCCGCGAAGTTCGATACGCAATAACTTATCGGCGACAAAACGATAAATCGAACGGCGGTCGTCCGCCTGAACCGCACTGCTACCGGGTCACGGGTATACGCACGCACACGCACACGCGCACATGGATATTTATACGTGGCCGTGTAACGCGTAGTGGAAACGGTAATGTAATAGTGGTCGGCACACCACCGGGGTCTCGACGTTGGTCCAGGACGAAATTTCTCGCGATAACCGCAGACACTCGCAGCGCAGCGCCGCCGACCGATTGGGACTTGACGGATACATGGTCGTGTGCTTACGCCCTATCGCGCTCGTTGTACGATTTATAGTGCTGATCGGTATGTATCAGGGGTGGCCAGCGAGAAGAGACTCGCGAGCCACCAAATATATTAATAAATATGGAAGAGCCAAAGTGTAAAAAAAAAGGTCATATTATTATATAATTTTTATATATATGTATATGATATTGTAAATAAGATATAGATAAGACTGCACTAACAACATATGGTCCTGATTTTAAAAACCCTACAAGCAAAATAAATACGCAACAAATAAGAAAATAGTCAATAAAGAAAAATGATATCAAGAACACTTTATTTTTACAAATGTTTTTCTATACACTGTAATTTAATAAAATATTATACTTTTTCAAATACATAGATTCGTGTTATTCAATTTTTTTGTAAAAATGTTACGATAAGATGCGAGCCGCGGTTTGGCCATCCCTGGTATATATTATCCGACACGTATATACGCAGCGGGAGCGAAAATACGGCGGCGATCGCACTCACGATACAGGTACGTAGAAAATGACGATTTCCGTTGCTGTTATATTTTAATCTTCTTCGATTGCAAGATGATCGTCACTAAAAATGTATTACGATTTCGTACAAAACCATCGTCATAGCTGGTGTGTGAAATTCAAAAGCGATAATGTTACCGATATTACGATTCAGTTATCACCGTCAAGACGGAAAGAAATATATTTTTATGTGAAATGATGAATGACCTAATTCGCATAATTCGGACACAACGTTTTGGTTTTCGAAAAAATATACTTAATCGTGTATAATAATAACCATACGAGTACATAATATATTATATAACATTGACATTAAACTGATTTGGATCAGATATTTATTCACTAGAAATTTCAGAGGGTTGAGAATAGTTTCAGCTATTAGGTATTCCACAAATTTTATTATAGGGTACCTAACATTTTGCACATATTTAGGCGGTGCTATTTGTTATTCGTTACGTACAATTCAATGTTTTAATTGTAAAATAAGTTTTACTTTTGTCGTTTGTGTAAACATTTTTATATCTTATATATATTTTTATGCACTATAAATTATACTCAAAATATTATATATTTGCAGTACGTAGAAAAATTAAGGTTTAGTTTCTAGTCAAACTAACTAACATTGGTGTCGATAGCATATTTTATTGTACACCTTGGAATATTGTTTAAAAAATTCATCTTTATTGTATATTGTACATGGGTAATGTTTAAATACATGGTATACGTACAGTAGGAAATCAAAAAATGTAATTTGAACGAAAATTTGAAGTTAAAAAAAAATGACACCTACACCTCGTCTAAACTTAGAGACTGTTGATGGAAAAACTACGTAAAAAAAATCTTACTTCATTTTCGAGTTATATATGTCAAAAAAACCTGAACTAAAGCATCTTATATTTCATGTGCGTGAACTTTTTTACTTGCTTCATTGTCATGCTTAATCAAAAATATCTCTCGAGTTGATCTGAAACACCACGTAAAAAAATAAGTACCTACCTACCCGGTTTAATCAAGTATATAACTTATATATAGCTAAGTTTACGATTTTTAATAATTTATTTTTTGCACACAACGGTTCTAAATTTTTTTTTTATCGTAGAACCCTACAGCACCATATAATACACACCATAACACGCCATCTCATTTAGAAATCAAATAACAAATAACGATTTTTTTATCGGGTATAGTGCGTTTTTAAATTTGCACTCGCGATACCCAAAAAAACTTCGTGGAGATTTTTTCCTCGGCAAACCTTTCTATTTCTAATCCATCCATTTCCTAAAATAATTAATTTCCTTGCTATTTCAATTTAAATTTCATCAACACATGCTCGTGTTAAGATTTACTATGAATTTATCGTTTATAGCGGTGTGCTTTATTGTGTACGTTGAACAGGGGTTCAAAATCAGCCATTTCGATTAAAAAAATAAAATCGTAACAGATTTCATATTTTGTTTATTTCCATAAAATTATGCGACCGCGGTGCCTTGAACTTTGAGACAATAACTGTCCCTATACATGCCTACTAAAGACAATTTTCTTTTAAATACTTCATTTTTAGTAAGGCTATAGAGTACGGTCCACTTTCTCTAGCCTGACCGCATCCGGACAAACCTAGTCGGCTGAATGACATCCAGATTTATGCCTGACTAATATAGGCGAAAACACATAAAATATGTGGTGTCCTGTAATATAGATCGATATTTTTTTCCTTGGATATAGTACAGATAGAAAATATGTGCGTTTGCTTACGAATGAAAATGCCTTACGAATAATACTCCACACTGTGGATAAACTATTATTTTATTGTCGATCAATAAATTTCGATCCGTGAATTTTACTGTACATAAAGGGTGAGAAAAAAAGTTGACTGGAAACATCACATTTTTTTTATTTTATCGAAACAGATGTTGTCTAATCTAAATACCCATAGGCAATGAAAGTAACTGACCAATATATACATTTATGCTGTAGGTACTTGTTAATTGAATAATAATATTTTACTATTATTATATTATACAATTATGAATATGAACTTTTTTCAGCGCACTGTTAAAACAATTTATTTTGTTTTTAACTTTATTTTTGTAAGATAACAGCTCACAAACACAATACGTAAGCGTAAAGTTTGATATTATATTTTCAAATATAGTGTATGTGTAATTTATACAGATCTTCTGTTGATCGGAGTTCACTGGAGATTCGTAAACTGTGTTGAATGCTATGCAATAAATACTATGAAAACGTTTTTTTCTTCTATCATTTATACTTTTAAACGAATATGTTTCATCGCGTTTGCAAATTATGAGCTGAAAGAATCAATTAAAACGCCAGTTAAACTCATCTAGTTGTGTGTGATAAGACAATAACACAATAGACTAGTAACAATGGTACTTAAGAAATCGATTTAAAACATCCAAGTTACATACTTTGAATTGAATTGGGCAATAAACGTATTAAAATCGTTCAATAACTCGTTTCATACTCAAGCATATAGTACACCAAATATAACCAAAACATACATTGAATGGAATAGTATCTATACCATTTGAAAACCACTTTTGTGTTTTGATGTTTGAAAACGGGTTTTTCTGATCTAAAGAAAACAATTTATTTTTTAAATCGTTCACTTGTATAAGTGTATTTTGTAAAATGACGTATCGCTTTTGCTGTTTACGACGATATGCTACGATAATGTGCACACGAGCGATGATATTACAGGTGGTTATTTAGTTTCGTTTTAATCGTCTTTCGTAAATTAAAGTCACGTTTCCGAGATACAGCCGCGCCTTCGCACCCCTCGTTTCTGGTTGGCCCGGGACGCCTGAATGAATAAAGCAAATTCATTATCCTCGAAATAACCTATTATTATCAACGATTAAAAAGAAGAACGGCGATGAGGGCGTCAAAAAACCCCCAAGACGAACACTAACTCAAATTATGTCAGTAAATTTGATCGTTTATCATCAAGTTATATTAAATTTAAAAACGGGCTAAGGCGAGAGGAAAAAACAACTCGCTGCTCGGCTATATGGTAAAATAATAATGTTTAAAGTTCGGTGAATACCTATTATTATTATTATTATTATTATTAACCACCAGTATAATATTTATTTTTATAAAATAACGGGCCTTAGGCCAAAATCAAAGTATTATAATGTATGTATAAAAACATAAGAAATGTAGAATCTGAGAACAAAATTGTTTAATACTAACAAAAGGTAATAGAAGGATTGATACCTGTAGTAACTAAGTATCACTCTGATCCTGGGTCTATTACGATACTAATTTGTGCTGCGAAGGAGTGTGTACAACGGTTAAAATTAATGTGAATGGAAGCTATGTATCTTCAAATTAAGTTGATTTGTTAGATGAGGACAATCTTTGTAGAACCATCAATGAGGTTTCTTAGGAACATTAGGTTAGCAGAATCACGTCTATCGACTAGGACTAATAAGTCTAAGAAGGTATCTTGATTAATTTATTATTTAAACAATTTCTCTTTGTAAAATAATATAGATTATTATATTATAATTTACAACCAGAAGATTCGTGTTTATCTTCCGTGCGGAATTCTCAGGTCATAATAGTTATGATAAAAATACGACTCTTAAGCAAAGTCGTATTAGGATAGGATGATACTATATGTACTCTATGTAATAGCATACAATCTGTTAATATGGCTTGCACGCGCACTCACCGAAACGTGTGTACCTATTACGTACCTATACGTAAAGTCGCGTCTCACGCGTATTGTTCAAACGCGTTTATACGTTCAGTTCTAGCGAAATACACTTACAAAACAGCGAAACTCTACCGACCCGTTCTTCACCCCTTCACCACTCTTTATCACTCCACGAACCCGCGGCTGCTGTGTTATTACCCCGCGCAGAGTACGTATTATACGTATATACGTATATATAATACAGTTTTTATTTTTATTTTTTACGTGCGCTTTGACCTCGTTGGCTTGATTTATTAAGTTTTAGTTTCGCGCCCCAAACGAAAATCCAGATAAAATAAACAAAACAATTAAACGCAACATCTTAACAGTTTCTCGAACATGTAAACTTTTTTTCGTTTTTTCCTCAGCGCTCTCTATTTTTTCCCCCTCGCCACCGTTATATTATTTTCGGTATTTATTCGCGTGTTTTTTTTATTTTTCCCACTCCCCGTACCCGCTTCACGTCTCTGCGTTATCACACTCGGTGAATTTAATTAAAAATCTGTCGCGAATATGCCACCTACTGCGGCGGCGGTGGCTAAGGATACGCGGAGGAGTCCGTATCGAAATTAAAAAGTCGCTCTCGGTGTGTTTGCACACGTATAAGGGGCACGCGGACGCCACCACCGCACGAGAGAGTTACCCGACTACGACGACGACGGTAAATCAAGAGCCGTTTCTCCGCGCATAGATGTTCATCTCTCGGAGGTCTCCACAAAAGAAAACTATTTAAACCCGTGACGATAACGTACAGGATAAAAGGAGACGCGCGGTGGTGTATAAGAAGAATATAAGGATACGAGAACGCGACGGTGGCGCAAGAGAGGGGTAAAGTTTTTTTTTCTCCTTATTCTCTCTCCGCGCTATCTCATCATACGACCCTCCGCGCGTCGATGCCGCACACGAGAGCCGAGCGAACTGCATGTTTGTCGGACTGAAATTCTTTTATGTTTCGCGGTAGGATAGTTGTAAATCCTTCCGGAACCGGCCCACGTAATTGAATCTCTTTTGTTGTCAGTTCGGGATGGATATACGTCTATAAAACAACCAAGGCGAAATAAGAGAAAGAGAGAGAGTGAGCGCGAGTGCTTGACAGTGAGGTGGTGGTGGTGGCGGGGAAGAAAAAAAAAAGAAAAAAATTAATAATATACGTTATTAAAGGTTTTTCGGGTGTGTATATACATTATACGTATATGGCCGCGGCCCTATGGACGTTTTCTATTGTTACTATATTATATACGATGTACACACGGACCTCGCCGTTGTGTTTTATTTTATTATTATTAGTTTTGTTTATTTGCTTTTGTTTTCTTTTTCGGCAATAGCGATTGTATTATACGTATTATTATATAGTTTACCGCTCACGTCGTGTCCCGCCCACTCGTACGTACTCGCATCGCGGACATTATTATTACTACTATTATTATTATTATTATTATTATTATTATTATTATTATTATTATTATTATTATTATTATTATTATATATCATCGGGAATAAAACTTTCTCGACTGCAGCGGTGATAAAAAAAATAAAAATACCGCACAACTCGAACTCATACGTATATATGTACGTAGTATACGTATTCGCATTTGAATAATGAAAGAGCAACACAATCTCTGACTTTAATATGTTACCGTGAGCAAACTTGAATTCAATTTTCAGAGAAAACGAACGGTCGTAAAACATACGAGAAAAGTTTTTTTTTTTTTTATTATTATACACGCGTATATATCTACTATTATAATATATCACACAATACGTACATTACCCGGTGTACGGTATATTACACTGGCGTGCGTACGAGGCTACGTCGTTGCTGCAACGATTTCCGACGATACCATAATCATATACAGGGACCGAAAACTCTGGAAAGCAAGAGACGGGAAAACGTTTTTTCCTGCAAATCAGTGATCCACGTGCAATGCGCAGGGAAGCAACACGAACCGAACACGCGCGACGGTATCGTTGCAGCCAATAAACCACCTGAACCTGTACGCATCATTCGGTAATGTTTCCATGTAAGCCAACGAATTTAAAAGCATCGTTTTACCATTAATCTTTTCGCCCACGTCCGCTTTAAATAAACTTTTCTCGACCAGTTCTATTACGCAGCTACCGTACTGCCCACTCGCCGATCGCCGCCACTCCGATACTATGTTAACATCGAGTAATAATTACTAATAATTATTATTACCACAAATATGTTATCATCATAAGGTATGTTTTTCGAAATTAACTGTACCACGAAGTTGCAATAAAAAAACAAAAATAAATACAGGGAACGCGACGACGACGGTTCGAGGGAGTTATACAGTTTGAACGGTTATTTTACAAGACTTCAAACGGTTTCAGTTGCGGACCACGGAGCGGGAATCATTTGATTTCCACGCGAAACCGCACCCGGCATGGATATAGGTATTATCTTTCTTCCGGCGGCGGGCCCGTTGATCATTAGACCCGCCGGCGCGCGCAGTCAAATGTATGTCAACAAGTCGAAAACAGCTCGACCGCGTTCGATTTGAAACGAAAAACAAGTTTTCAAGGCAGTACACACGACCTATACCTGACCTCCTATCAAGTCATCTGGACACCTTTGTGTCGTCTCGCAGACAGAGTACACACTAATTACCCGTTCTAAAGCCAATAAATCACATTTACAAATATCAGATTTTACACTTGTTGTAAAAAAATTTACTCGTGCGATCGACCGAAATCAATCGTTTCAGTTTTAAATATTGAACGCAATTTACATGTTGTGCTTATAGTGGAGCTTAATAGTTTTTACTAAAAGCTATATTTTATTTATTATATAATTTAAAAAAAAACCCGTTCGATAATTTGAAAACTTCTGTTTATAGAAATTAATACGCTTGGTCCCCTGAGAAAACCTTTGAAAGAAAACACTTTAAGTACTCCGGTGCCCTTGCTAAATCAAAAATAATAGTGTGAGTCGGCGTAAATACTCTATTTTTCGAATACTTTTGGCCAGAACCTCTAGAACTCGAAATCGTTACTTAATTATACGCTCAAAAGAAATGTAATAGAACAATGGTTCAACTTACGTATTCGTTTTCAGTAAGATCATAATAGTATTGTGTAACTAAAGCATAAAAAAAACAAGTCTGTATATTAAAGATTTATTATCGTTTGATTTATTGTATCGTAGTTTTCTGTTCCAAGATAATTGTATAATTCCACGAATAGACGTAATCGACTGTAATAAATTGTTTGATTTTCGGTAAAATAAGCCTCAGCAATAGGCGAATAGTTGTCGCAATGGACCAATAAGCGACGCTAAAAATATATATTTCCATAGAAAACAACTGATTTTTTTTAAAATGAATATAAGTGTTATAGTAATAAATATGTATGTAATATTATGCGTACAAAGTACTGTAAACAATAAATACGTATTGTTATAATCGTGTTGACTTCTTCCTTATGAATTATTCTTTTTTCAGATCGGTCCACTAAATTTTGAATTATCGAGAGTCTATTGCCTATTACGTACGATGAGATAGTTGTGCTTACAATTATTTAGAAACTAAATTTAAAATGAAAGCACGATAAATGATGACGTTATTGTACTACAACTTGTATTTTTACAGTGTATCTTGTCGAAGTATTCGGAATACAAAACGCCGTGTACGCCATCTGCTTGTGCTGTACTCGATGCTGATAAATTCCGGAAGATCGCATTGCTGGCACGATTGCCGGAATATTTTAATCGTCCATCGCAGTACGGATTGTAAAACAATATAAAATACCAGCTATCAATTAAGGGAAGTAAATAAAAAGTATTCTCGTGACATTAAATTAACTTAATTTTAATGTTACACATACAGCGTAGCTTATTCCAAAACACTGATTACCTATTAAAACAACCGGTAACTTTATATGATTTTAAAATGAAACGGTCGGGCGAAAGCGCGTCTTTGAGCCGCTGACGTAAAAATTGTTTATAGATTTTGTACCTTACAATAATCATAATGAACACGAAATATATTTCAAATCGAATGCAAATATTTCCATTAGCTCTTACTTTGAAGTGTGAATCGTACAAAACTAATAAATATATAAATATAAAAAAGTACAGGTATTGAGTTGCTCATAAGAGCGTGGGGACTCGCAAATTCAGGCACTGTATTTAGTCATATTTTGTCGGACATAATCGTTTCTATTTAAACCTCGTGAAACGCTTGGAATTCAAGGCTCCCGCGGAAACTTTGGGGCCAAAATAATATCAAAATACTGTTTTATGGAAATTCAAACGTTGTGTGAATACTTCAAGTCAATCGATCAACTCATTTTTGTAGTGTCGTGGCCACAATCGTATGCGAGCTGAATTTTTATACAAAGAAGATAATCTGCAGTTTTTTTATTGCTTTCAAGGTAACAATTATATCGAAAGATGATCATAGAAAAACGATTGCAGATTCCTTAAACTACAATATGTATCTTCTAGATCTAAGGATGAATTTCATTGTATATTATTTATTTAACGACGTGCCTGTATATAAGAATGTATAATTATATAATTTATGACATATATTATAAGTCTTTGGTTTTTAAATTTGATTTCATTGTTCAACTTTGTACATTACCTACTTCGATTAAATATTACAGCTATAATCAATTTTTTTAATAAGGTAAATTCATAGATTTTATTTTCATAAATATTTATTGGTGAGATGGGTCAAGGGCCTGCTTATAACATTAACTTGAGGTATATTTCGCCGTGGGCCTCGCAAAAACCAGCGCCGGTCCTGATAACCGTACAACTATAGTAGTTATATTTTGTCGTTAGTGTTTCACTCGTAAAAGATATAGTTCATACCGATTTTAATTTTTTTTCAATCTCGAATCAGAGTTCTACAAGTGCATAGAAATTAGAAGGCGATGACGTTGTAATACCGGTCATGGCCTAAATATTCATGCACGTCGGACTTTAGTACGAAAGTCCACAGAGATAATAATAATAAATCAATAACTATTAAATAATTAACAAGCAAAGAAAGAAAAACAATCTTTTAAATTTTGAAATTTTATTTTACTTGAACTCGTGACTATTTTGCCAGGCTATTAGGTGTCATGAATTTCCAATAATACTATTTGGTCAAACATTTGCGTGCTATCACTGATTCTATAATATAGATATGACTAGGACTCATTGTAAGTGTTTTAAAATGCAATAAAAATCTCTATTACGTATCGTGAATATAATTTAGTAGAGCACTTCTTAATGATTTCTGTCATCGAATATTGCAACACAAAAATAGATATACATATGGCGTAGTACCACTTAAGATACTCGTCGAAAAGAGATTGCGTAAAAATTGTACGTCTGTGGCAAAAAAGTTGGCGCACACATTTTCAGTACGAACAAAATAATAATACCCCAAAACTGATCGTTGGAAAAATCGAGTGTTACGCCGGACTGAAATTGATTACTGCGGGCATCGTTGGCACATTTATTTTTCGGGTCAGGGACCCTATTCTGAAATTCATACGAATAGGATCCGTATACGAACGATTCACACGATTCGCTTCCGTATACTAACGAAAATTGGTATTCACAAAACATAATTATTCGTGTACGGATCCTCGTTCCCAATATTTCCGTATGGGAATGATATTCGTACGATGCACCACGGCAACAATGTATATATTTCGTTGGTATCATGGAAAAGTAAACATTTATCGTGGAAAAGAAAGATATTTAAATTGTAATAGATCTCACATGAATGCAAAGAGTGGAAATAGAAGCGGAGGTGGGGACTAATGAGTAAAAAGGTTACAAATATGGACTATACAGGGTGTCCCAGGTCTATTTGACTAATGCAATAACTTTTTTTCTATTCAATATTTTTAAGTTTTTTTTTTTTGTAATGATTTGTAGAGCCCTGCGCTATAATTTGTATATCTTATACTTTATTTTATTTTTTTACAACAAAAATAAATAATTTAAATTTTGTATTTAATATTTTTCTAATAATCCAAGATAGCTATTTCATAAATAAGTATTTAAAAACCATTTTGGCATTTAAAACTTTTAATTTGGTTAAGTCGTTAATTTTTAAACCATTTTCAAAGTGTGTTAAAATTCAAATTTATTTCTTGTTAATCACTGTTACTGCTGTAGTCGATTTTCAATTGTTTTCTTCCAAGAAACAATAAATTTGTTATCATTAAAAGGTTGATAATCAATATTAAATACATATACATACTAATACGTATTTTATCATAATTTAACATAATATGATTATAATTTATAACATGATGTACCTACTATTACTTATTTTAAATCATCATCATTCATCAATATTTTATTGTTCAATCATTTAAATACGTTTAAATAAATTTAGAACATTTTGATTTTGAATTATGAAACAAATGACATGTGGTTTGAATATTAATTATAGTTATTCTGTAAGTCCTTTTTAAATTTAAAGTTAGGTTAAGTTGATATTTTATGGATCAAACACATTTTGCCGTAATCACTAAAAACCTTAAGACTTGTCTTCTCATATTTTAAGACAATTCTATTGTATTAAATTTATGAGAAATACCTAGTAATACTATGGAATTATCAGATTGAACATAATTCGTAGAAAATATTTTTGGAAATGCCTTTGAACACAGGTACATATTATCATTAATTTGCAAGTTAAAATTATTTTATTTTAATATCTTTATAAACTTTTGGTAACTAGATACAAAAAAATCAAAAATTAAACATACATATAATAACATTTTAAATTCTCAACACTTCAAATTACTATTATCAAGAAAAATATTCAAAATTAAATATTATGTAGATTACCTATACACAGTACTACAATTGAAGATTATAATTTAATTTGAATAGCAAAATAAGATTTTTGTTAAAATGTGAGTATCATTTGTATTAAATTAATTTATACTTCAACCTAACCATTTTAATATTAATATTAACATTTATTAATTTATTAATTAAATGAATTAAAATATTCTCACTGTTAACGAAAATATTCTAGGTGGATGTCAACATTAAAAGTATACATATTTGGTGAGAGTTCAAACAATTTCATTTTCAATCACATGCAGTTAGTTGTATAATTAATGCTTTGTACCTTGCTGTTTTAATACTACATTTGTATACTTACAATAGTTACTATTGTAACTAGTTGTATGTACCTATACATAAAACCATCAGAAGTTAAGTTTTAACCAGTTCATCTTAAGTATAAAACAACATGAATCAAATGTTTCATTTTATTAAAAAAAAAATGTAAATGGTAAAATTGTAGATCATAAAAAATATTGTTAGCTGTAAGTAGATGAGTAGATATATAATATTAGTGTTTTACATTTAGTCATTTAGTTCATCAGGAACTTTATGTATTCAATATTAACCATATTTATAGCTCTGTTTATATAAAAAAAAAAAAATAATATTAATGTAAGAATTTAATAAATACCTATAACAACTAACATAACAGAAAAATAAGGGCATTCTGAAATAGTTTTGATTGGCTTGAAAGTGTGTAGATAATTGTTATGGATAAACACGTTACTACCTATTTCTTTAGTATTTCTCTGAATATTTCATAGTGTGTTAGTATGTTTACATAATTACTAAGAATAAAAAATAACCCATGAAATAATTAAGTTAATGATTTGAAATTGTTAGAATAGGTATTTAATGTCAACTTGTCATGTACTTTTTAAGACTAGGGACTTCAACCTTTGAGAATTTCAGAATAAAAGATAAAATAAATACTAATTTTCCTTAGTTTGTTATTCATTAATAAATAAAACATAAAAAAACATTTTCATACTATAAATTAAAAATATATCTAACATTATCTTGGTTTTTATATAAAATGTAAGTTGTAATTTATTATATCTATTTTTATTTTTACTATAAAAAATTATAGAAAAAATATAGTTGCAACACTTAATTGTTGTTTTATTGCAGATCTCTTTGTATTAGAAAATTAATACAAAGCTTAATTGAAATCCCTTTTAAGATTTATATATTGCCAGAGTTCATGTTAATAACAGATAAAATCAATAATTTTCTACATGACATAATATGTGACATTTAATATCCTTCTGATGGTTAAATTGTTTGAAACACTTAAGAGTGTATTGTTTTATACATGAATACTCTGCTAGTTGCAAACCGTTGCGTAATATTATAATTATACTTTTATTTGTTTTGAACATTTAGCCAACAAATTGTTAACTTATATTATAGGTGTCGGTTATTTTTTTTTCTTCAGCTAGCGTCACTAGTGAAAGAACCTTATACATACATGTATAGCAGAGAATGTTATTGAATGTTATAAATCATTTTAGTTACCTGAATATCGTTCAGTTTTTTAATATCATCCGACAACTGACTATTGTTTAATTCTAATTCATTATTTTTTAAGCACTCCAGTTCATATTGACGAGATGAATTTAAATTTTTCTAAAAGTAAAACCAAACTTTTGTGATTGTTTGAACTTAAAAACTGTTATAAATTAATTGTAACATCCTATGTATAAAAGTAGTTTTTACAGTTGCTAAATACTTGTTTAAGAGATATGTTATTCATACAATATTTTTTTTTAATAAATTTGTAAATAATTGTTTAATATATTACCTGTTGTAACTCTTCATTTTCTAAAACCAAATCCCTGCACATATCTTTATATTTTTTATATTTTTTAAAAATGTCTGTTTGGTCACTTGAGTGTGTAGAGCCCAAATCGGAGCGAGACAAACGATAACTACTCATGATGAAAGTATTTATTAGTTAATATGAAATACACTGTAGCTCATACAAAATGTAAACCTCGAATGATCAATTATAATATTATATGAATTGGGAATTACTGGTTTTATACATATTGTTTCATTAATTATTTACATACCTATTCTAAAACTTAACTATTTTAATGATCTTAATTGCATATTTGAATAATCTATAAATATTTTATAATTAAATGTGATGTTAATGGGTATTAAATGAACCAGTTTATGTATGATTTTAGAAATATAAAATTCAATATTTTTTATTTTTATCTTTCTTAAATATGCCTACTATTTATAGTAATTTAGAGTACCGTGATATGTTAAAAGTTTTTTATGAAAGTGGAGGAAAAAGTACAGTAAAAGCTTCTCGTCTGTATTTACAAAAATTTCCAGAAAGGAAACAGCTATCTAAAAACACATTTTGTAATATAGAAACAAAATTACGTAATACAGGTAAATTTTTTATTATCAATAAAATTTCCTATAAAATTAATATAACAAATTATGTACCTAAAACCTAATACATACATGTATAATTCAGTTATTATTATACAAATTTTAAATTAAGATATACATTAAAAAATAGTATTTTTTGGTCGTTTTCCAAATGGTTTCAAACCAAAAAAAATTTATGTTATTGATGAAGAACATACAGTGAATGTCTTGGCAGCTTTCAGAAGTGATCCTCATGCATCTGTCAGGTCGGTAGCTAAAGAAACGGACATCAGTCGTAGCTCTATACATCGTATATTGAAGAAAAATGATTTCCATCCATACAAATTGCATTATGTACAAGGATTGAAACCCTCTGATCCAGATAGAAGGCTTCAATATATTTCAAAAATTATTTGCCTTCATGACCACAATAATATTTTGAAAAAAATATTATGGACCGATGAAAGCTGTTTTAATAATAATGGTATTGTCAATCGGCATAATTCTCATTACTGGAATGAATCAAATCCATTTTGGACACGTGAGTCCAATGCACAAGTTCGCTGGTCTACCAATGTGTGGTGTGGTGTAATAAGTGGTTATTTGATTGGACCTTATTTCTATCATGGCACACTAACTGGCCAACGTTATTTAGACTCTTTGACTAATACACTACCAATGTTATTAGAAAATATTCCATTAAATCTCCGAGTAAATATGTGGATTCAGCAAGACGGTGCTCCACCACATAACTCTAATATAGTCCGTGATTATTTAAATACAAATTTTCAATCGAGATGGATAGGAACTAGAGGTCCACTAAATTGGCCACCACGATCTCCAGAACAAACACCACTCAATTTCTTTTTGTGGGGTTACTTAAAGGACAAAGTATTGTATGATTTAAAACAACGCATAATTGATGTGTGTAACTCTCTTACTTTTGAAAAGTTGGAATCCACGACAACTGGAATTCTGGAACGGTATGAAAAATGTATAATGAAACATGGCGCACACTTTGAAAATTATTCATAGTTACTACTTACTAGTTACTAGTTAGGTATATTGTTCCATAATATTTAATTTGTTATATTATTTAATGTTAAGAAATAAAACTGAACTTATAGTTGAAAAATTTAATTTACAGAGTTACATTTTACTATTTCTTACAATTTAGTAGTGATGGGCAACGATATAATTTTCTGTATCGATATCGTTCAGATTTTTCCAATATTATATCGCGATATCGTTATTTCTACGATATCGATATTCTCCTTAAATGTGTTCAACCCCGATAGCTGTATCCTAGAAAATAAATTCATAATTATTTTATTTTAATATTGTCTTGAATTCAAATTTGAAAAATTAAAATGTATGTTCTTACCAAAGTGTGGTCTGACGTCCTAGTGGATTTATAATAAGAGTTCAAAAAGAGAAGATTGTTAACTCGATCTGTAGATAGTCTACTTCTTTTCTTTGAAGTTATATTGCCAGCCTCACTAAACAGACGTTCACATGGGACACTAGTTGCGACTATCGACAAGTATTTTTTTGCCAATTTTGAGACTTCTGGATATAAATTTGAATTTTAAATAGATTAAACCAATTTTAATTCACTCATCACTAAAAATAATGTTTGTAATTTGAAAATAATTATCACTGTAGGATAAATGACAGAAATATAACGGTCAGCGGAGTACGTAACAGACGTTTACGCCGCGCCAACGACACAAATTAGACTGTAGATTATGGAATATCCAGTGGTACTATACCGTGTACCTCTTAAAAGTCAGCAAAATATTCCTTTAAGATAACATTATAATGGATTATTAATACTTAATACTTTAATAGTGTATAATAATTGACATTTCACCGGAACACGTGCACCAAACGTTATCAGCTAATGGCTATTATTATTTATTAATTTATTATAGCTTAAAAACTACAAATATCAAATAGTAAATACCATGTATTTTTCTTGAAAAATATTATTTTCGATATCGCGATATATCGTACAATACAAAAGCGATGTCATTGTCGGAAATTTGTCACGATATCGATATCGTATCGAATTATCGATATCGTTGCCCATCACTACAATTTAGTATCAATTGTTTAGTATCAACATCAATGGTAAGCATCACGTGACCATGTTAAATAATGATAAAATACAATAATGTATAATAATATTATGTAATGACTAATGACCTACCTTTTAATGATAACAAATTTATTGTTTCTTGGAAGAAAACAATTGAAAATCGACTACAGCAGTAACAGTGATTAGCAAGAAATAAATTTGAATTTTAACACACTTTGAAAATTGTTTAAAAATTAACGACTTAACCAAATTAAAAGTTTTAAACGCCAAAATGGTTTTTAAATACTTATTTATGAAATAGCTATCTTGGATTATTAGAAAAATATTAAATACAAAATTTAAATTATTTATTTTTGTTGTAAAAAAATAAAATAAAGTATAAGATATACAAATTATAGCGCAGGGCTCTACAAATCATTACAAAAAAAAAAAACTTAAAAATATTGAATAGAAAAAAAGTTATTGCATTAGTCAAATAGACCTGGGACACCCTGTATATAGGTACAATAATGAAGTCGATAACATAGGAGATAAAACTGTGGGATCAACAAATATTGCATTATGTATAGAAAAACCAAACTATTTTTATAATAGGAACGTCCGAACATATTCAATCGTGTGTGTGGGTATAATACAAGATTAATCATAAACACGACTATAATCGTTGTATTAAATCATTATTATTGTTATCGTTCAAGTATTCCAATATTTTACACCATTTCTACAGAAATACCATTGTATCAATATTTAAAAATTTTTATATAAACATAAACAAACGTCAGATGATCCCTGTAACCTGAAAAAATATTTCATTACCACTCAAAAGTTGAGTACTGCAATTTAAGTTCTTTACATCACGACGTAATCTAATTAATACGTAATCCAATGGAATATATTGATAATGTATCGGAAAAATAGGAAGGGGCCGAGTCCAGGCCGACCCTGTTCAGAATCTGATGTCTCGCGTACGTATTTGGACTCGACAGGACTATTGTTGTAGATAGTTTTGCATATCGTATCCGGGAAAACGTCGTTTTCCCGAAAACACAGTGAAAAACAAATATCTTTTGCTATCTGTGAGTCATATTTCATGGTAAATCACATGTAATGCCTAATTTTACAGACAGAGCGCATTGTCGTTTTATCCGATACTGTTTGACATCGACTTCACTTACGCGTTGGCAGAATGTCGACTTTTCGTTATTATTAAGGTGTTGCGGAGAGACTATATATTTCAAAAAAAAAAACCTTAAAAACTTGAGAGAAAACAATTTATTATTTTATTTATAGGCAGTGAAGTAATTTCTTTAAAAAACAAACTAAATTTATTCCATTATTGCATTAAAATATACAAAAAAAATGCACTATAATTTTCAAAATTACGCTGAAAAACTTTTAATATAATCATTTATCAATAATAAAAAAAAATAAAGTTCAAAAAATATAGTTGAATATAAATATTGCTTATATTATTTCACTGCACAACAAATGGTTTTTTAAGTTTTTGTAACCAAATGACTGTTTATTATCGCTGGACAAATTGTTGTATCGAGAGAAACTTCTTTCTACACCAGTGGTTCTAATTGGGGCGTACTTGAAGTATGTTAGGTTGTTGCCGGTCAATGATTGTATTTCTCCACTCAACATTTCGGAAATAAAGACGGTTGATTTTCGGTATTATAATAAGCTCAACGACAATTAACAAACCAATAAATAACTAAAATCAAAAACTAAATCGATCACAAGTTACAACAATATCCAAACTTTTAAACATAACTGATTGACGATAGTCTATAATGTATTTTATTGATGGACTAGGTTTTAACTTAACGGCCAGAATATGATAGCCACAATATAGAAATATTTGTAAATAGCTATAGCTTTATAAATATAATAAAAATTAACATAAATATATATAACCATATATCCAACCAACAAATATATATCTAACCTAACCGCAAGGAAATTCTACGTCGATTTAGATATATATATATAGACCCAATTGGTTTCAATCCGACCGATTTAGAGTGTATTTAAACTTGTATGAATCCAAATATTCTTCCCAATATTAGATTATACAAGATTATTGTATACTTATTATTGTATTTTATGCCGATCTCAAATAGTTTTTTCGCCATAACTCGGCCGCTATTAGACTTAAAAGGCTGGAAATGGTCTCATTCGATCCGCAAGGAAATTCAACGTCGATAAAGCTATATTTGGACCCGATCAGATGAAATCGGACCGATTTAGAACGTTTTTGAATGTTATTCATCCGAATATTATTGTATTTTTAGCCGATCTCAAATCATTTTTTCGATATAACTCGGTTCCTATTAGTTTTAGAGGGCTGGAAATGGTCTCGTTGGAAGCGCAAGAAATTCTACGTCGATTAAGCTATATTTGGACCCGATCGGATGAAATAAGACCGATTTAGAGCGTTTTTAAATTTTATGAATCCGAATATTATTGTATTTTTAGCCAATCTCAAATCGTTTTTTCACCATTACTCGGCCGTTATAAGATATAGAGGGCTGGAAATGGTCTCGATGGAAGCGCAAGAAAATTCTACGTCGATTAAGCTATATTTAGACCCGATCGAATGAAATCGGACCGATTTAAGGCGTTTTTAAATTTTATGAATCCGAATAATATTGTATTTTTAGCCGATCTCAAATTGTTTTTTCGACATTACTCGGTTACTATTAAATTTAGAGGACTGGAAATGGTCTCGTTGGAAGCGCAAGGAAATTCTACGTCGATTAAGCTCTATTTGGACCCGATCGGATAAAATAGGTTTGATTAAGAGCGTTTTTATATGCTATGAATCCGAATATTATTGTATTTTTAGGCGATTTGAAATCGTTTTTTCGTCATAACTCGGTTCCTATTTGATTTAGAGGGCTGGAAATGGTCTCGTTAGAAGCGCAAGAAATTCTACGTCAATTAAGCTATATTTGGACCCGATCGGATGAAATTAGACCGATTTAGAGCGTTTTTAAATTTTATGAATACGAATATTATTGTATTTTTAGCCGATCTCAAATCGTTTTTTAACCATTTATCGGCCGCTATTAGATTTAGAGGGCTGGAAATGGTCTCGATGGAAGCGCAAGGAAATTCTTCGTCGATTAAGTTATACTTGGACCCGATCGGATGAAATCAAACCGATTTAGGGCGTTTATAAATTTTATGAATCCGAATATTATTGTATTTTTAGCCGATTTGAAATCGTTTTTTCAACATAACTCGGTTCCTATTTGATTTAGAGGGCTGGAAATGGTCTCATTGGAACCGAAAAAAAATTCTACGTCGATAAAGCTCTATTTGGAACCGATCGGATAAAATAGGTTTGATTAAGAGCGTTTTTATAAGTTATGAATCCGAATACTATTGTATTTTTAGCCGATTTGAAATGGTTTTGTCGACATAACTCGGTTCCTATTAGTTTTAGAGGGCTGGAAATGGTGTCATTGAAAGCGCAAGAAATTCTACGTCGATTAAGCTATATTTGGACCCGATCATATGAAATCAGACCGATTTAGAGCGTTTTTAAATTTTATGAATCCGAATATTATTGTATTTTTAGCCGATCTCAAATCGTTTTTTAACCATTTCTCGGCCGCTATTAGATTTAGAGGGCTGGAAATGGTCTTGATGGAAGCGCAAGGAAATTTTACGTCGATTAAGCTCTGTTTGGAACCGATCGGATAAAATAGGTTTGATTAAGAGCGTTTTTAAATTTTATGAATCCGAATATTATTGTATTTTTAGCCGATCTCAAATCGTTTTTTCACCATTACTCGGCCGCTATTAGATTTAGAGGGCTGGAAATGGTCTCGATGGAAGCGCAAGGAAATTCTACGTCGATTAAGCTATATTTGGACCCGATCGGATAAAATAGGACCAATTAAGAGCGATTTTATATGTTATGAATCCGAATATTATTGTATTTTTAGCCGATTTGAAATCGTTTTTTCGACATAACTCGGTTCCTATTAGATTTAAAAGGAATGGAAATGGTCTCGTTAGAAGCGCAAGAAAACTCTACGTCGATAAAGCTCTATTTGGAACCGATCGGATAAAATAGGTTTGATTAAGAGCGTTTTTATAAGTTATGAATCCGAATACTATTGTATTTTTAGCCGATTTGAAATGGTTTTGTCGATATAACTCGGTTCCTATTAGTTTTAGAGGGCTGGAAATGGTCTCGTTGGAAGCGCAAGAAATTCTACGTCGATTAAGCTATATTTGGACCCGATCGGATGAAATAAGACCGATTTAGAGCGTTTTTAAATTTTATGAATCCGAATATTATTGTATTTTTAGCCAATCTCAAATCGTTTTTTCACCATTACTCGGCCGTTATAAGATTTAGAGGGCTGGAAATGGTCTCGATGGAAGCGCAAGAAAATTCTACGTCGATTAAGCTATATTTAGACCCGATCGAATGAAATCGGACCGATTTAAGGCGTTTTTAAATTTTATGAATCCGAATAATATTGTATTTTTAGCCGATCTAAAATTGTTTTTTCGACATTACTCGGTTACTATTAAATTTAGAGGGCTGGAAATGGTCTCGTTGGAAGCGCAAGGAAATTCTACGTCGATTAAGCTCTATTTGGACCCGATCGGATAAAATAGGTTTGATTAAGAGCGTTTTTATATGCTATGAATCCGAATATTATTGTATTTTTAGGCGATTTGAAATCGTTTTTTCGTCATAACTCGGTTCCTATTTGATTTAGAGGGCTGGAAATGGTCTCGTTAGAAGCGCAAGGAAATTCTACGTCGATTAAGCTTTATTTGGACCAGATCGGATGAAATCGGACCAATTAAGAGCGATTTTATAAGTTATGAATCCGAATACTATTGTATTTTTAGCCGATTTGAAATGGTTTTGTCGACATAACTCGGTTCCTATTAGTTTTAGAGGGCTGGAAATGGTCTCGTTGAAAGCGCAAGAAATTCTACGTCGATTAAGCTATATTTGGACCCGATCGGATGAAATCAGACCGATTTAGAGCGTTTTTAAATTTTATGAATCCGAATATTATTGTATTTTTAGCCGATCTCAAATCGTTTTTTCACCATTTCTCGGCCGCTATTAGATTTAGAGGGCTGGAAATGGTCTGGATGGAAGCGCAAGGAAATTCTACGTCGATTAAGCTATATTTGGACCCGATCGGATGAAATCAAACCGATTTAGGGCGTTTTAAAATAATATGAATACGAATATTATTGTATTTTTAGCCGATCTCAAATCGTTTTTTCTCCATTACTCGGCCGCTATTAGATTTAGAGGGCTGAAAATGGTCTCGATGGAAGCGCAAGGAAATTCTACGTCGATTAAGCTATATTTGGACCCGATCGGATGAAATCAAACCGATTTAGGGCGTTTTTAAATTTTATGAATCCGAATATTATTGTATTTTTAGCCGATTTGAAATTGTTTTTTCAACATAACTCGGTTCCTATTTGATTTAGAGGGCTGAAAATGGTCTCATTGGAACCGCAAAGAAATTCTACGTCGATTTAGTTCTATTTGGACCCGATCGGATAAAATAGGTTTGATTAAGAGCGTTTTTATATGCTATGAATCCGAATATTATTGTATTTTTAGGCGATTTGAAATCGTTTTTTCGTCATAACTCGGTTCCTATTTGATTTAGAGGGCTGGAAATGATCTCGTTAGAAGCGCAAGGAAATTCTACGTCGATTAAGCTTTATTTGGACCAGATCGGATGAAATTGGACCAATTAAGAGCGATTTTATAAGTTATGAATCCGAATACTATTGTATTTTTAGCCGATTTGAAATGGTTTTGTCGACATAACTCGGTTCCTATTAGTTTTAGAGGTCTGGAAATGGTCTCATTGAAAGCGCAAGAAATTCTACGTCAATTAAGCTATATTTGGACCCGATCGGATGAAATTAGACCGATTTAGAGCGTTTTTAAATTTTATGAATACGAATATTATTGTATTTTTAGCCGATCTCAAATCGTTTTTTAACCATTTATCGGCCGCTATTAGATTTAGAGGGCTGAAAATGGTCTCGATGGAAGCGCAAGGAAATTCTTCGTCGATTAAGTTATACTTGGACCCGATCGGATGAAATCAAACCGATTTAGGGCGTTTATAAATTTTATGAATCCGAATATTATTGTATTTTTAGCCGATTTGAAATCGTTTTTTCAACATAACTCGGTTCCTATTTGATTTAGAGGGCTGGAAATGGTCTCATTGGAACCGAAAAAAAATTCTACGTCGATAAAGCTCTATTTGGAACCGATCGGATAAAATAGGTTTGATTAAGAGCGTTTTTATAAGTTATGAATCCGAATACTATTGTATTTTTAGCCGATTTGAAATGGTTTTGTCGACATAACTCGGTTCCTATTAGTTTTAGAGGGCTGGAAATGGTGTCATTGAAAGCGCAAGAAATTCTACGTCGATTAAGCTATATTTGGACCCGATCGGATGAAATCAGACCGATTTAGAGCGTTTTTAAATTTTATGAATCCGAATATTATTGTATTTTTAGCCGATCTCAAATCGTTTTTTAACCATTTCTCGGCCGCTATTAGATTTAGAGGGCTGGAAATGGTCTCGATGGAAGCGCAAGGAAATTTTACGTCGATTAAGCTCTGTTTGGAACCGATCGGATAAAATAGGTTTGATTAAGAGCGTTTTTAAATTTTATGAATCCGAATATTATTGTATTTTTAGCCGATCTCAAATCGTTTTTTCACCATTACTCGGCCGCTATTAGATTTAGAGGGCTGGAAATGGTCTCGATGGAAGCGCAAGGAAATTCTACGTCGATTAAGCTATATTTGGACCCGATCGGATAAAATAGGACCAATTAAGAGCGATTTTATATGTTATGAATCCGAATATTATTGTATTTTTAGCCGATTTGAAATCGTTTTTTCGACATAACTCGGTTCCTATTAGATTTAAAAGGAATGGAAATGGTCTCTTTAGAAGCGCAAGAAAACTCTACGTCGATAAAGCTCTATTTGGAACCGATCGGATAAAATAGGTTTGATTAAGAGCGTTTTTATAAGTTATGAATCCGAATACTATTGTATTTTTAGCCGATTTGAAATGGTTTTGTCGACATAACTCGGTTCCTATTAGTTTTAGAGGGCTGGAAATGGTCTCGTTGAAAGCGCAAGAAATTCTACGTCGATTAAGCTATATTTGGACCCGATCGGATGAAATCAGACCGATTTAGAGCGTTTTTAAATTTTATGAATCCGAATATTATTGTATTTTTAGCCGATCTCAAATCGTTTTTTCACAATTTCTCGGCCGCTATTAGATTTAGAGGGCTGGAAATGGTCTCGATGGAAGCGCAAGGAAATTCTACGTCGATTAAGCTATATTTGGACCCGATCGGATGAAATCAAACCGATTTAGGGCGTTTTTAAATTTTATGAATCCGAATATTATTGTATTTTTAGCCGATTTGAAATCGTTTTTTCGACATAACTCGGTTTCTATTAGATTTAGAGGGCTGGAAATGGTCTCGTTAGAAGCGCAAGGAAATTCTACGTCGATTAAGCTCTATTTGGACCCGATCGGATAAAATAGGTTTGATTAAGAGCGTTTTTATATGTTATGAATCCGAATATTATTGTATTTTTAGCCGATCTCAAATAGTTTTTTCGACATAACTCGGTTTCTATTAGATTTAGAGGGCTGGAAATGGTCTCGTTAGAAGCGCCAGGAAATTCTACGTCGATTAAGTTATATTTGGACCAGATCGGATGAAATCGGACCGATTAAGGGCGTTTTAAAATAATATGAATACGAATATTATTGTATTTTTAGCCGATCTCAAATCGTTTTTTCTCCATTACTCGGCCGCTATTAGATTTAGAGGGCTGAAAATGGTCTCGATGGAAGCGCAAGGAAATTCTACGTCGATTAAGCTATATTTGGACCCGATCGGATGAAATCAAACCGATTTAGGGCGTTTTTAAATTTTATGAATCCGAATATTATTGTATTTTTAGCCGATTTGAAATTGTTTTTTCAACATAACTCGGTTCCTATTTGATTTAGAGGGCTGGAAATGGTCTCATTGGAACCGCAAAGAAATTCTACGTCGATTTAGTTCTATTTGGACCCGATCGGATAAAATAGGACCAATTAAGAGCGATTTTATATGTTATGAATCCGAATATTATTGTATTTTTAGCCGATTTGAAATCGTTTTTTCGACATAACTCAGTTCCTTTTAGATTTAGAGGGATGGAAATGGTCTCGTTAGAAGCGCAAGAAAATTCTACGTCGATAAAGCACTATTTGGAACCGATCGGATAAAATAGGTTTGATTAAGAGCGTTTTTATAAGTTATGAATCCGAATAGTATTGTATTTTTAGCCGATTTGAAATGGTTTTGTCGACATAACTCGGTTCCTATTAGTTTTAGAGGGCTGGAAATGGTCTCGTTGAAAGCGCAAGAAATTCTACGTCGATTAAGCTATATTTGGACCCGATCGGATGAAATTAGACCGATTTAGAGCGTTTTTAAATTTTATGAATCCGAATATTATTGTATTTTTAGCCGATCTCAAATCGTTTTTTAACCATTTATCGGCCGCTATTAGATTTAGAGGGCTGGAAATGGTCTCGATGGAAGCGCAAGGAAATTCTTCGTCGATTAAGTTATACTTGGACCCGATCGGATGAAATCAAACCGATTTAGGGCGTTTATAAATTTTATGAATCCGAATATTATTGTATTTTTAGCCGATTTGAAATCGTTTTTTCGACATAACTCAGTTCCTTTTAGATTTAGAGGGATGGAAATGGTCTCGTTAGAAGCGTAAGAAAATTCTACGTCGATAAAGCTCTATTTGGAACCGATCGGATAAAATAGGTTTGATTAAGAGCGTTTTTATAAGTTATGAATCCGAATATTATTGTATTTTTAGCCGATTTGAAATCATTTTTTCGACATAAGTCGGTTCCTATTTGATTTAGAGGGCTGAAAATGGTCTCGTTAGAAGCGCAAGGAAATTCTACGTCGATTAAGTTTTATTTGGACTAGATCGGATGAAATCGGACCAATAAAGAGCGATTTTATATGTTATGAATCCGAATATTATTGTATTTTTAGCCGATTTGAAATCGTTTTTTCACCATTACTCGGCCGCTATTAGATTTAGAGGGCTGGAAATGGTCTCGATGGAAGCGCAAGGAAATTCTACGTCGATTTAGTTCTATTTGGACCCGATCGGATGAAATCAAACCGATTTAGGGCGTTTATAAATTTTATGAATCCGAATATTATTGTATTTTTAGCCGATTTGAAATCGCTTTTTCTACATAACTCGGTTTCTATTAGATTTAGAGGGCTGGAAATGGTCTCGTTAGAAGCGCAAGGAAATTCTACGTCGATTAAGCTCTATTTGGACCCGATCGGATAAAATAGGTTTGATTAAGAGCGTTATTAAATTTTATGAATCCGAATATTATTGTATTTTTAGCCGATTTGAAATGGTTTTGTCGACATAACTCGGTTCCTATTAGTTTTAGAGGGCTGGAAATGGTGTCATTGAAAGCGCAAGAAATTCTACGTCGATTAAGCTATATTTGGACCCGATCGGATGAAATCAGACCGATTTAGAGCGTTTTTAAATTTTATGAATCCGAATATTATTGTATTTTTAGCCGATCTCAAATCGTTTTTTAACCATTTCTCGGCCGCTATTAGATTTAGAGGGCTGGAAATGGTCTCGATGGAAGCGCAAGGAAATTTTACGTCGATTAAGCTCTGTTTGGAACCGATCGGATAAAATAGGTTTGATTAAGAGCGTTTTTAAATTTTATGAATCCGAATATTATTGTATTTTTAGCCGATTTGAAATCGTTTTTTCGACATAACTCGGTTCCTATTAGATTTAAAAGGAATGGAAATGGTCTCTTTAGAAGCGCAAGAAAACTCTACGTCGATAAAGCTCTATTTGGAACCGATCGGATAAAATAGGTTTGATTAAGAGCGTTTTTATAAGTTATGAATCCGAATACTATTGTATTTTTAGCCGATTTGAAATGGTTTTGTCGACATAACTCGGTTCCTATTAGTTTTAGAGGGCTGGAAATGGTCTCGTTGAAAGCGCAAGAAATTCTACGTCGATTAAGCTATATTTGGACCCGATCGGATGAAATCAGACCGATTTAGAGCGTTTTTAAATTTTATGAATCCGAATATTATTGTATTTTTAGCCGATCTCAAATCGTTTTTTCACAATTTCTCGGCCGCTATTAGATTTAGAGGGCTGGAAATGGTCTCGATGGAAGCGCAAGGAAATTCTACGTCGATTAAGCTATATTTGGACCCGATCGGATGAAATCAAACCGATTTAGGGCGTTTTTAAATTTTATGAATCCGAATATTATTGTATTTTTAGCCGATTTGAAATCGTTTTTTCGACATAACTCGGTTTCTATTAGATTTAGAGGGCTGGAAATGGTCTCGTTAGAAGCGCAAGGAAATTCTACGTCGATTAAGCTCTATTTGGACCCGATCGGATAAAATAGGTTTGATTAAGAGCGTTTTTATATGTTATGAATCCGAATATTATTGTATTTTTAGCCGATCTCAAATAGTTTTTTCGACATAACTCGGTTTCTATTAGATTTAGAGGGCTGGAAATGGTCTCGTTAGAAGCGCCAGGAAATTCTACGTCGATTAAGTTATATTTGGACCAGATCGGATGAAATCGGACCGATTAAGGGCGTTTTAAAATAATATGAATACGAATATTATTGTATTTTTAGCCGATCTCAAATCGTTTTTTCTCCATTACTCGGCCGCTATTAGATTTAGAGGGCTGAAAATGGTCTCGATGGAAGCGCAAGGAAATTCTACGTCGATTAAGCTATATTTGGACCCGATCGGATGAAATCAAACCGATTTAGGGCGTTTTTAAATTTTATGAATCCGAATATTATTGTATTTTTAGCCGATTTGAAATTGTTTTTTCAACATAACTCGGTTCCTATTTGATTTAGAGGGCTGGAAATGGTCTCATTGGAACCGCAAAGAAATTCTACGTCGATTTAGTTCTATTTGGACCCGATCGGATAAAATAGGACCAATTAAGAGCGATTTTATATGTTATGAATCCGAATATTATTGTATTTTTAGCCGATTTGAAATCGTTTTTTCGACATAACTCAGTTCCTTTTAGATTTAGAGGGATGGAAATGGTCTCGTTAGAAGCGCAAGAAAATTCTACGTCGATAAAGCACTATTTGGAACCGATCGGATAAAATAGGTTTGATTAAGAGCGTTTTTATAAGTTATGAATCCGAATAGTATTGTATTTTTAGCCGATTTGAAATGGTTTTGTCGACATAACTCGGTTCCTATTAGTTTTAGAGGGCTGGAAATGGTCTCGTTGAAAGCGCAAGAAATTCTACGTCGATTAAGCTATATTTGGACCCGATCGGATGAAATTAGACCGATTTAGAGCGTTTTTAAATTTTATGAATCCGAATATTATTGTATTTTTAGCCGATCTCAAATCGTTTTTTAACCATTTATCGGCCGCTATTAGATTTAGAGGGCTGGAAATGGTCTCGATGGAAGCGCAAGGAAATTCTTCGTCGATTAAGTTATACTTGGACCCGATCGGATGAAATCAAACCGATTTAGGGCGTTTATAAATTTTATGAATCCGAATATTATTGTATTTTTAGCCGATTTGAAATCGTTTTTTCGACATAACTCAGTTCCTTTTAGATTTAGAGGGATGGAAATGGTCTCGTTAGAAGCGTAAGAAAATTCTACGTCGATAAAGCTCTATTTGGAACCGATCGGATAAAATAGGTTTGATTAAGAGCGTTTTTATAAGTTATGAATCCGAATATTATTGTATTTTTAGCCGATTTGAAATCATTTTTTCGACATAAGTCGGTTCCTATTTGATTTAGAGGGCTGAAAATGGTCTCGTTAGAAGCGCAAGGAAATTCTACGTCGATTAAGTTTTATTTGGACTAGATCGGATGAAATCGGACCAATAAAGAGCGATTTTATATGTTATGAATCCGAATATTATTGTATTTTTAGCCGATTTGAAATCGTTTTTTCACCATTACTCGGCCGCTATTAGATTTAGAGGGCTGGAAATGGTCTCGATGGAAGCGCAAGGAAATTCTACGTCGATTTAGTTCTATTTGGACCCGATCGGATGAAATCAAACCGATTTAGGGCGTTTATAAATTTTATGAATCCGAATATTATTGTATTTTTAGCCGATTTGAAATCGCTTTTTCTACATAACTCGGTTTCTATTAGATTTAGAGGGCTGGAAATGGTCTCGTTAGAAGCGCAAGGAAATTCTACGTCGATTAAGCTCTATTTGGACCCGATCGGATAAAATAGGTTTGATTAAGAGCGTTATTAAATTTTATGAATCCGAATATTATTGTATTTTTAGCCGATTTGAAATGGTTTTGTCGACATAACTCGGTTCCTATTAGTTTTAGAGGGCTGGAAATGGTGTCATTGAAAGCGCAAGAAATTCTACGTCGATTAAGCTATATTTGGACCCGATCGGATGAAATCAGACCGATTTAGAGCGTTTTTAAATTTTATGAATCCGAATATTATTGTATTTTTAGCCGATCTCAAATCGTTTTTTAACCATTTCTCGGCCGCTATTAGATTTAGAGGGCTGGAAATGGTCTCGATGGAAGCGCAAGGAAATTTTACGTCGATTAAGCTCTGTTTGGAACCGATCGGATAAAATAGGTTTGATTAAGAGCGTTTTTAAATTTTATGAATCCGAATATTATTGTATTTTTAGCCGATTTGAAATCGTTTTTTCGACATAACTCGGTTTCTATTAGATTTAGAGGGCTGGAAATGGTCTCATTGGAACCGAAAAAAAATTCTACGTCGATAAAGCTCTATTTGGAACCGATCGGATAAAATAGGTTTGATTAAGAGCGTTTTTATAAGTTATGAATCCGAATACTATTGTATTTTTAGCCGATTTGAAATGGTTTTGTCGACATAACTCGGTTCCTATTAGTTTTAGAGGGCTGGAAATGGTGTCATTGAAAGCGCAAGAAATTCTACGTCGATTAAGCTATATTTGGACCCGATCGGATGAAATCAGACCGATTAAGAGCGTTTTTAAATTTTATGAATCCGAATATTATTGTATTTTTAGCCGATCTCAAATAGTTTTTTAACCATTTCTCGGCCGCTATTAGATTTAGAGGGCTGGAAATGGTCTCGATGGAAGCGCAAGGAAATTTTACGTCGATTAAGCTCTGTTTGGAACCGATCGGATAAAATAGGTTTGATTAAGAGCGTTTTTATAAGTTATGAATCCGAATAGTATTGTATTTTTAGCCGATTTGAAATGGTTTTGTCGACATAACTCGGTTCCTATTAGTTTTAGAGGGCTGGAAATGGTCTCGTTGAAAGCGCAAGAAATTCTACGTCGATTAAGCTATATTTGGACCCGATCGGATGAAATCAGACCGATTTAGAGCGTTTTTAAATTTTATGAATCCGAATATTATTGTATTTTTAGCCGATCTCAAATCGTTTTTTCACTATTTCTCGGCCGCTATTAGATTTAGAGGGCTGGAAATGGTCTCGATGAAAGCGCAAGGAAATTCTACGTCGATTAAGCTATATTTGGACCCGATCGGATGAAATCAAACCGATTTAGGGCGTTTTTAAATTTTATGAATCCGAATATTATTGTATTTTTAGCCGATTTGAAATCGTTTTTTCGACATAACTCGGTTTCTATTAGATTTAGAGGGCTGGAAATGGTCTCGTTAGAAGCGCAAGGAAATTCTACGTCGATTAAGCTCTATTTGGACCCGATCGGATAAAATAGGTTTGATTAAGAGCGTTTTTATATGTTATGAATCCGAATATTATTGTATTTTTAGCCGATTTGAAATCGTTTTTTCTACATAACTCGGTTTCTATTAGATTTAGACGGCTGGAAATGGTCTCGATGGAAGTGCAAGGAAATTTTACGTCGATTAAGCTCTGTTTGGAACCGATCGGATAAAATAGGTTTGATTAAGAGCGTTTTTATAAGTTATGAATCCGAATAGTATTGTATTTTTAGCCGATTTGAAATGGTTTTGTCGACATAACTCGGTTCCTATTAGCTTTAGAGGGCTGGAAATGGTCTCGTTGAAAGCGCAAGAAATTCTACGTCGATTAAGCTATATTTGGACCCGATCGGATGAAATCAGACCGATTTAGAGCGTTTTTAAATTTTATGAATCCGAATATTATTGTATTTTTAGCCGATCTCAAATCGTTTTTTCACCATTTCTCGGCCGCTATTAGATTTAGAGGGCTGGAAATGGTCTCGATGAAAGCGCAAGGAAATTCTACGTCGATTAAGCTATATTTGGACCCGATCGGATGAAATCAAACCGATTTAGGGCGTTTTTAAATTTTATGAATCCGAATATTATTGTATTTTTAGCCGATTTGAAATGGTTTTGTCGACATAACTCGGTTCCTATTAGTTTTAGAGGGCTGGAAATGGTGTCATTGAAAGCGCAAGAAATTCTACGTCGATTAAGCTATATTTGGACCCGATCGGATGAAATCAGACCGATTTAGAGCGTTTTTAAATTTTATGAATCCGAATATTATTGTATTTTTAGCCGATCTCAAATCGTTTTTTAACCATTTCTCGGCCGCTATTAGATTTAGAGGGCTGGAAATGGTCTCGATGGAAGCGCAAGGAAATTCTACGTCGATTAAGCTATATTTGGACCCGATCGGATAAAATAGGACCAATTAAGAGCGATTTTATATGTTATGAATCCGAATATTATTGTATTTTTAGCCGATTTGAAATCGTTTTTTCGACATAACTCGGTTCCTATTAGATTTAAAAGGAATGGAAATGGTCTCTTTAGAAGCGCAAGAAAACTCTACGTCGATAAAGCTCTATTTGGAACCGATCGGATAAAATAGGTTTGATTAAGAGCGTTTTTATAAGTTATGAATCCGAATACTATTGTATTTTTAGCCGATTTGAAATGGTTTTGTCGACATAACTCGGTTCCTATTAGTTTTAGAGGGCTGGAAATGGTCTCGTTGAAAGCGCAAGAAATTCTACGTCGATTAAGCTATATTTGGACCCGATCGGATGAAATCAGACCGATTTAGAGCGTTTTTAAATTTTATGAATCCGAATATTATTGTATTTTTAGCCGATCTCAAATCGTTTTTTCACCATTTCTCGGCCGCTATTAGATTTAGAGGGCTGGAAATGGTCTCGATGGAAGCGCAAGGAAATTCTACGTCGATTAAGCTATATTTGGACCCGATCGGATGAAATCAAACCGATTTAGGGCGTTTTTAAATTTTATGAATCCGAATATTATTGTATTTTTAGCCGATTTGAAATGGTTTTGTCGATATAACTCGGTTCCTATTAGTTTTAGAGGGCTGGAAATGGTCTCGTTGGAAGCGCAAGAAATTCTACGTCGATTAAGCTATATTTGGACCCGATCGGATGAAATAAGACCGATTTAGAGCGTTTTTAAATTTTATGAATCCGAATATTATTGTATTTTTAGCCAATCTCAAATCGTTTTTTCACCATTACTCGGCCGTTATAAGATTTAGAGGGCTGGAAATGGTCTCGATGGAAGCGCAAGAAAATTCTACGTCGATTAAGCTATATTTAGACCCGATCGAATGAAATCGGACCGATTTAAGGCGTTTTTAAATTTTATGAATCCGAATAATATTGTATTTTTAGCCGATCTCAAATTGTTTTTTCGACATTACTCGGTTACTATTAAATTTAGAGGGCTGGAAATGGTCTCGTTGGAAGCGCAAGGAAATTCTACGTCGATTAAGCTCTATTTGGACCCGATCGGATAAAATAGGTTTGATTAAGAGCGTTTTTATATGCTATGAATCCGAATATTATTGTATTTTTAGCCGATTTGAAATCGTTTTTTCGACATAACTCAGTTCCTTTTAGATTTAGAGGGATGGAAATGGTCTCGTTAGAAGCGCAAGAAAATTCTACGTCGATAAAGCTCTATTTGGAACCGATCGGATAAAATAGGTTTGATTAAGAGCGTTTTTATAAGTTATGAATCCGAATATTATTGTATTTTTAGCCGATTTGAAATCATTTTTTCGACATAAGTCGGTTCCTATTTGATTTAGAGGGCTGAAAATGGTCTCGTTAGAAGCGCAAGGAAATTCTACGTCGATTAAGTTTTATTTGGACTAGATCGGATGAAATCGGACCAATAAAGAGCGATTTTATATGTTATGAATCCGAATATTATTGTATTTTTAGCCGATTTGAAATCGTTTTTTCACCATTACTCGGCCGCTATTAGATTTAGAGGGCTGGAAATGGTCTCGATGGAAGCGCAAGGAAATTCTACGTCGATTTAGTTCTATTTGGACCCGATCGGATGAAATCAAACCGATTTAGGGCGTTTATAAATTTTATGAATCCGAATATTATTGTATTTTTAGCCGATTTGAAATCGCTTTTTCTACATAACTCGGTTTCTATTAGATTTAGATGGCTGGAAATGGTCTCGTTAGAAGCGCAAGGAAATTCTACGTCGATTAAGCTCTATTTGGACCCGATCGGATAAAATAGGTTTGATTAAGAGCGTTATTAAATTTTATGAATCCGAATATTATTGTATTTTTAGCCGATTTGAAATGGTTTTGTCGACATAACTCGGTTCCTATTAGTTTTAGAGGGCTGGAAATGGTGTCATTGAAAGCGCAAGAAATTCTACGTCGATTAAGCTATATTTGGACCCGATCGGATGAAATCAGACCGATTTAGAGCGTTTTTAAATTTTATGAATCCGAATATTATTGTATTTTTAGCCGATCTCAAATCGTTTTTTAACCATTTCTCGGCCGCTATTAGATTTAGAGGGCTGGAAATGGTCTCGATGGAAGCGCAAGGAAATTTTACGTCGATTAAGCTCTGTTTGGAACCGATCGGATAAAATAGGTTTGATTAAGAGCGTTTTTAAATTTTATGAATCCGAATATTATTGTATTTTTAGCCGATTTGAAATCGTTTTTTCGACATAACTCGGTTTCTATTAGATTTAGAGGGCTGGAAATGGTCTCATTGGAACCGAAAAAAAATTCTACGTCGATAAAGCTCTATTTGGAACCGATCGGATAAAATAGGTTTGATTAAGAGCGTTTTTATAAGTTATGAATCCGAATACTATTGTATTTTTAGCCGATTTGAAATGGTTTTGTCGACATAACTCGGTTCCTATTAGTTTTAGAGGGCTGGAAATGGTGTCATTGAAAGCGCAAGAAATTCTACGTCGATTAAGCTATATTTGGACCCGATCGGATGAAATCAGACCGATTAAGAGCGTTTTTAAATTTTATGAATCCGAATATTATTGTATTTTTAGCCGATCTCAAATAGTTTTTTAACCATTTCTCGGCCGCTATTAGATTTAGAGGGCTGGAAATGGTCTCGATGGAAGCGCAAGGAAATTTTACGTCGATTAAGCTCTGTTTGGAACCGATCGGATAAAATAGGTTTGATTAAGAGCGTTTTTATAAGTTATGAATCCGAATAGTATTGTATTTTTAGCCGATTTGAAATGGTTTTGTCGACATAACTCGGTTCCTATTAGTTTTAGAGGGCTGGAAATGGTCTCGTTGAAAGCGCAAGAAATTCTACGTCGATTAAGCTATATTTGGACCCGATCGGATGAAATCAGACCGATTTAGAGCGTTTTTAAATTTTATGAATCCGAATATTATTGTATTTTTAGCCGATCTCAAATCGTTTTTTCACTATTTCTCGGCCGCTATTAGATTTAGAGGGCTGGAAATGGTCTCGATGAAAGCGCAAGGAAATTCTACGTCGATTAAGCTATATTTGGACCCGATCGGATGAAATCAAACCGATTTAGGGCGTTTTTAAATTTTATGAATCCGAATATTATTGTATTTTTAGCCGATTTGAAATCGTTTTTTCGACATAACTCGGTTTCTATTAGATTTAGAGGGCTGGAAATGGTCTCGTTAGAAGCGCAAGGAAATTCTACGTCGATTAAGCTCTATTTGGACCCGATCGGATAAAATAGGTTTGATTAAGAGCGTTTTTATATGTTATGAATCCGAATATTATTGTATTTTTAGCCGATTTGAAATCGTTTTTTCTACATAACTCGGTTTCTATTAGATTTAGACGGCTGGAAATGGTCTCGATGGAAGCGCAAGGAAATTTTACGTCGATTAAGCTCTGTTTGGAACCGATCGGATAAAATAGGTTTGATTAAGAGCGTTTTTATAAGTTATGAATCCGAATAGTATTGTATTTTTAGCCGATTTGAAATGGTTTTGTCGACATAACTCGGTTCCTATTAGCTTTAGAGGGCTGGAAATGGTCTCGTTGAAAGCGCAAGAAATTCTACGTCGATTAAGCTATATTTGGACCCGATCGGATGAAATCAGACCGATTTAGAGCGTTTTTAAATTTTATGAATCCGAATATTATTGTATTTTTAGCCGATCTCAAATCGTTTTTTCACCATTTCTCGGCCGCTATTAGATTTAGAGGGCTGGAAATGGTCTCGATGAAAGCGCAAGGAAATTCTACGTCGATTAAGCTATATTTGGACCCGATCGGATGAAATCAAACCGATTTAGGGCGTTTTTAAATTTTATGAATCCGAATATTATTGTATTTTTAGCCGATTTGAAATGGTTTTGTCGACATAACTCGGTTCCTATTAGTTTTAGAGGGCTGGAAATGGTGTCATTGAAAGCGCAAGAAATTCTACGTCGATTAAGCTATATTTGGACCCGATCGGATGAAATCAGACCGATTTAGAGCGTTTTTAAATTTTATGAATCCGAATATTATTGTATTTTTAGCCGATCTCAAATCGTTTTTTAACCATTTCTCGGCCGCTATTAGATTTAGAGGGCTGGAAATGGTCTCGATGGAAGCGCAAGGAAATTCTACGTCGATTAAGCTATATTTGGACCCGATCGGATAAAATAGGACCAATTAAGAGCGATTTTATATGTTATGAATCCGAATATTATTGTATTTTTAGCCGATTTGAAATCGTTTTTTCGACATAACTCGGTTCCTATTAGATTTAAAAGGAATGGAAATGGTCTCTTTAGAAGCGCAAGAAAACTCTACGTCGATAAAGCTCTATTTGGAACCGATCGGATAAAATAGGTTTGATTAAGAGCGTTTTTATAAGTTATGAATCCGAATACTATTGTATTTTTAGCCGATTTGAAATGGTTTTGTCGACATAACTCGGTTCCTATTAGTTTTAGAGGGCTGGAAATGGTCTCGTTGAAAGCGCAAGAAATTCTACGTCGATTAAGCTATATTTGGACCCGATCGGATGAAATCAGACCGATTTAGAGCGTTTTTAAATTTTATGAATCCGAATATTATTGTATTTTTAGCCGATCTCAAATCGTTTTTTCACCATTTCTCGGCCGCTATTAGATTTAGAGGGCTGGAAATGGTCTCGATGGAAGCGCAAGGAAATTCTACGTCGATTAAGCTATATTTGGACCCGATCGGATGAAATCAAACCGATTTAGGGCGTTTTTAAATTTTATGAATCCGAATATTATTGTATTTTTAGCCGATTTGAAATGGTTTTGTCGATATAACTCGGTTCCTATTAGTTTTAGAGGGCTGGAAATGGTCTCGTTGGAAGCGCAAGAAATTCTACGTCGATTAAGCTATATTTGGACCCGATCGGATGAAATAAGACCGATTTAGAGCGTTTTTAAATTTTATGAATCCGAATATTATTGTATTTTTAGCCAATCTCAAATCGTTTTTTCACCATTACTCGGCCGTTATAAGATTTAGAGGGCTGGAAATGGTCTCGATGGAAGCGCAAGAAAATTCTACGTCGATTAAGCTATATTTAGACCCGATCGAATGAAATCGGACCGATTTAAGGCGTTTTTAAATTTTATGAATCCGAATAATATTGTATTTTTAGCCGATCTCAAATTGTTTTTTCGACATTACTCGGTTACTATTAAATTTAGAGGGCTGGAAATGGTCTCGTTGGAAGCGCAAGGAAATTCTACGTCGATTAAGCTCTATTTGGACCCGATCGGATAAAATAGGTTTGATTAAGAGCGTTTTTATATGCTATGAATCCGAATATTATTGTATTTTTAGGCGATTTGAAATCGTTTTTTCGTCATAACTCGGTTCCTATTTGATTTAGAGGGCTGGAAATGGTCTCGTTAGAAGCGCAAGGAAATTCTACGTCGATTAAGCTTTATTTGGACCAGATCGGATGAAATCGGACCAATTAAGAGCGATTTTATAAGTTATGAATCCGAATACTATTGTATTTTTAGCCGATTTGAAATGGTTTTGTCGACATAACTCGGTTCCTATTAGTTTTAGAGGGCTGGAAATGGTCTCGTTGAAAGCGCAAGAAATTCTACGTCGATTAAGCTATATTTGGACCCGATCGGATGAAATCAGACCGATTTAGAGCGTTTTTAAATTTTATGAATCCGAATATTATTGTATTTTTAGCCGATCTCAAATCGTTTTTTCACCATTTCTCGGCCGCTATTAGATTTAGAGGGCTGGAAATGGTCTCGATGGAAGCGCAAGGAAATTCTACGTCGATTAAGCTATATTTGGACCCGATCGGATGAAATCAAACCGATTTAGGGCGTTTTTAAATTTTATGAATCCGAATATTATTGTATTTTTAGCCGATTTGAAATCGTTTTTTCGACATAACTCGGTTTCTATTAGATTTAGAGGGCTGGAAATGGTCTCGTTAGAAGCGCAAGGAAATTCTACGTCGATTAAGCTCTATTTGGACCCGATCGGATAAAATAGGTTTGATTAAGAGCGTTTTTATATGTTATGAATCCGAATATTATTGTATTTTTAGCCGATCTCAAATTGTTTTTTCGACATAACTCGGTTCCTATTAGATTTAGAGGGCTGGAAATGGTCTCGTTAGAAGCGCCAGGAAATTCTACGTCGATTAAGTTATATTTGGACCAGATCGGATGAAATCGGACCGATTAAGGGCGTTTTAAAATAATATGAATACGAATATTATTGTATTTTTAGCCGATCTCAAATCGTTTTTTCTCCATTACTCGGCCGCTATTAGATTTAGAGGGCTGAAAATGGTCTCGATGGAAGCGCAAGGAAATTCTACGTCGATTAAGCTATATTTGGACCCGATCGGATGAAATCAAACCGATTTAGGGCGTTTTTAAATTTTATGAATCCGAATATTATTGTATTTTTAGCCGATTTGAAATTGTTTTTTCAACATAACTCGGTTCCTATTTGATTTAGAGGGCTGAAAATGGTCTCATTGGAACCGCAAAGAAATTCTACGTCGATTTAGTTCTATTTGGACCCGATCGGATAAAATAGGTTTGATTAAGAGCGTTTTTATATGCTATGAATCCGAATATTATTGTATTTTTAGGCGATTTGAAATCGTTTTTTCGTCATAACTCGGTTCCTATTTGATTTAGAGGGCTGGAAATGATCTCGTTAGAAGCGCAAGGAAATTCTACGTCGATTAAGCTTTATTTGGACCAGATCGGATGAAATTGGACCAATTAAGAGCGATTTTATAAGTTATGAATCCGAATACTATTGTATTTTTAGCCGATTTGAAATGGTTTTGTCGACATAACTCGGTTCCTATTAGTTTTAGAGGTCTGGAAATGGTCTCATTGAAAGCGCAAGAAATTCTACGTCAATTAAGCTATATTTGGACCCGATCGGATGAAATTAGACCGATTTAGAGCGTTTTTAAATTTTATGAATACGAATATTATTGTATTTTTAGCCGATCTCAAATCGTTTTTTAACCATTTATCGGCCGCTATTAGATTTAGAGGGCTGAAAATGGTCTCGATGGAAGCGCAAGGAAATTCTTCGTCGATTAAGTTATACTTGGACCCGATCGGATGAAATCAAACCGATTTAGGGCGTTTATAAATTTTATGAATCCGAATATTATTGTATTTTTAGCCGATTTGAAATCGTTTTTTCAACATAACTCGGTTCCTATTTGATTTAGAGGGCTGGAAATGGTCTCATTGGAACCGAAAAAAAATTCTACGTCGATAAAGCTCTATTTGGAACCGATCGGATAAAATAGGTTTGATTAAGAGCGTTTTTATAAGTTATGAATCCGAATACTATTGTATTTTTAGCCGATTTGAAATGGTTTTGTCGACATAACTCGGTTCCTATTAGTTTTAGAGGGCTGGAAATGGTGTCATTGAAAGCGCAAGAAATTCTACGTCGATTAAGCTATATTTGGACCCGATCGGATGAAATCAGACCGATTTAGAGCGTTTTTAAATTTTATGAATCCGAATATTATTGTATTTTTAGCCGATCTCAAATCGTTTTTTAACCATTTCTCGGCCGCTATTAGATTTAGAGGGCTGGAAATGGTCTCGATGGAAGCGCAAGGAAATTTTACGTCGATTAAGCTCTGTTTGGAACCGATCGGATAAAATAGGTTTGATTAAGAGCGTTTTTAAATTTTATGAATCCGAATATTATTGTATTTTTAGCCGATCTCAAATCGTTTTTTCACCATTACTCGGCCGCTATTAGATTTAGAGGGCTGGAAATGGTCTCGATGGAAGCGCAAGGAAATTCTACGTCGATTAAGCTATATTTGGACCCGATCGGATAAAATAGGACCAATTAAGAGCGATTTTATATGTTATGAATCCGAATATTATTGTATTTTTAGCCGATTTGAAATCGTTTTTTCGACATAACTCGGTTCCTATTAGATTTAAAAGGAATGGAAATGGTCTCTTTAGAAGCGCAAGAAAACTCTACGTCGATAAAGCTCTATTTGGAACCGATCGGATAAAATAGGTTTGATTAAGAGCGTTTTTATAAGTTATGAATCCGAATACTATTGTATTTTTAGCCGATTTGAAATGGTTTTGTCGACATAACTCGGTTCCTATTAGTTTTAGAGGGCTGGAAATGGTCTCGTTGAAAGCGCAAGAAATTCTACGTCGATTAAGCTATATTTGGACCCGATCGGATGAAATCAGACCGATTTAGAGCGTTTTTAAATTTTATGAATCCGAATATTATTGTATTTTTAGCCGATCTCAAATCGTTTTTTCACAATTTCTCGGCCGCTATTAGATTTAGAGGGCTGGAAATGGTCTCGATGGAAGCGCAAGGAAATTCTACGTCGATTAAGCTATATTTGGACCCGATCGGATGAAATCAAACCGATTTAGGGCGTTTTTAAATTTTATGAATCCGAATATTATTGTATTTTTAGCCGATTTGAAATCGTTTTTTCGACATAACTCGGTTTCTATTAGATTTAGAGGGCTGGAAATGGTCTCGTTAGAAGCGCAAGGAAATTCTACGTCGATTAAGCTCTATTTGGACCCGATCGGATAAAATAGGTTTGATTAAGAGCGTTTTTATATGTTATGAATCCGAATATTATTGTATTTTTAGCCGATCTCAAATAGTTTTTTCGACATAACTCGGTTTCTATTAGATTTAGAGGGCTGGAAATGGTCTCGTTAGAAGCGCCAGGAAATTCTACGTCGATTAAGTTATATTTGGACCAGATCGGATGAAATCGGACCGATTAAGGGCGTTTTAAAATAATATGAATACGAATATTATTGTATTTTTAGCCGATCTCAAATCGTTTTTTCTCCATTACTCGGCCGCTATTAGATTTAGAGGGCTGAAAATGGTCTCGATGGAAGCGCAAGGAAATTCTACGTCGATTAAGCTATATTTGGACCCGATCGGATGAAATCAAACCGATTTAGGGCGTTTTTAAATTTTATGAATCCGAATATTATTGTATTTTTAGCCGATTTGAAATTGTTTTTTCAACATAACTCGGTTCCTATTTGATTTAGAGGGCTGGAAATGGTCTCATTGGAACCGCAAAGAAATTCTACGTCGATTTAGTTCTATTTGGACCCGATCGGATAAAATAGGACCAATTAAGAGCGATTTTATATGTTATGAATCCGAATATTATTGTATTTTTAGCCGATTTGAAATCGTTTTTTCGACATAACTCAGTTCCTTTTAGATTTAGAGGGATGGAAATGGTCTCGTTAGAAGCGCAAGAAAATTCTACGTCGATAAAGCACTATTTGGAACCGATCGGATAAAATAGGTTTGATTAAGAGCGTTTTTATAAGTTATGAATCCGAATAGTATTGTATTTTTAGCCGATTTGAAATGGTTTTGTCGACATAACTCGGTTCCTATTAGTTTTAGAGGGCTGGAAATGGTCTCGTTGAAAGCGCAAGAAATTCTACGTCGATTAAGCTATATTTGGACCCGATCGGATGAAATTAGACCGATTTAGAGCGTTTTTAAATTTTATGAATCCGAATATTATTGTATTTTTAGCCGATCTCAAATCGTTTTTTAACCATTTATCGGCCGCTATTAGATTTAGAGGGCTGGAAATGGTCTCGATGGAAGCGCAAGGAAATTCTTCGTCGATTAAGTTATACTTGGACCCGATCGGATGAAATCAAACCGATTTAGGGCGTTTATAAATTTTATGAATCCGAATATTATTGTATTTTTAGCCGATTTGAAATCGTTTTTTCGACATAACTCAGTTCCTTTTAGATTTAGAGGGATGGAAATGGTCTCGTTAGAAGCGCAAGAAAATTCTACGTCGATAAAGCTCTATTTGGAACCGATCGGATAAAATAGGTTTGATTAAGAGCGTTTTTATAAGTTATGAATCCGAATATTATTGTATTTTTAGCCGATTTGAAATCATTTTTTCGACATAAGTCGGTTCCTATTTGATTTAGAGGGCTGAAAATGGTCTCGTTAGAAGCGCAAGGAAATTCTACGTCGATTAAGTTTTATTTGGACTAGATCGGATGAAATCGGACCAATAAAGAGCGATTTTATATGTTATGAATCCGAATATTATTGTATTTTTAGCCGATTTGAAATCGTTTTTTCACCATTACTCGGCCGCTATTAGATTTAGAGGGCTGGAAATGGTCTCGATGGAAGCGCAAGGAAATTCTACGTCGATTTAGTTCTATTTGGACCCGATCGGATGAAATCAAACCGATTTAGGGCGTTTATAAATTTTATGAATCCGAATATTATTGTATTTTTAGCCGATTTGAAATCGCTTTTTCTACATAACTCGGTTTCTATTAGATTTAGAGGGCTGGAAATGGTCTCGTTAGAAGCGCAAGGAAATTCTACGTCGATTAAGCTCTATTTGGACCCGATCGGATAAAATAGGTTTGATTAAGAGCGTTATTAAATTTTATGAATCCGAATATTATTGTATTTTTAGCCGATTTGAAATGGTTTTGTCGACATAACTCGGTTCCTATTAGTTTTAGAGGGCTGGAAATGGTGTCATTGAAAGCGCAAGAAATTCTACGTCGATTAAGCTATATTTGGACCCGATCGGATGAAATCAGACCGATTAAGAGCGTTTTTAAATTTTATGAATCCGAATATTATTGTATTTTTAGCCGATCTCAAATAGTTTTTTAACCATTTCTCGGCCGCTATTAGATTTAGAGGGCTGGAAATGGTCTCGATGGAAGCGCAAGGAAATTTTACGTCGATTAAGCTCTGTTTGGAACCGATCGGATAAAATAGGTTTGATTAAGAGCGTTTTTATAAGTTATGAATCCGAATAGTATTGTATTTTTAGCCGATTTGAAATGGTTTTGTCGACATAACTCGGTTCCTATTAGTTTTAGAGGGCTGGAAATGGTCTCGTTGAAAGCGCAAGAAATTCTACGTCGATTAAGCTATATTTGGACCCGATCGGATGAAATCAGACCGATTTAGAGCGTTTTTAAATTTTATGAATCCGAATATTATTGTATTTTTAGCCGATCTCAAATCGTTTTTTCACTATTTCTCGGCCGCTATTAGATTTAGAGGGCTGGAAATGGTCTCGATGAAAGCGCAAGGAAATTCTACGTCGATTAAGCTATATTTGGACCCGATCGGATGAAATCAAACCGATTTAGGGCGTTTTTAAATTTTATGAATCCGAATATTATTGTATTTTTAGCCGATTTGAAATCGTTTTTTCGACATAACTCGGTTTCTATTAGATTTAGAGGGCTGGAAATGGTCTCGTTAGAAGCGCAAGGAAATTCTACGTCGATTAAGCTCTATTTGGACCCGATCGGATAAAATAGGTTTGATTAAGAGCGTTTTTATATGTTATGAATCCGAATATTATTGTATTTTTAGCCGATTTGAAATCGTTTTTTCTACATAACTCGGTTTCTATTAGATTTAGAGGGCTGGAAATGGTCTCGATGGAAGCGCAAGGAAATTTTACGTCGATTAAGCTCTGTTTGGAACCGATCGGATAAAATTGGTTTGATTAAGAGCGTTTTTATAAGTTATGAATCCGAATAGTATTGTATTTTTAGCCGATTTGAAATGGTTTTGTCGACATAACTCGGTTCCTATTAGTTTTAGAGGGCTGGAAATGGTCTCGTTGAAAGCGCAAGAAATTCTACGTCGATTAAGCTATATTTGGACCCGATCGGATGAAATCAGACCGATTTAGAGCGTTTTTAAATTTTATGAATCCGAATATTATTGTATTTTTAGCCGATCTCAAATCGTTTTTTCACCATTTCTCGGCCGCTATTAGATTTAGAGGGCTGGAAATGGTCTCGATGAAAGCGCAAGGAAATTCTACGTCGATTAAGCTATATTTGGACCCGATCGGATGAAATCAAACCGATTTAGGGCGTTTTTAAATTTTATGAATCCGAATATTATTGTATTTTTAGCCGATTTGAAATGGTTTTGTCGACATAACTCGGTTCCTATTAGTTTTAGAGGGCTGGAAATGGTGTCATTGAAAGCGCAAGAAATTCTACGTCGATTAAGCTATATTTGGACCCGATCGGATGAAATCAGACCGATTTAGAGCGTTTTTAAATTTTATGAATCCGAATATTATTGTATTTTTAGCCGATCTCAAATCGTTTTTTAACCATTTCTCGGCCGCTATTAGATTTAGAGGGCTGGAAATGGTCTCGATGGAAGCGCAAGGAAATTTTACGTCGATTAAGCTCTGTTTGGAACCGATCGGATAAAATAGGTTTGATTAAGAGCGTTTTTAAATTTTATGAATCCGAATATTATTGTATTTTTAGCCGATTTGAAATTGTTTTTTCGACATAACTCGGTTTCTATTAAATTTAGAGGGCTGGAAATGGTCTCATTGGAACCGAAAAAAAATTCTACGTCGATAAAGCTCTATTTGGAACCGATCGGATAAAATAGGTTTGATTAAGAGCGTTTTTATAAGTTATGAATCCGAATACTATTGTATTTTTAGCCGATTTGAAATGGTTTTGTCGACATAACTCGGTTCCTATTAGTTTTAGAGGGCTGGAAATGGTGTCATTGAAAGCGCAAGAAATTCTACGTCGATTAAGCTATATTTGGACCCGATCGGATGAAATCAGACCGATTTAGAGCGTTTTTAAATTTTATGAATCCGAATATTATTGTATTTTTAGCCGATCTCAAATCGTTTTTTAACCATTTCTCGGCCGCTATTAGATTTAGAGGGCTGGAAATGGTCTCGATGGAAGCGCAAGGAAATTTTACGTCGATTAAGCTATATTTGGACCCGATCGGATGAAATCAAACCGATTTAGGGCGTTTTTAAATTTTATGAATCCGAATATTATTGTATTTTTAGCCGATTTGAAATCGTTTTTTCGACATAACTCGGTTTCTATTAGATTTAGAGGGCTGGAAATGGTCTCGTTAGAAGCGCAAGGAAATTCTACGTCGATTAAGCTCTATTTGGACCCGATCGGATAAAATAGGTTTGATTAAGAGCGTTTTTATATGTTATGAATCCGAATATTATTGTATTTTTAGCCGATTTGAAATCGTTTTTTCTACATAACTCGGTTTCTATTAGATTTAGAGGGCTGGAAATGGTCTCGATGGAAGCGCAAGGAAATTTTACGTCGATTAAGCTCTGTTTGGAACCGATCGGATAAAATTGGTTTGATTAAGAGCGTTTTTATAAGTTATGAATCCGAATAGTATTGTATTTTTAGCCGATTTGAAATGGTTTTGTCGACATAACTCGGTTCCTATTAGTTTTAGAGGGCTGGAAATGGTCTCGTTGAAAGCGCAAGAAATTCTACGTCGATTAAGCTATATTTGGACCCGATCGGATGAAATCAGACCGATTTAGAGCGTTTTTAAATTTTATGAATCCGAATATTATTGTATTTTTAGCCGATCTCAAATCGTTTTTTCACCATTTCTCGGCCGCTATTAGATTTAGAGGGCTGGAAATGGTCTCGATGAAAGCGCAAGGAAATTCTACGTCGATTAAGCTATATTTGGACCCGATCGGATGAAATCAAACCGATTTAGGGCGTTTTTAAATTTTATGAATCCGAATATTATTGTATTTTTAGCCGATTTGAAATGGTTTTGTCGACATAACTCGGTTCCTATTAGTTTTAGAGGGCTGGAAATGGTGTCATTGAAAGCGCAAGAAATTCTACGTCGATTAAGCTATATTTGGACCCGATCGGATGAAATCAGACCGATTTAGAGCGTTTTTAAATTTTATGAATCCGAATATTATTGTATTTTTAGCCGATCTCAAATCGTTTTTTAACCATTTCTCGGCCGCTATTAGATTTAGAGGGCTGGAAATGGTCTCGATGGAAGCGCAAGGAAATTTTACGTCGATTAAGCTCTGTTTGGAACCGATCGGATAAAATAGGTTTGATTAAGAGCGTTTTTAAATTTTATGAATCCGAATATTATTGTATTTTTAGCCGATTTGAAATTGTTTTTTCGACATAACTCGGTTTCTATTAAATTTAGAGGGCTGGAAATGGTCTCATTGGAACCGAAAAAAAATTCTACGTCGATAAAGCTCTATTTGGAACCGATCGGATAAAATAGGTTTGATTAAGAGCGTTTTTATAAGTTATGAATCCGAATACTATTGTATTTTTAGCCGATTTGAAATGGTTTTGTCGACATAACTCGGTTCCTATTAGTTTTAGAGGGCTGGAAATGGTGTCATTGAAAGCGCAAGAAATTCTACGTCGATTAAGCTATATTTGGACCCGATCGGATGAAATCAGACCGATTTAGAGCGTTTTTAAATTTTATGAATCCGAATATTATTGTATTTTTAGCCGATCTCAAATCGTTTTTTAACCATTTCTCGGCCGCTATTAGATTTAGAGGGCTGGAAATGGTCTCGATGGAAGCGCAAGGAAATTTTACGTCGATTAAGCTCTGTTTGGAACCGATCGGATAAAATAGGTTTGATTAAGAGCGTTTTTATAAGTTATGAATCCGAATAGTATTGTATTTTTAGCCGATTTGAAATGGTTTTGTCGACATAACTCGGTTCCTATTAGTTTTAGAGGGCTGGAAATGATCTCGTTGAAAGCGCAAGAAATTCTACGTCGATTAAGCTATATTTGGACCCGATCGGATGAAATCAGACCGATTTAGAGCGTTTTTAAATTTTATGAATCCGAATATTATTGTATTTTTAGCCGATCTCAAATCGTTTTTTCACCATTTCTCGGCCGCTATTAGATTTAGAGGGCTGGAAATGGTCTCGTTGAAAGCGCAAGGAAATTCTACGTCGATTAAGCTATATTTGGACCCGATCGGATGAAATCAAACCGATTTAGGGCGTTTTTAAATTTTATGAATCCGAATATTATTGTATTTTTAGCCGATTTGAAATCGTTTTTTCGACATAACTCGGTTCCTATTAGTTTTAGAGGGCTGGAAATGGTGTCATTGAAAGCGCAAGAAATTCTACGTCGATTAAGCTATATTTGGACCCGATCGGATGAAATCAGACCGATTTAGAGCGTTTTTAAATTTTATGAATCCGAATATTATTGTATTTTTAGCCGATCTCAAATCGTTTTTTAACCATTTCTCGGCCGCTATTAGATTTAGAGGGCTGGAAATGGTCTCGATGGAAGCGCAAGGAAATTTTACGTCGATTAAGCTCTGTTTGGAACCGATCGGATAAAATAGGTTTGATTAAGAGCGTTTTTAAATTTTATGAATCCGAATATTATTGTATTTTTAGCCGATTTGAAATTGTTTTTTCGACATAACTCGGTTTCTATTAGATTTAGAGGGCTGGAAATGGTCTCATTGGAACCGAAAAAAAATTCTACGTCGATAAAGCTCTATTTGGAACCGATCGGATAAAATAGGTTTGATTAAGAGCGTTTTTATAAGTTATGAATCCGAATACTATTGTATTTTTAGCCGATTTGAAATGGTTTTGTCGACATAACTCGGTTCCTATTAGTTTTAGAGGGCTGGAAATGGTGTCATTGAAAGCGCAAGAAATTCTACGTCGATAAAGCTATATTTGGACCCGATCGGATGAAATCAGACCGATTTAGAGCGTTTTTAAATTTTATGAATCCGAATATTATTGTATTTTTAGCCGATCTCAAATCGTTTTTTCACTATTTCTCGGCCGCTATTAGATTTAGAGGGCTGGAAATGGTCTCGATGAAAGCGCAAGGAAATTCTACGTCGATTAAGCTATATTTGGACCCGATCGGATGAAATCAAACCGATTTAGGGCGTTTTTAAATTTTATGAATCCGAATATTATTGTATTTTTAGCCGATTTGAAATCGTTTTTTCGACATAACTCGGTTTCTATTAGATTTAGAGGGCTGGAAATGGTCTCGTTAGAAGCGCAAGGAAATTCTACGTCGATTAAGCTCTATTTGGACCCGATCGGATAAAATAGGTTTGATTAAGAGCGTTTTTATATGTTATGAATCCGAATATTATTGTATTTTTAGCCGATTTGAAATCGTTTTTTCTACATAACTCGGTTTCTATTAGATTTAGAGGGCTGGAAATGGTCTCGATGGAAGCGCAAGGAAATTTTACGTCGATTAAGCTCTGTTTGGAACCGATCGGATAAAATAGGTTTGATTAAGAGCGTTTTTATAAGTTATGAATCCGTATAGTATTGTATTTTTAGCCGATTTGAAATGGTTTTGTCGACATAACTCGGTTCCTATTAGTTTTAGAGGGCTGGAAATGGTCTCGTTGAAAGCGCAAGAAATTCTACGTCGATTAAGCTATATTTGGACCCGATCGGATGAAATCAGACCGATTTAGAGCGTTTTTAAATTTTATGAATCCGAATATTATTGTATTTTTAGCCGATCTCAAATCGTTTTTTCACCATTTCTCGGCCGCTATTAGATTTAGAGGGCTGGAAATGGTCTCGATGAAAGCGCAAGGAAATTCTACGTCGATTAAGCTATATTTGGACCCGATCGGATGAAATCAAACCGATTTAGGGCGTTTTTAAATTTTATGAATCCGAATATTATTGTATTTTTAGCCGATTTGAAATGGTTTTGTCGACATAACTCGGTTCCTATTAGTTTTAGAGGGCTGGAAATGGTGTCATTGAAAGCGCAAGAAATTCTACGTCGATTAAGCTATATTTGGACCCGATCGGATGAAATCAGACCGATTTAGAGCGTTTTTAAATTTTATGAATCCGAATATTATTGTATTTTTAGCCGATCTCAAATCGTTTTTTAACCATTTCTCGGCCGCTATTAGATTTAGAGGGCTGGAAATGGTCTCGATGAAAGCGCAAGGAAATTCTACGTCGATTAAGATATATTTGGACCCGATCGGATGAAATCAAACCGATTTAGGGCGTTTTTAAATTTTATGAATCCGAATATTATTGTATTTTTAGCCGATTTGAAATCGTTTTTTCGACATAACTCGGTTTCTATTAGATTTAGAGGGCTGGAAATGGTCTCGTTAGAAGCGCAAGGAAATTCTACGTCGATTAAGCTCTATTTGGACCCGATCGGATAAAATAGGTTTGATTAAGAGCGTTTTTATATGTTATGAATCCGAATATTATTGTATTTTTAGCCGATTTGAAATCGTTTTTTCTACATAACTCGGTTTCTATTAGATTTAGAGGGCTGGAAATGGTCTCGATGGAAGCGCAAGGAAATTTTACGTCGATTAAGCTCTGTTTGGAACCGATCGGATAAAATAGGTTTGATTAAGAGCGTTTTTATAAGTTATGAATCCGAATAGTATTGTATTTTTAGCCGATTTGAAATGGTTTTGTCGACATAACTCGGTTCCTATTAGTTTTAGAGGGCTGGAAATGGTCTCGTTGAAAGCGCAAGAAATTCTACGTCGATTAAGCTATATTTGGACCCGATCGGATGAAATCAGACCGATTTAGAGCGTTTTTAAATTTTATGAATCCGAATATTATTGTATTTTTAGCCGATCTCAAATCGTTTTTTCACCATTTCTCGGCCGCTATTAGATTTAGAGGGCTGGAAATGGTCTCGATGAAAGCGCAAGGAAATTCTACGTCGATTAAGCTATATTTGGACCCGATCGGATGAAATCAAACCGATTTAGGGCGTTTTTAAATTTTATGAATCCGAATATTATTGTATTTTTAGCCGATTTGAAATGGTTTTGTCGACATAACTCGGTTCCTATTAGTTTTAGAGGGCTGGAAATGGTGTCATTGAAAGCGCAAGAAATTCTACGTCGATAAAGCTATATTTGGACCCGATCGGATGAAATCAGACCGATTTAGAGCGTTTTTAAATTTTATGAATCCGAATAATATTGTATTTTTAGCCGATCTCAAATCGTTTTTTCGACATTACTCGGTTACTATTAAATTTAGAGGGCTGGAAATGGTCTCGTTGGAAGCGCAAGAAAACTCTACGTCGATAAAGCTCTATTTGGAACCGATCGGATAAAATAGGTTTGATTAAGAGCGTTTTTATAAGTTATGAATCCGAATACTATTGTATTTTTAGCCGATTTGAAATGGTTTTGTCGATATAACTCGGTTCCTATTAGTTTTAGAGGGCTGGAAATGGTCTCGTTGGAAGCGCAAGAAATTCTACGTCGATTAAGCTATATTTGGACCCGATCGGATGAAATAAGACCGATTTAGAGCGTTTTTAAATTTTATGAATCCGAATATTATTGTATTTTTAGCCAATCTCAAATCGTTTTTTCACCATTTCTCGGCCGCTATTAGATTTAGAGGGCTGGAAATGGTCTCGATGAAAGCGCAAGGAAATTCTACGTCGATTAAGCTATATTTGGACCCGATCGGATGAAATCAAACCGATTTAGGGCGTTTTTAAATTTTATGAATCCGAATATTATTGTATTTTTAGCCGATTTGAAATGGTTTTGTCGACATAACTCGGTTCCTATTAGTTTTAGAGGGCTGGAAATGGTGTCATTGAAAGCGCAAGAAATTCTACGTCGATTAAGCTATATTTGGACCCGATCGGATGAAATCAGACCGATTTAGAGCGTTTTTAAATTTTATGAATCCGAATATTATTGTATTTTTAGCCGATCTCAAATCGTTTTTTAACCATTTCTCGGCCGCTATTAGATTTAGAGGGCTGGAAATGGTCTCGATGGAAGCGCAAGGAAATTTTACGTCGATTAAGCTCTGTTTGGAACCGATCGGATAAAATAGGTTTGATTAAGAGCGTTTTTAAATTTTATGAATCCGAATATTATTGTATTTTTAGCCGATTTGAAATTGTTTTTTCGACATAACTCGGTTTCTATTAAATTTAGAGGGCTGGAAATGGTCTCATTGGAACCGAAAAAAAATTCTACGTCGATAAAGCTCTATTTGGAACCGATCGGATAAAATAGGTTTGATTAAGAGCGTTTTTATAAGTTATGAATCCGAATACTATTGTATTTTTAGCCGATTTGAAATGGTTTTGTCGACATAACTCGGTTCCTATTAGTTTTAGAGGGCTGGAAATGGTGTCATTGAAAGCGCAAGAAATTCTACGTCGATTAAGCTATATTTGGACCCGATCGGATGAAATCAGACCGATTTAGAGCGTTTTTAAATTTTATGAATCCGAATATTATTGTATTTTTAGCCGATCTCAAATCGTTTTTTAACCATTTCTCGGCCGCTATTAGATTTAGAGGGCTGGAAATGGTCTCGATGGAAGCGCAAGGAAATTTTACGTCGATTAAGCTATATTTGGACCCGATCGGATGAAATCAAACCGATTTAGGGCGTTTTTAAATTTTATGAATCCGAATATTATTGTATTTTTAGCCGATTTGAAATCGTTTTTTCGACATAACTCGGTTTCTATTAGATTTAGAGGGCTGGAAATGGTCTCGTTAGAAGCGCAAGGAAATTCTACGTCGATTAAGCTCTATTTGGACCCGATCGGATAAAATAGGTTTGATTAAGAGCGTTTTTATATGTTATGAATCCGAATATTATTGTATTTTTAGCCGATTTGAAATCGTTTTTTCTACATAACTCGGTTTCTATTAGATTTAGAGGGCTGGAAATGGTCTCGATGGAAGCGCAAGGAAATTTTACGTCGATTAAGCTCTGTTTGGAACCGATCGGATAAAATTGGTTTGATTAAGAGCGTTTTTATAAGTTATGAATCCGAATAGTATTGTATTTTTAGCCGATTTGAAATGGTTTTGTCGACATAACTCGGTTCCTATTAGTTTTAGAGGGCTGGAAATGGTCTCGTTGAAAGCGCAAGAAATTCTACGTCGATTAAGCTATATTTGGACCCGATCGGATGAAATCAGACCGATTTAGAGCGTTTTTAAATTTTATGAATCCGAATATTATTGTATTTTTAGCCGATCTCAAATCGTTTTTTCACCATTTCTCGGCCGCTATTAGATTTAGAGGGCTGGAAATGGTCTCGATGAAAGCGCAAGGAAATTCTACGTCGATTAAGCTATATTTGGACCCGATCGGATGAAATCAAACCGATTTAGGGCGTTTTTAAATTTTATGAATCCGAATATTATTGTATTTTTAGCCGATTTGAAATGGTTTTGTCGACATAACTCGGTTCCTATTAGTTTTAGAGGGCTGGAAATGGTGTCATTGAAAGCGCAAGAAATTCTACGTCGATTAAGCTATATTTGGACCCGATCGGATGAAATCAGACCGATTTAGAGCGTTTTTAAATTTTATGAATCCGAATATTATTGTATTTTTAGCCGATCTCAAATCGTTTTTTAACCATTTCTCGGCCGCTATTAGATTTAGAGGGCTGGAAATGGTCTCGATGGAAGCGCAAGGAAATTTTACGTCGATTAAGCTCTGTTTGGAACCGATCGGATAAAATAGGTTTGATTAAGAGCGTTTTTAAATTTTATGAATCCGAATATTATTGTATTTTTAGCCGATTTGAAATTGTTTTTTCGACATAACTCGGTTTCTATTAAATTTAGAGGGCTGGAAATGGTCTCATTGGAACCGAAAAAAAATTCTACGTCGATAAAGCTCTATTTGGAACCGATCGGATAAAATAGGTTTGATTAAGAGCGTTTTTATAAGTTATGAATCCGAATACTATTGTATTTTTAGCCGATTTGAAATGGTTTTGTCGACATAACTCGGTTCCTATTAGTTTTAGAGGGCTGGAAATGGTGTCATTGAAAGCGCAAGAAATTCTACGTCGATTAAGCTATATTTGGACCCGATCGGATGAAATCAGACCGATTTAGAGCGTTTTTAAATTTTATGAATCCGAATATTATTGTATTTTTAGCCGATCTCAAATCGTTTTTTAACCATTTCTCGGCCGCTATTAGATTTAGAGGGCTGGAAATGGTCTCGATGGAAGCGCAAGGAAATTTTACGTCGATTAAGCTCTGTTTGGAACCGATCGGATAAAATAGGTTTGATTAAGAGCGTTTTTATAAGTTATGAATCCGAATAGTATTGTATTTTTAGCCGATTTGAAATGGTTTTGTCGACATAACTCGGTTCCTATTAGTTTTAGAGGGCTGGAAATGATCTCGTTGAAAGCGCAAGAAATTCTACGTCGATTAAGCTATATTTGGACCCGATCGGATGAAATCAGACCGATTTAGAGCGTTTTTAAATTTTATGAATCCGAATATTATTGTATTTTTAGCCGATCTCAAATCGTTTTTTCACCATTTCTCGGCCGCTATTAGATTTAGAGGGCTGGAAATGGTCTCGTTGAAAGCGCAAGGAAATTCTACGTCGATTAAGCTATATTTGGACCCGATCGGATGAAATCAAACCGATTTAGGGCGTTTTTAAATTTTATGAATCCGAATATTATTGTATTTTTAGCCGATTTGAAATCGTTTTTTCGACATAACTCGGTTCCTATTAGTTTTAGAGGGCTGGAAATGGTGTCATTGAAAGCGCAAGAAATTCTACGTCGATTAAGCTATATTTGGACCCGATCGGATGAAATCAGACCGATTTAGAGCGTTTTTAAATTTTATGAATCCGAATATTATTGTATTTTTAGCCGATCTCAAATCGTTTTTTAACCATTTCTCGGCCGCTATTAGATTTAGAGGGCTGGAAATGGTCTCGATGGAAGCGCAAGGAAATTTTACGTCGATTAAGCTCTGTTTGGAACCGATCGGATAAAATAGGTTTGATTAAGAGCGTTTTTATAAGTTATGAATCCGAATAGTATTGTATTTTTAGCCGATTTGAAATGGTTTTGTCGACATAACTCGGTTCCTATTAGTTTTAGAGGGCTGGAAATGATCTCGTTGAAAGCGCAAGAAATTCTACGTCGATTAAGCTATATTTGGACCCGATCGGATGAAATCAGACCGATTTAGAGCGTTTTTAAATTTTATGAATCCGAATATTATTGTATTTTTAGCCGATCTCAAATCGTTTTTTCACCATTTCTCGGCCGCTATTAGATTTAGAGGGCTGGAAATGGTCTCGTTGAAAGCGCAAGGAAATTCTACGTCGATTAAGCTATATTTGGACCCGATCGGATGAAATCAAACCGATTTAGGGCGTTTTTAAATTTTATGAATCCGAATATTATTGTATTTTTAGCCGATTTGAAATCGTTTTTTCGACATAACTCGGTTCCTATTAGTTTTAGAGGGCTGGAAATGGTGTCATTGAAAGCGCAAGAAATTCTACGTCGATTAAGCTATATTTGGACCCGATCGGATGAAATCAGACCGATTTAGAGCGTTTTTAAATTTTATGAATCCGAATATTATTGTATTTTTAGCCGATCTCAAATCGTTTTTTAACCATTTCTCGGCCGCTATTAGATTTAGAGGGCTGGAAATGGTCTCGATGGAAGCGCAAGGAAATTTTACGTCGATTAAGCTCTGTTTGGAACCGATCGGATAAAATAGGTTTGATTAAGAGCGTTTTTAAATTTTATGAATCCGAATATTATTGTATTTTTAGCCGATTTGAAATTGTTTTTTCGACATAACTCGGTTTCTATTAGATTTAGAGGGCTGGAAATGGTCTCATTGGAACCGAAAAAAAATTCTACGTCGATAAAGCTCTATTTGGAACCGATCGGATAAAATAGGTTTGATTAAGAGCGTTTTTATAAGTTATGAATCCGAATACTATTGTATTTTTAGCCGATTTGAAATGGTTTTGTCGACATAACTCGGTTCCTATTAGTTTTAGAGGGCTGGAAATGGTGTCATTGAAAGCGCAAGAAATTCTACGTCGATAAAGCTATATTTGGACCCGATCGGATGAAATCAGACCGATTTAGAGCGTTTTTAAATTTTATGAATCCGAATATTATTGTATTTTTAGCCGATCTCAAATCGTTTTTTCACTATTTCTCGGCCGCTATTAGATTTAGAGGGCTGGAAATGGTCTCGATGAAAGCGCAAGGAAATTCTACGTCGATTAAGCTATATTTGGACCCGATCGGATGAAATCAAACCGATTTAGGGCGTTTTTAAATTTTATGAATCCGAATATTATTGTATTTTTAGCCGATTTGAAATCGTTTTTTCGACATAACTCGGTTCCTATTAGTTTTAGAGGGCTGGAAATGGTGTCATTGAAAGCGCAAGAAATTCTACGTCGATTAAGCTATATTTGGACCCGATCGGATGAAATCAGACCGATTTAGAGCGTTTTTAAATTTTATGAATCCGAATATTATTGTATTTTTAGCCGATCTCAAATCGTTTTTTAACCATTTCTCGGCCGCTATTAGATTTAGAGGGCTGGAAATGGTCTCGATGGAAGCGCAAGGAAATTTTACGTCGATTAAGCTCTGTTTGGAACCGATCGGATAAAATAGGTTTGATTAAGAGCGTTTTTATAAGTTATGAATCCGAATAGTATTGTATTTTTAGCCGATTTGAAATGGTTTTGTCGACATAACTCGGTTCCTATTAGTTTTAGAGGGCTGGAAATGATCTCGTTGAAAGCGCAAGAAATTCTACGTCGATTAAGCTATATTTGGACCCGATCGGATGAAATCAGACCGATTTAGAGCGTTTTTAAATTTTATGAATCCGAATATTATTGTATTTTTAGCCGATCTCAAATCGTTTTTTCACCATTTCTCGGCCGCTATTAGATTTAGAGGGCTGGAAATGGTCTCGTTGAAAGCGCAAGGAAATTCTACGTCGATTAAGCTATATTTGGACCCGATCGGATGAAATCAAACCGATTTAGGGCGTTTTTAAATTTTATGAATCCGAATATTATTGTATTTTTAGCCGATTTGAAATCGTTTTTTCGACATAACTCGGTTCCTATTAGTTTTAGAGGGCTGGAAATGGTGTCATTGAAAGCGCAAGAAATTCTACGTCGATTAAGCTATATTTGGACCCGATCGGATGAAATCAGACCGATTTAGAGCGTTTTTAAATTTTATGAATCCGAATATTATTGTATTTTTAGCCGATCTCAAATCGTTTTTTAACCATTTCTCGGCCGCTATTAGATTTAGAGGGCTGGAAATGGTCTCGATGGAAGCGCAAGGAAATTTTACGTCGATTAAGCTCTGTTTGGAACCGATCGGATAAAATAGGTTTGATTAAGAGCGTTTTTAAATTTTATGAATCCGAATATTATTGTATTTTTAGCCGATTTGAAATTGTTTTTTCGACATAACTCGGTTTCTATTAGATTTAGAGGGCTGGAAATGGTCTCATTGGAACCGAAAAAAAATTCTACGTCGATAAAGCTCTATTTGGAACCGATCGGATAAAATAGGTTTGATTAAGAGCGTTTTTATAAGTTATGAATCCGAATACTATTGTATTTTTAGCCGATTTGAAATGGTTTTGTCGACATAACTCGGTTCCTATTAGTTTTAGAGGGCTGGAAATGGTGTCATTGAAAGCGCAAGAAATTCTACGTCGATAAAGCTATATTTGGACCCGATCGGATGAAATCAGACCGATTTAGAGCGTTTTTAAATTTTATGAATCCGAATATTATTGTATTTTTAGCCGATCTCAAATCGTTTTTTCACTATTTCTCGGCCGCTATTAGATTTAGAGGGCTGGAAATGGTCTCGATGAAAGCGCAAGGAAATTCTACGTCGATTAAGCTATATTTGGACCCGATCGGATGAAATCAAACCGATTTAGGGCGTTTTTAAATTTTATGAATCCGAATATTATTGTATTTTTAGCCGATTTGAAATCGTTTTTTCGACATAACTCGGTTTCTATTAGATTTAGAGGGCTGGAAATGGTCTCGTTAGAAGCGCAAGGAAATTCTACGTCGATTAAGCTCTATTTGGACCCGATCGGATAAAATAGGTTTGATTAAGAGCGTTTTTATATGTTATGAATCCGAATATTATTGTATTTTTAGCCGATTTGAAATCGTTTTTTCTACATAACTCGGTTTCTATTAGATTTAGAGGGCTGGAAATGGTCTCGATGGAAGCGCAAGGAAATTTTACGTCGATTAAGCTCTGTTTGGAACCGATCGGATAAAATAGGTTTGATTAAGAGCGTTTTTATAAGTTATGAATCCGTATAGTATTGTATTTTTAGCCGATTTGAAATGGTTTTGTCGACATAACTCGGTTCCTATTAGTTTTAGAGGGCTGGAAATGGTCTCGTTGAAAGCGCAAGAAATTCTACGTCGATTAAGCTATATTTGGACCCGATCGGATGAAATCAGACCGATTTAGAGCGTTTTTAAATTTTATGAATCCGAATATTATTGTATTTTTAGCCGATCTCAAATCGTTTTTTCACCATTTCTCGGCCGCTATTAGATTTAGAGGGCTGGAAATGGTCTCGATGAAAGCGCAAGGAAATTCTACGTCGATTAAGCTATATTTGGACCCGATCGGATGAAATCAAACCGATTTAGGGCGTTTTTAAATTTTATGAATCCGAATATTATTGTATTTTTAGCCGATTTGAAATGGTTTTGTCGACATAACTCGGTTCCTATTAGTTTTAGAGGGCTGGAAATGGTGTCATTGAAAGCGCAAGAAATTCTACGTCGATTAAGCTATATTTGGACCCGATCGGATGAAATCAGACCGATTTAGAGCGTTTTTAAATTTTATGAATCCGAATATTATTGTATTTTTAGCCGATCTCAAATCGTTTTTTAACCATTTCTCGGCCGCTATTAGATTTAGAGGGCTGGAAATGGTCTCGATGAAAGCGCAAGGAAATTCTACGTCGATTAAGATATATTTGGACCCGATCGGATGAAATCAAACCGATTTAGGGCGTTTTTAAATTTTATGAATCCGAATATTATTGTATTTTTAGCCGATTTGAAATCGTTTTTTCGACATAACTCGGTTTCTATTAGATTTAGAGGGCTGGAAATGGTCTCGTTAGAAGCGCAAGGAAATTCTACGTCGATTAAGCTCTATTTGGACCCGATCGGATAAAATAGGTTTGATTAAGAGCGTTTTTATATGTTATGAATCCGAATATTATTGTATTTTTAGCCGATTTGAAATCGTTTTTTCTACATAACTCGGTTTCTATTAGATTTAGAGGGCTGGAAATGGTCTCGATGGAAGCGCAAGGAAATTTTACGTCGATTAAGCTCTGTTTGGAACCGATCGGATAAAATAGGTTTGATTAAGAGCGTTTTTATAAGTTATGAATCCGAATAGTATTGTATTTTTAGCCGATTTGAAATGGTTTTGTCGACATAACTCGGTTCCTATTAGTTTTAGAGGGCTGGAAATGGTCTCGTTGAAAGCGCAAGAAATTCTACGTCGATTAAGCTATATTTGGACCCGATCGGATGAAATCAGACCGATTTAGAGCGTTTTTAAATTTTATGAATCCGAATATTATTGTATTTTTAGCCGATCTCAAATCGTTTTTTCACCATTTCTCGGCCGCTATTAGATTTAGAGGGCTGGAAATGGTCTCGATGAAAGCGCAAGGAAATTCTACGTCGATTAAGCTATATTTGGACCCGATCGGATGAAATCAAACCGATTTAGGGCGTTTTTAAATTTTATGAATCCGAATATTATTGTATTTTTAGCCGATTTGAAATGGTTTTGTCGACATAACTCGGTTCCTATTAGTTTTAGAGGGCTGGAAATGGTGTCATTGAAAGCGCAAGAAATTCTACGTCGATAAAGCTATATTTGGACCCGATCGGATGAAATCAGACCGATTTAGAGCGTTTTTAAATTTTATGAATCCGAATAATATTGTATTTTTAGCCGATCTCAAATTGTTTTTTCGACATTACTCGGTTACTATTAAATTTAGAGGGCTGGAAATGGTCTCGTTGGAAGCGCAAGAAAACTCTACGTCGATAAAGCTCTATTTGGAACCGATCGGATAAAATAGGTTTGATTAAGAGCGTTTTTATAAGTTATGAATCCGAATACTATTGTATTTTTAGCCGATTTGAAATGGTTTTGTCGATATAACTCGGTTCCTATTAGTTTTAGAGGGCTGGAAATGGTCTCGTTGGAAGCGCAAGAAATTCTACGTCGATTAAGCTATATTTGGACCCGATCGGATGAAATAAGACCGATTTAGAGCGTTTTTAAATTTTATGAATCCGAATATTATTGTATTTTTAGCCAATCTCAAATCGTTTTTTCACCATTACTCGGCCGTTATAAGATTTAGAGGGCTGGAAATGGTCTCGATGGAAGCGCAAGAAAATTCTACGTCGATTAAGCTATTTTTAGACCCGATCGAATGAAATCGGACCGATTTAAGGCGTTTTTAAATTTTATGAATCCGAATAATATTGTATATTTAGCCGATCTCAAATTGTTTTTTCGACATTACTCGGTTACTATTAAATTTAGAGGGCTGGAAATGGTCTCGTTGGAAGCGCAAGGAAATTCTACGTCGATTAAGCTCTATTTGGACCCGATCGGATAAAATAGGTTTGATTAAGAGCGTTTTTATATGCTATGAATCCGAATATTATTGTATTTTTAGGCGATTTGAAATCGTTTTTTCGTCATAACTCGGTTCCTATTTGATTTAGAGGGCTGGAAATGGTCTCGTTAGAAGCGCAAGGAAATTCTACGTCGATTAAGCTTTATTTGGACCAGATCGGATGAAATCGGACCAATTAAGAGCGATTTTATAAGTTATGAATCCGAATATTATTGTATTTTTAGCCGATCTCAAATCGTTTTTTCACTATTTCTCGGCCGCTATTAGATTTAGAGGGCTGGAAATGGTCTCGATGAAAGCGCAAGGAAATTCTACGTCGATTAAGCTATATTTGGACCCGATCGGATGAAATCAAACCGATTTAGGGCGTTTTTAAATTTTATGAATCCGAATATTATTGTATTTTTAGCCGATTTGAAATCGTTTTTTCGACATAACTCGGTTTCTATTAGATTTAGAGGGCTGGAAATGGTCTCGTTAGAAGCGCAAGGAAATTCTACGTCGATTAAGCTCTATTTGGACCCGATCGGATAAAATAGGTTTGATTAAGAGCGTTTTTATATGTTATGAATCCGAATATTATTGTATTTTTAGCCGATTTGAAATCGTTTTTTCTACATAACTCGGTTTCTATTAGATTTAGAGGGCTGGAAATGGTCTCGATGGAAGCGCAAGGAAATTTTACGTCGATTAAGCTCTGTTTGGAACCGATCGGATAAAATTGGTTTGATTAAGAGCGTTTTTATAAGTTATGAATCCGAATAGTATTGTATTTTTAGCCGATTTGAAATGGTTTTGTCGAGATAACTCGGTTCCTATTAGTTTTAGAGGGCTGGAAATGGTCTCGTTGAAAGCGCAAGAAATTCTACGTCGATTAAGCTATCTTTGGACCCGATCGGATGAAATCAGACCGATTTAGAGCGTTTTTAAATTTTATGAATCCGAATATTATTGTATTTTTAGCCGATCTCAAATCGTTTTTTCACCATTTCTCGGCCGCTATTAGATTTAGAGGGCTGGAAATGGTCTCGATGAAAGCGCAAGGAAATTCTACGTCGATTAAGCTATATTTGGACCCGATCGGATGAAATCAAACCGATTTAGGGCGTTTTTAAATTTTATGAATCCGAATATTATTGTATTTTTAGCCGATTTGAAATGGTTTTGTCGACATAACTCGGTTCCTATTAGTTTTAGAGGGCTGGAAATGGTGTCATTGAAAGCGCAAGAAATTCTACGTCGATTAAGCTATATTTGGACCCGATCGGATGAAATCAGACCGATTTAGAGCGTTTTTAAATTTTATGAATCCGAATATTATTGTATTTTTAGCCGATCTCAAATCGTTTTTTAACCATTTCTCGGCCGCTATTAGATTTAGAGGGCTGGAAATGGTCTCGATGGAAGCGCAAGGAAATTTTACGTCGATTAAGCTCTGTTTGGAACCGATCGGATAAAATAGGTTTGATTAAGAGCGTTTTTAAATTTTATGAATCCGAATATTATTGTATTTTTAGCCGATTTGAAATTGTTTTTTCGACATAACTCGGTTTCTATTAAATTTAGAGGGCTGGAAATGGTCTCATTGGAACCGAAAAAAAATTCTACGTCGATAAAGCTCTATTTGGAACCGATCGGATAAAATAGGTTTGATTAAGAGCGTTTTTATAAGTTATGAATCCGAATACTATTGTATTTTTAGCCGATTTGAAATGGTTTTGTCGACATAACTCGGTTCCTATTAGTTTTAGAGGGCTGGAAATGGTGTCATTGAAAGCGCAAGAAATTCTACGTCGATTAAGCTATATTTGGACCCGATCGGATGAAATCAGACCGATTTAGAGCGTTTTTAAATTTTATGAATCCGAATATTATTGTATTTTTAGCCGATCTCAAATCGTTTTTTAACCATTTCTCGGCCGCTATTAGATTTAGAGGGCTGGAAATGGTCTCGATGGAAGCGCAAGGAAATTTTACGTCGATTAAGCTATATTTGGACCCGATCGGATGAAATCAAACCGATTTAGGGCGTTTTTAAATTTTATGAATCCGAATATTATTGTATTTTTAGCCGATTTGAAATCGTTTTTTCGACATAACTCGGTTTCTATTAGATTTAGAGGGCTGGAAATGGTCTCGTTAGAAGCGCAAGGAAATTCTACGTCGATTAAGCTCTATTTGGACCCGATCGGATAAAATAGGTTTGATTAAGAGCGTTTTTATATGTTATGAATCCGAATATTATTGTATTTTTAGCCGATTTGAAATCGTTTTTTCTACATAACTCGGTTTCTATTAGATTTAGAGGGCTGGAAATGGTCTCGATGGAAGCGCAAGGAAATTTTACGTCGATTAAGCTCTGTTTGGAACCGATCGGATAAAATTGGTTTGATTAAGAGCGTTTTTATAAGTTATGAATCCGAATAGTATTGTATTTTTAGCCGATTTGAAATGGTTTTGTCGACATAACTCGGTTCCTATTAGTTTTAGAGGGCTGGAAATGGTCTCGTTGAAAGCGCAAGAAATTCTACGTCGATTAAGCTATATTTGGACCCGATCGGATGAAATCAGACCGATTTAGAGCGTTTTTAAATTTTATGAATCCGAATATTATTGTATTTTTAGCCGATCTCAAATCGTTTTTTCACCATTTCTCGGCCGCTATTAGATTTAGAGGGCTGGAAATGGTCTCGATGAAAGCGCAAGGAAATTCTACGTCGATTAAGCTATATTTGGACCCGATCGGATGAAATCAAACCGATTTAGGGCGTTTTTAAATTTTATGAATCCGAATATTATTGTATTTTTAGCCGATTTGAAATGGTTTTGTCGACATAACTCGGTTCCTATTAGTTTTAGAGGGCTGGAAATGGTGTCATTGAAAGCGCAAGAAATTCTACGTCGATTAAGCTATATTTGGACCCGATCGGATGAAATCAGACCGATTTAGAGCGTTTTTAAATTTTATGAATCCGAATATTATTGTATTTTTAGCCGATCTCAAATCGTTTTTTAACCATTTCTCGGCCGCTATTAGATTTAGAGGGCTGGAAATGGTCTCGATGGAAGCGCAAGGAAATTTTACGTCGATTAAGCTCTGTTTGGAACCGATCGGATAAAATAGGTTTGATTAAGAGCGTTTTTAAATTTTATGAATCCGAATATTATTGTATTTTTAGCCGATTTGAAATTGTTTTTTCGACATAACTCGGTTTCTATTAAATTTAGAGGGCTGGAAATGGTCTCATTGGAACCGAAAAAAAATTCTACGTCGATAAAGCTCTATTTGGAACCGATCGGATAAAATAGGTTTGATTAAGAGCGTTTTTATAAGTTATGAATCCGAATACTATTGTATTTTTAGCCGATTTGAAATGGTTTTGTCGACATAACTCGGTTCCTATTAGTTTTAGAGGGCTGGAAATGGTGTCATTGAAAGCGCAAGAAATTCTACGTCGATTAAGCTATATTTGGACCCGATCGGATGAAATCAGACCGATTTAGAGCGTTTTTAAATTTTATGAATCCGAATATTATTGTATTTTTAGCCGATCTCAAATCGTTTTTTAACCATTTCTCGGCCGCTATTAGATTTAGAGGGCTGGAAATGGTCTCGATGGAAGCGCAAGGAAATTTTACGTCGATTAAGCTCTGTTTGGAACCGATCGGATAAAATAGGTTTGATTAAGAGCGTTTTTATAAGTTATGAATCCGAATAGTATTGTATTTTTAGCCGATTTGAAATGGTTTTGTCGACATAACTCGGTTCCTATTAGTTTTAGAGGGCTGGAAATGATCTCGTTGAAAGCGCAAGAAATTCTACGTCGATTAAGCTATATTTGGACCCGATCGGATGAAATCAGACCGATTTAGAGCGTTTTTAAATTTTATGAATCCGAATATTATTGTATTTTTAGCCGATCTCAAATCGTTTTTTAACCATTTCTCGGCCGCTATTAGATTTAGAGGGCTGGAAATGGTCTCGATGAAAGCGCAAGGAAATTCTACGTCGATTAAGATATATTTGGACCCGATCGGATGAAATCAAACCGATTTAGGGCGTTTTTAAATTTTATGAATCCGAATATTATTGTATTTTTAGCCGATTTGAAATCGTTTTTTCGACATAACTCGGTTTCTATTAGATTTAGAGGGCTGGAAATGGTCTCGTTAGAAGCGCAAGGAAATTCTACGTCGATTAAGCTCTATTTGGACCCGATCGGATAAAATAGGTTTGATTAAGAGCGTTTTTATATGTTATGAATCCGAATATTATTGTATTTTTAGCCGATTTGAAATCGTTTTTTCTACATAACTCGGTTTCTATTAGATTTAGAGGGCTGGAAATGGTCTCGATGGAAGCGCAAGGAAATTTTACGTCGATTAAGCTCTGTTTGGAACCGATCGGATAAAATAGGTTTGATTAAGAGCGTTTTTATAAGTTATGAATCCGAATAGTATTGTATTTTTAGCCGATTTGAAATGGTTTTGTCGACATAACTCGGTTCCTATTAGTTTTAGAGGGCTGGAAATGGTCTCGTTGAAAGCGCAAGAAATTCTACGTCGATTAAGCTATATTTGGACCCGATCGGATGAAATCAGACCGATTTAGAGCGTTTTTAAATTTTATGAATCCGAATATTATTGTATTTTTAGCCGATCTCAAATCGTTTTTTCACCATTTCTCGGCCGCTATTAGATTTAGAGGGCTGGAAATGGTCTCGATGAAAGCGCAAGGAAATTCTACGTCGATTAAGATATATTTGGACCCGATCGGATGAAATCAAACCGATTTAGGGCGTTTTTAAATTTTATGAATCCGAATATTATTGTATTTTTAGCCGATCTCAAATCGTTTTTTCACCATTTCTCGGCCGCTATTAGATTTAGAGGGCTGGAAATGGTCTCGATGAAAGCGCAAGGAAATTCTACGTCGATTAAGCTATATTTGGACCCGATCGGATGAAATCAAACCGATTTAGGGCGTTTTTAAATTTTATGAATCCGAATATTATTGTATTTTTAGCCGATTTGAAATGGTTTTGTCGACATAACTCGGTTCCTATTAGTTTTAGAGGGCTGGAAATGGTGTCATTGAAAGCGCAAGAAATTCTACGTCGATAAAGCTATATTTGGACCCGATCGGATGAAATCAGACCGATTTAGAGCGTTTTTAAATTTTATGAATCCGAATAATATTGTATTTTTAGCCGATCTCAAATTGTTTTTTCGACATTACTCGGTTACTATTAAATTTAGAGGGCTGGAAATGGTCTCGTTGGAAGCGCAAGAAAACTCTACGTCGATAAAGCTCTATTTGGAACCGATCGGATAAAATAGGTTTGATTAAGAGCGTTTTTATAAGTTATGAATCCGAATACTATTGTATTTTTAGCCGATTTGAAATGGTTTTGTCGATATAACTCGGTTCCTATTAGTTTTAGAGGGCTGGAAATGGTCTCGTTGGAAGCGCAAGAAATTCTACGTCGATTAAGCTATATTTGGACCCGATCGGATGAAATAAGACCGATTTAGAGCGTTTTTAAATTTTATGAATCCGAATATTATTGTATTTTTAGCCAATCTCAAATCGTTTTTTCACCATTACTCGGCCGTTATAAGATTTAGAGGGCTGGAAATGGTCTCGATGGAAGCGCAAGAAAATTCTACGTCGATTAAGCTATTTTTAGACCCGATCGAATGAAATCGGACCGATTTAAGGCGTTTTTAAATTTTATGAATCCGAATAATATTGTATTTTTAGCCGATCTCAAATTGTTTTTTCGACATTACTCGGTTACTATTAAATTTAGAGGGCTGGAAATGGTCTCGTTGGAAGCGCAAGGAAATTCTACGTCGATTAAGCTCTATTTGGACCCGATCGGATAAAATAGGTTTGATTAAGAGCGTTTTTATATGTTATGAATCCGAATATTATTGTATTTTTAGCCGATTTGAAATCGTTTTTTCTACATAACTCGGTTTCTATTAGATTTAGAGGGCTGGAAATGGTCTCGATGGAAGCGCAAGGAAATTTTACGTCGATTAAGCTCTGTTTGGAACCGATCGGATAAAATAGGTTTGATTAAGAGCGTTTTTATAAGTTATGAATCCGTATAGTATTGTATTTTTAGCCGATTTGAAATGGTTTTGTCGACATAACTCGGTTCCTATTAGTTTTAGAGGGCTGGAAATGGTCTCGTTGAAAGCGCAAGAAATTCTACGTCGATTAAGCTATATTTGGACCCGATCGGATGAAATCAGACCGATTTAGAGCGTTTTTAAATTTTATGAATCCGAATATTATTGTATTTTTAGCCGATCTCAAATCGTTTTTTCACCATTTCTCGGCCGCTTTTAGATTTAGAGGGCTGGAAATGGTCTCGATGAAAGCGCAAGGAAATTCTACGTCGATTAAGCTATATTTGGACCCGATCGGATGAAATCAAACCGATTTAGGGCGTTTTTAAATTTTATGAATCCGAATATTATTGTATTTTTAGCCGATTTGAAATGGTTTTGTCGACATAACTCGGTTCCTATTAGTTTTAGAGGGCTGGAAATGGTGTCATTGATAGCGCAAGAAATTCTACGTCGATTAAGCTATATTTGGACCCGATCGGATGAAATCAGACCGATTTAGAGCGTTTTTAAATTTTATGAATCCGAATATTATTGTATTTTTAGCCGATCTCAAATCGTTTTTTAACCATTTCTCGGCCGCTATTAGATTTAGAGGGCTGGAAATGGTCTCGATGAAAGCGCAAGGAAATTCTACGTCGATTAAGATATATTTGGACCCGATCGGATGAAATCAAACCGATTTAGGGCGTTTTTAAATTTTATGAATCCGAATATTATTGTATTTTTAGCCGATCTCAAATCGTTTTTTCACCATTTCTCGGCCGCTATTAGATTTAGAGGGCTGGAAATGGTCTCGATGAAAGCGCAAGGAAATTCTACGTCGATTAAGCTATATTTGGACCCGATCGGATGAAATCAAACCGATTTAGGGCGTTTTTAAATTTTATGAATCCGAATATTATTGTATTTTTAGCCGATTTGAAATGGTTTTGTCGACATAACTCGGTTCCTATTAGTTTTAGAGGGCTGGAAATGGTGTCATTGAAAGCGCAAGAAATTCTACGTCGATAAAGCTATATTTGGACCCGATCGGATGAAATCAGACCGATTTAGAGCGTTTTTAAATTTTATGAATCCGAATAATATTGTATTTTTAGCCGATCTCAAATTGTTTTTTCGACATTACTCGGTTACTATTAAATTTAGAGGGCTGGAAATGGTCTCGTTGGAAGCGCAAGAAAACTCTACGTCGATAAAGCTCTATTTGGAACCGATCGGATAAAATAGGTTTGATTAAGAGCGTTTTTATAAGTTATGAATCCGAATACTATTGTATTTTTAGCCGATTTGAAATGGTTTTGTCGATATAACTCGGTTCCTATTAGTTTTAGAGGGCTGGAAATGGTCTCGTTGGAAGCGCAAGAAATTCTACGTCGATTAAGCTATATTTGGACCCGATCGGATGAAATAAGACCGATTTAGAGCGTTTTTAAATTTTATGAATCCGAATATTATTGTATTTTTAGCCAATCTCAAATCGTTTTTTCACCATTACTCGGCCGTTATAAGATTTAGAGGGCTGGAAATGGTCTCGATGGAAGCGCAAGAAAATTCTACGTCGATTAAGCTATTTTTAGACCCGATCGAATGAAATCGGACCGATTTAAGGCGTTTTTAAATTTTATGAATCCGAATAATATTGTATTTTTAGCCGATCTCAAATTGTTTTTTCGACATTACTCGGTTACTATTAAATTTAGAGGGCTGGAAATGGTCTCGTTGGAAGCGCAAGGAAATTCTACGTCGATTAAGCTCTATTTGGACCCGATCGGATAAAATAGGTTTGATTAAGAGCGTTTTTATATGTTATGAATCCGAATATTATTGTATTTTTAGCCGATTTGAAATCGTTTTTTCTACATAACTCGGTTTCTATTAGATTTAGAGGGCTGGAAATGGTCTCGATGGAAGCGCAAGGAAATTTTACGTCGATTAAGCTCTGTTTGGAACCGATCGGATAAAATAGGTTTGATTAAGAGCGTTTTTATAAGTTATGAATCCGTATAGTATTGTATTTTTAGCCGATTTGAAATGGTTTTGTCGACATAACTCGGTTCCTATTAGTTTTAGAGGGCTGGAAATGGTCTCGTTGAAAGCGCAAGAAATTCTACGTCGATTAAGCTATATTTGGACCCGATCGGATGAAATCAGACCGATTTAGAGCGTTTTTAAATTTTATGAATCCGAATATTATTGTATTTTTAGCCGATCTCAAATCGTTTTTTCACCATTTCTCGGCCGCTATTAGATTTAGAGGGCTGGAAATGGTCTCGATGAAAGCGCAAGGAAATTCTACGTCGATTAAGCTATATTTGGACCCGATCGGATGAAATCAAACCGATTTAGGGCGTTTTTAAATTTTATGAATCCGAATATTATTGTATTTTTAGCCGATTTGAAATGGTTTTGTCGACATAACTCGGTTCCTATTAGTTTTAGAGGGCTGGAAATGGTGTCATTGAAAGCGCAAGAAATTCTACGTCGATTAAGCTATATTTGGACCCGATCGGATGAAATCAGACCGATTTAGAGCGTTTTTAAATTTTATGAATCCGAATATTATTGTATTTTTAGCCGATCTCAAATCGTTTTTTAACCATTTCTCGGCCGCTATTAGATTTAGAGGGCTGGAAATGGTCTCGATGAAAGCGCAAGGAAATTCTACGTCGATTAAGATATATTTGGACCCGATCGGATGAAATCAAACCGATTTAGGGCGTTTTTAAATTTTATGAATCCGAATATTATTGTATTTTTAGCCGATTTGAAATCGTTTTTTCGACATAACTCGGTTTCTATTAGATTTAGAGGGCTGGAAATGGTCTCGTTAGAAGCGCAAGGAAATTCTACGTCGATTAAGCTCTATTTGGACCCGATCGGATAAAATAGGTTTGATTAAGAGCGTTTTTATATGTTATGAATCCGAATATTATTGTATTTTTAGCCGATTTGAAATCGTTTTTTCTACATAACTCGGTTTCTATTAGATTTAGAGGGCTGGAAATGGTCTCGATGGAAGCGCAAGGAAATTTTACGTCGATTAAGCTCTGTTTGGAACCGATCGGATAAAATAGGTTTGATTAAGAGCGTTTTTATAAGTTATGAATCCGAATAGTATTGTATTTTTAGCCGATTTGAAATGGTTTTGTCGACATAACTCGGTTCCTATTAGTTTTAGAGGGCTGGAAATGGTCTCGTTGAAAGCGCAAGAAATTCTACGTCGATTAAGCTATATTTGGACCCGATCGGATGAAATCAGACCGATTTAGAGCGTTTTTAAATTTTATGAATCCGAATATTATTGTATTTTTAGCCGATCTCAAATCGTTTTTTCACCATTTCTCGGCCGCTATTAGATTTAGAGGGCTGGAAATGGTCTCGATGAAAGCGCAAGGAAATTCTACGTCGATTAAGCTATATTTGGACCCGATCGGATGAAATCAAACCGATTTAGGGCGTTTTTAAATTTTATGAATCCGAATATTATTGTATTTTTAGCCGATTTGAAATGGTTTTGTCGACATAACTCGGTTCCTATTAGTTTTAGAGGGCTGGAAATGGTGTCATTGAAAGCGCAAGAAATTCTACGTCGATAAAGCTATATTTGGACCCGATCGGATGAAATCAGACCGATTTAGAGCGTTTTTAAATTTTATGAATCCGAATAATATTGTATTTTTAGCCGATCTCAAATTGTTTTTTCGACATTACTCGGTTACTATTAAATTTAGAGGGCTGGAAATGGTCTCGTTGGAAGCGCAAGAAAACTCTACGTCGATAAAGCTCTATTTGGAACCGATCGGATAAAATAGGTTTGATTAAGAGCGTTTTTATAAGTTATGAATCCGAATACTATTGTATTTTTAGCCGATTTGAAATGGTTTTGTCGATATAACTCGGTTCCTATTAGTTTTAGAGGGCTGGAAATGGTCTCGTTGGAAGCGCAAGAAATTCTACGTCGATTAAGCTATATTTGGACCCGATCGGATGAAATAAGACCGATTTAGAGCGTTTTTAAATTTTATGAATCCGAATATTATTGTATTTTTAGCCAATCTCAAATCGTTTTTTCACCATTACTCGGCCGTTATAAGATTTAGAGGGCTGGAAATGGTCTCGATGGAAGCGCAAGAAAATTCTACGTCGATTAAGCTATTTTTAGACCCGATCGAATGAAATCGGACCGATTTAAGGCGTTTTTAAATTTTATGAATCCGAATAATATTGTATTTTTAGCCGATCTCAAATTGTTTTTTCGACATTACTCGGTTACTATTAAATTTAGAGGGCTGGAAATGGTCTCGTTGGAAGCGCAAGGAAATTCTACGTCGATTAAGCTCTATTTGGACCCGATCGGATAAAATAGGTTTGATTAAGAGCGTTTTTATATGTTATGAATCCGAATATTATTGTATTTTTAGCCGATTTGAAATCGTTTTTTCTACATAACTCGGTTTCTATTAGATTTAGAGGGCTGGAAATGGTCTCGATGGAAGCGCAAGGAAATTTTACGTCGATTAAGCTCTGTTTGGAACCGATCGGATAAAATAGGTTTGATTAAGAGCGTTTTTATAAGTTATGAATCCGTATAGTATTGTATTTTTAGCCGATTTGAAATGGTTTTGTCGACATAACTCGGTTCCTATTAGTTTTAGAGGGCTGGAAATGGTCTCGTTGAAAGCGCAAGAAATTCTACGTCGATTAAGCTATATTTGGACCCGATCGGATGAAATCAGACCGATTTAGAGCGTTTTTAAATTTTATGAATCCGAATATTATTGTATTTTTAGCCGATCTCAAATCGTTTTTTCACCATTTCTCGGCCGCTATTAGATTTAGAGGGCTGGAAATGGTCTCGATGAAAGCGCAAGGAAATTCTACGTCGATTAAGCTATATTTGGACCCGATCGGATGAAATCAAACCGATTTAGGGCGTTTTTAAATTTTATGAATACGAATATTATTGTATTTTTAGCCGATTTGAAATGGTTTTGTCGACATAACTCGGTTCCTATTAGTTTTAGAGGGCTGGAAATGGTGTCATTGAAAGCGCAAGAAATTCTACGTCGATTAAGCTATATTTGGACCCGATCGGATGAAATCAGACCGATTTAGAGCGTTTTTAAATTTTATGAATCCGAATATTATTGTATTTTTAGCCGATCTCAAATCGTTTTTTAACCATTTCTCGGCCGCTATTAGATTTAGAGGGCTGGAAATGGTCTCGATGAAAGCGCAAGGAAATTCTACGTCGATTAAGATATATTTGGACCCGATCGGATGAAATCAAACCGATTTAGGGCGTTTTTAAATTTTATGAATCCGAATATTATTGTATTTTTAGCCGATTTGAAATCGTTTTTTCGACATAACTCGGTTTCTATTAGATTTAGAGGGCTGGAAATGGTCTCGTTAGAAGCGCAAGGAAATTCTACGTCGATTAAGCTCTATTTGGACCCGATCGGATAAAATAGGTTTGATTAAGAGCGTTTTTATATGTTATGAATCCGAATATTATTGTATTTTTAGCCGATTTGAAATCGTTTTTTCTACATAACTCGGTTTCTATTAGATTTAGAGGGCTGGAAATGGTCTCGATGGAAGCGCAAGGAAATTTTACGTCGATTAAGCTCTGTTTGGAACCGATCGGATAAAATAGGTTTGATTAAGAGCGTTTTTATAAGTTATGAATCCGTATAGTATTGTATTTTTAGCCGATTTGAAATGGTTTTGTCGACATAACTCGGTTCCTATTAGTTTTAGAGGGCTGGAAATGGTCTTGTTGAAAGCGCAAGAAATTCTACGTCGATTAAGCTATATTTGGACCCGATCGGATGAAATCAGACCGATTTAGAGCGTTTTTAAATTTTATGAATCCGAATATTATTGTATTTTTAGCCGATCTCAAATCGTTTTTTCACCATTTCTCGGCCGCTATTAGATTTAGAGGGCTGGAAATGGTCTCGATGAAAGCGCAAGGAAATTCTACGTCGATTAAGCTATATTTGGACCCGATCGGATGAAATCAAACCGATTTAGGGCGTTTTTAAATTTTATGAATCCGAATATTATTGTATTTTTAGCCGATTTGAAATCGTTTTTTCGACATAACTCGGTTTCTATTAGATTTAGAGGGCTGGAAATGGTCTCGTTAGAAGCGCAAGGAAATTCTACGTCGATTAAGCTCTATTTGGACCCGATCGGATAAAATAGGTTTGATTAAGAGCGTTTTTATATGTTATGAATCCGAATATTATTGTATTTTTAGCCGATTTGAAATCGTTTTTTCTACATAACTCGGTTTCTATTAGATTTAGAGGGCTGGAAATGGTCTCGATGGAAGCGCAAGGAAATTTTACGTCGATTAAGCTCTGTTTGGAACCGATCGGATAAAATAGGTTTGATTAAGAGCGTTTTTATAAGTTATGAATCCGTATAGTATTGTATTTTTAGCCGATTTGAAATGGTTTTGTCGACATAACTCGGTTCCTATTAGTTTTAGAGGGCTGGAAATGGTCTCGTTGAAAGCGCAAGAAATTCTACGTCGATTAAGCTATATTTGGACCCGATCGGATGAAATCAGACCGATTTAGAGCGTTTTTAAATTTTATGAATCCGAATATTATTGTATTTTTAGCCGATCTCAAATCGTTTTTTCACCATTTCTCGGCCGCTATTAGATTTAGAGGGCTGGAAATGATCTCGATGAAAGCGCAAGGAAATTCTACGTCGATTAAGCTATATTTGGACCCGATCGGATGAAATCAAACCGATTTAGGGCGTTTTTAAATTTTATGAATCCGAATATTATTGTATTTTTAGCCGATTTGAAATGGTTTTGTCGACATAACTCGGTTCCTATTAGTTTTAGAGGGCTGGAAATGGTGTCATTGAAAGCGCAAGAAATTCTACGTCGATTAAGCTATATTTGGACCCGATCGGATGAAATCAGACCGATTTAGAGCGTTTTTAAATTTTATGAATCCGAATATTATTGTATTTTTAGCCGATCTCAAATCGTTTTTTAACCATTTCTCGGCCGCTATTAGATTTAGAGGGCTGGAAATGGTCTCGATGAAAGCGCAAGGAAATTCTACGTCGATTAAGATATATTTGGACCCGATCGGATGAAATCAAACCGATTTAGGGCGTTTTTAAATTTTATGAATCCGAATATTATTGTATTTTTAGCCGATTTGAAATCGTTTTTTCGACATAACTCGGTTTCTATTAGATTTAGAGGGCTGGAAATGGTCTCGTTAGAAGCGCAAGGAAATTCTACGTCGATTAAGCTCTATTTGGACCCGATCGGATAAAATAGGTTTGATTAAGAGCGTTTTTATATGTTATGAATCCGAATATTATTGTATTTTTAGCCGATTTGAAATCGTTTTTTCTACATAACTCGGTTTCTATTAGATTTAGAGGGCTGGAAATGGTCTCGATGGAAGCGCAAGGAAATTTTACGTCGATTAAGCTCTGTTTGGAACCGATCGGATAAAATAGGTTTGATTAAGAGCGTTTTTATAAGTTATGAATCCGAATAGTATTGTATTTTTAGCCGATTTGAAATGGTTTTGTCGACATAACTCGGTTCCTATTAGTTTTAGAGGGCTGGAAATGGTCTCGTTGAAAGCGCAAGAAATTCTACGTCGATTAAGCTATATTTGGACCCGATCGGATGAAATCAGACCGATTTAGAGCGTTTTTAAATTTTATGAATCCGAATATTATTGTATTTTTAGCCGATCTCAAATCGTTTTTTCACCATTTCTCGGCCGCTATTAGATTTAGAGGGCTGGAAATGGTCTCGATGAAAGCGCAAGGAAATTCTACGTCGATTAAGCTATATTTGGACCCGATCGGATGAAATCAAACCGATTTAGGGCGTTTTTAAATTTTATGAATCCGAATATTATTGTATTTTTAGCCGATTTGAAATGGTTTTGTCGACATAACTCGGTTCCTATTAGTTTTAGAGGGCTGGAAATGGTGTCATTGAAAGCGCAAGAAATTCTACGTCGATAAAGCTATATTTGGACCCGATCGGATGAAATCAGACCGATTTAGAGCGTTTTTAAATTTTATGAATCCGAATAATATTGTATTTTTAGCCGATCTCAAATTGTTTTTTCGACATTACTCGGTTACTATTAAATTTAGAGGGCTGGAAATGGTCTCGTTGGAAGCGCAAGAAAACTCTACGTCGATAAAGCTCTATTTGGAACCGATCGGATAAAATAGGTTTGATTAAGAGCGTTTTTATAAGTTATGAATCCGAATACTATTGTATTTTTAGCCGATTTGAAATGGTTTTGTCGATATAACTCGGTTCCTATTAGTTTTAGAGGGCTGGAAATGGTCTCGTTGGAAGCGCAAGAAATTCTACGTCGATTAAGCTATATTTGGACCCGATCGGATGAAATAAGACCGATTTAGAGCGTTTTTAAATTTTATGAATCCGAATATTATTGTATTTTTAGCCAATCTCAAATCGTTTTTTCACCATTACTCGGCCGTTATAAGATTTAGAGGGCTGGAAATGGTCTCGATGGAAGCGCAAGAAAATTCTACGTCGATTAAGCTATTTTTAGACCCGATCGAATGAAATCGGACCGATTTAAGGCGTTTTTAAATTTTATGAATCCGAATAATATTGTATTTTTAGCCGATCTCAAATTGTTTTTTCGACATTACTCGGTTACTATTAAATTTAGAGGGCTGGAAATGGTCTCGTTGGAAGCGCAAGGAAATTCTACGTCGATTAAGCTCTATTTGGACCCGATCGGATAAAATAGGTTTGATTAAGAGCGTTTTTATATGCTATGAATCCGAATATTATTGTATTTTTAGGCGATTTGAAATCGTTTTTTCGTCATAACTCGGTTCCTATTTGATTTAGAGGGCTGGAAATGGTCTCGTTAGAAGCGCAAGGAAATTCTACGTCGATTAAGCTTTATTTGGACCAGATCGGATGAAATCGGACCAATTAAGAGCGATTTTATAAGTTATGAATCCGAATACTATTGTATTTTTAGCCGATTTGAAATGGTTTTGTCGACATAACTCGGTTCCTATTAGTTTTAGAGGGCTGGAAATGGTCTCGTTGAAAGCGCAAGAAATTCTACGTCGATTAAGCTATATTTGGACCCGATCGGATGAAATCAGACCGATTTAGAGCGTTTTTAAATTTTATGAATCCGAATATTATTGTATTTTTAGCCGATCTCAAATCGTTTTTTCACCATTTCTCGGCCGCTATTAGATTTAGAGGGCTGGAAATAGTCTCGATGGAAGCGCAAGGAAATTCTACGTCGATTAAGCTATATTTGGACCCGATCGGATGAAATCAAACCGATTTAGGGCGTTTTTAAATTTTATGAATCCGAATATTATTGTATTTTTAGCCGATTTGAAATCGTTTTTTCGACATAACTCGGTTTCTATTAGATTTAGAGGGCTGGAAATGGTCTCGTTAGAAGCGCAAGGAAATTCTACGTCGATTAAGCTCTATTTGGACCCGATCGGATAAAATAGGTTTGATTAAGAGCGTTTTTATATGTTATGAATCCGAATATTATTGTATTTTTAGCCGATCTCAAATTGTTTTTTCGACATAACTCGGTTCCTATTAGATTTAGAGGGCTGGAAATGGTCTCGTTAGAAGCGCCAGGAAATTCTACGTCGATTAAGTTATATTTGGACCAGATCGGATGAAATCGGACCGATTAAGGGCGTTTTAAAATAATATGAATACGAATATTATTGTATTTTTAGCCGATCTCAAATCGTTTTTTCTCCATTACTCGGCCGCTATTAGATTTAGAGGGCTGAAAATGGTCTCGATGGAAGCGCAAGGAAATTCTACGTCGATTAAGCTATATTTGGACCCGATCGGATGAAATCAAACCGATTTAGGGCGTTTTTAAATTTTATGAATCCGAATATTATTGTATTTTTAGCCGATTTGAAATGGTTTTGTCGACATAACTCGGTTCCTATTAGTTTTAGAGGGCTGGAAATGGTGTCATTGAAAGCGCAAGAAATTCTACGTCGATTAAGCTATATTTGGACCCGATCGGATGAAATCAGACCGATTTAGAGCGTTTTTAAATTTTATGAATCCGAATATTATTGTATTTTTAGCCGATCTCAAATCGTTTTTTAACCATTTCTCGGCCGCTATTAGATTTAGAGGGCTGGAAATGGTCTCGATGAAAGCGCAAGGAAATTCTACGTCGATTAAGATATATTTGGACCCGATCGGATGAAATCAAACCGATTTAGGGCGTTTTTAAATTTTATGAATCCGAATATTATTGTATTTTTAGCCGATTTGAAATCGTTTTTTCGACATAACTCGGTTTCTATTAGATTTAGAGGGCTGGAAATGGTCTCGTTAGAAGCGCAAGGAAATTCTACGTCGATTAAGCTCTATTTGGACCCGATCGGATAAAATAGGTTTGATTAAGAGCGTTTTTATATGTTATGAATCCGAATATTATTGTATTTTTAGCCGATTTGAAATCGTTTTTTCTACATAACTCGGTTTCTATTAGATTTAGAGGGCTGGAAATGGTCTCGATGGAAGCGCAAGGAAATTTTACGTCGATTAAGCTCTGTTTGGAACCGATCGGATAAAATAGGTTTGATTAAGAGCGTTTTTATAAGTTATGAATCCGAATAGTATTGTATTTTTAGCCGATTTGAAATGGTTTTGTCGACATAACTCGGTTCCTATTAGTTTTAGAGGGCTGGAAATGGTCTCGTTGAAAGCGCAAGAAATTCTACGTCGATTAAGCTATATTTGGACCCGATCGGATGAAATCAGACCGATTTAGAGCGTTTTTAAATTTTATGAATCCGAATATTATTGTATTTTTAGCCGATCTCAAATCGTTTTTTCACCATTTCTCGGCCGCTATTAGATTTAGAGGGCTGGAAATGGTCTCGATGAAAGCGCAAGGAAATTCTACGTCGATTAAGCTATATTTGGACCCGATCGGATGAAATCAAACCGATTTAGGGCGTTTTTAAATTTTATGAATCCGAATATTATTGTATTTTTAGCCGATTTGAAATGGTTTTGTCGACATAACTCGGTTCCTATTAGTTTTAGAGGGCTGGAAATGGTGTCATTGAAAGCGCAAGAAATTCTACGTCGATAAAGCTATATTTGGACCCGATCGGATGAAATCAGACCGATTTAGAGCGTTTTTAAATTTTATGAATCCGAATAATATTGTATTTTTAGCCGATCTCAAATTGTTTTTTCGACATTACTCGGTTACTATTAAATTTAGAGGGCTGGAAATGGTCTCGTTGGAAGCGCAAGAAAACTCTACGTCGATAAAGCTCTATTTGGAACCGATCGGATAAAATAGGTTTGATTAAGAGCGTTTTTATAAGTTATGAATCCGAATACTATTGTATTTTTAGCCGATTTGAAATGGTTTTGTCGATATAACTCGGTTCCTATTAGTTTTAGAGGGCTGGAAATGGTCTCGTTGGAAGCGCAAGAAATTCTACGTCGATTAAGCTATATTTGGACCCGATCGGATGAAATAAGACCGATTTAGAGCGTTTTTAAATTTTATGAATCCGAATATTATTGTATTTTTAGCCAATCTCAAATCGTTTTTTCACCATTACTCGGCCGTTATAAGATTTAGAGGGCTGGAAATGGTCTCGATGGAAGCGCAAGAAAATTCTACGTCGATTAAGCTATTTTTAGACCCGATCGAATGAAATCGGACCGATTTAAGGCGTTTTTAAATTTTATGAATCCGAATAATATTGTATTTTTAGCCGATCTCAAATTGTTTTTTCGACATTACTCGGTTACTATTAAATTTAGAGGGCTGGAAATGGTCTCGTTGGAAGCGCAAGGAAATTCTACGTCGATTAAGCTCTATTTGGACCCGATCGGATAAAATAGGTTTGATTAAGAGCGTTTTTATATGCTATGAATCCGAATATTATTGTATTTTTAGGCGATTTGAAATCGTTTTTTCGTCATAACTCGGTTCCTATTTGATTTAGAGGGCTGGAAATGGTCTCGTTAGAAGCGCAAGGAAATTCTACGTCGATTAAGCTTTATTTGGACCAGATCGGATGAAATCGGACCAATTAAGAGCGATTTTATAAGTTATGAATCCGAATACTATTGTATTTTTAGCCGATTTGAAATGGTTTTGTCGACATAACTCGGTTCCTATTAGTTTTAGAGGGCTGGAAATGGTCTCGTTGAAAGCGCAAGAAATTCTACGTCGATTAAGCTATATTTGGACCCGATCGGATGAAATCAGACCGATTTAGAGCGTTTTTAAATTTTATGAATCCGAATATTATTGTATTTTTAGCCGATCTCAAATCGTTTTTTCACCATTTCTCGGCCGCTATTAGATTTAGAGGGCTGGAAATAGTCTCGATGGAAGCGCAAGGAAATTCTACGTCGATTAAGCTATATTTGGACCCGATCGGATGAAATCAAACCGATTTAGGGCGTTTTTAAATTTTATGAATCCGAATATTATTGTATTTTTAGCCGATTTGAAATCGTTTTTTCGACATAACTCGGTTTCTATTAGATTTAGAGGGCTGGAAATGGTCTCGTTAGAAGCGCAAGGAAATTCTACGTCGATTAAGCTCTATTTGGACCCGATCGGATAAAATAGGTTTGATTAAGAGCGTTTTTATATGTTATGAATCCGAATATTATTGTATTTTTAGCCGATCTCAAATTGTTTTTTCGACATAACTCGGTTCCTATTAGATTTAGAGGGCTGGAAATGGTCTCGTTAGAAGCGCCAGGAAATTCTACGTCGATTAAGTTATATTTGGACCAGATCGGATGAAATCGGACCGATTAAGGGCGTTTTAAAATAATATGAATACGAATATTATTGTATTTTTAGCCGATCTCAAATCGTTTTTTCTCCATTACTCGGCCGCTATTAGATTTAGAGGGCTGAAAATGGTCTCGATGGAAGCGCAAGGAAATTCTACGTCGATTAAGCTATATTTGGACCCGATCGGATGAAATCAAACCGATTTAGGGCGTTTTTAAATTTTATGAATCCGAATATTATTGTATTTTTAGCCGATTTGAAATTGTTTTTTCAACATAACTCGGTTCCTATTTGATTTAGAGGGCTGAAAATGGTCTCATTGGAACCGCAAAGAAATTCTACGTCGATTTAGTTCTATTTGGACCCGATCGGATAAAATAGGTTTGATTAAGAGCGTTTTTATATGCTATGAATCCGAATATTATTGTATTTTTAGGCGATTTGAAATCGTTTTTTCGTCATAACTCGGTTCCTATTTGATTTAGAGGGCTGGAAATGATCTCGTTAGAAGCGCAAGGAAATTCTACGTCGATTAAGCTTTATTTGGACCAGATCGGATGAAATTGGACCAATTAAGAGCGATTTTATAAGTTATGAATCCGAATACTATTGTATTTTTAGCCGATTTGAAATGGTTTTGTCGACATAACTCGGTTCCTATTAGTTTTAGAGGTCTGGAAATGGTCTCATTGAAAGCGCAAGAAATTCTACGTCAATTAAGCTATATTTGGACCCGATCGGATGAAATTAGACCGATTTAGAGCGTTTTTAAATTTTATGAATACGAATATTATTGTATTTTTAGCCGATCTCAAATCGTTTTTTAACCATTTATCGGCCGCTATTAGATTTAGAGGGCTGAAAATGGTCTCGATGGAAGCGCAAGGAAATTCTTCGTCGATTAAGTTATACTTGGACCCGATCGGATGAAATCAAACCGATTTAGGGCGTTTATAAATTTTATGAATCCGAATATTATTGTATTTTTAGCCGATTTGAAATCGTTTTTTCAACATAACTCGGTTCCTATTTGATTTAGAGGGCTGGAAATGGTCTCATTGGAACCGAAAAAAAATTCTACGTCGATAAAGCTCTATTTGGAACCGATCGGATAAAATAGGTTTGATTAAGAGCGTTTTTATAAGTTATGAATCCGAATACTATTGTATTTTTAGCCGATTTGAAATGGTTTTGTCGACATAACTCGGTTCCTATTAGTTTTGGAGGGCTGGAAATGGTGTCATTGAAAGCGCAAGAAATTCTACGTCGATTAAGCTATATTTGGACCCGATCGGATGAAATCAGACCGATTTAGAGCGTTTTTAAATTTTATGAATCCGAATATTATTGTATTTTTAGCCGATCTCAAATCGTTTTTTAACCATTTCTCGGCCGCTATTAGATTTAGAGGGCTGGAAATGGTCTCGATGGAAGCGCAAGGAAATTTTACGTCGATTAAGCTCTGTTTGGAACCGATCGGATAAAATAGGTTTGATTAAGAGCGTTTTTAAATTTTATGAATCCGAATATTATTGTATTTTTAGCCGATCTCAAATCGTTTTTTCACCATTACTCGGCCGCTATTAGATTTAGAGGGCTGGAAATGGTCTCGATGGAAGCGCAAGGAAATTCTACGTCGATTAAGCTATATTTGGACCCGATCGGATAAAATAGGACCAATTAAGAGCGATTTTATATGTTATGAATCCGAATATTATTGTATTTTTAGCCGATTTGAAATCGTTTTTTCGACATAACTCGGTTCCTATTAGATTTAAAAGGAATGGAAATGGTCTCTTTAGAAGCGCAAGAAAACTCTACGTCGATAAAGCTCTATTTGGAACCGATCGGATAAAATAGGTTTGATTAAGAGCGTTTTTATAAGTTATGAATCCGAATACTATTGTATTTTTAGCCGATTTGAAATGGTTTTGTCGACATAACTCGGTTCCTATTAGTTTTAGAGGGCTGGAAATGGTCTCGTTGAAAGCGCAAGAAATTCTACGTCGATTAAGCTATATTTGGACCCGATCGGATGAAATCAGACCGATTTAGAGCGTTTTTAAATTTTATGAATCCGAATATTATTGTATTTTTAGCCGATCTCAAATCGTTTTTTCACCATTTCTCGGCCGCTATTAGATTTAGAGGGCTGGAAATGGTCTCGATGGAAGCGCAAGGAAATTCTACGTCGATTAAGTTTTATTTGGACTAGATCGGATGAAATCGGACCAATAAAGAGCGATTTTATATGTTATGAATCCGAATATTATTGTATTTTTAGCCGATTTGAAATCGTTTTTTCACCATTACTCGGCCGCTATTAGATTTAGAGGGCTGGAAATGGTCTCGATGGAAGCGCAAGGAAATTCTACGTCGATTTAGTTCTATTTGGACCCGATCGGATGAAATCAAACCGATTTAGGGCGTTTATAAATTTTATGAATCCGAATATTATTGTATTTTTAGCCGATTTGAAATCGCTTTTTCTACATAACTCGGTTTCTATTAGATTTAGAGGGCTGGAAATGGTCTCGTTAGAAGCGCAAGGAAATTCTACGTCGATTAAGCTCTATTTGGACCCGATCGGATAAAATAGGTTTGATTAAGAGCGTTATTAAATTTTATGAATCCGAATATTATTGTATTTTTAGCCGATTTGAAATGGTTTTGTCGACATAACTCGGTTCCTATTAGTTTTAGAGGGCTGGAAATGGTGTCATTGAAAGCGCAAGAAATTCTACGTCGATTAAGCTATATTTGGACCCGATCGGATGAAATCAGACCGATTTAGAGCGTTTTTAAATTTTATGAATCCGAATATTATTGTATTTTTAGCCGATCTCAAATCGTTTTTTAACCATTTCTCGGCCGCTATTAGATTTAGAGGGCTGGAAATGGTCTCGATGGAAGCGCAAGGAAATTTTACGTCGATTAAGCTCTGTTTGGAACCGATCGGATAAAATAGGTTTGATTAAGAGCGTTTTTAAATTTTATGAATCCGAATATTATTGTATTTTTAGCCGATTTGAAATCGTTTTTTCGACATAACTCGGTTTCTATTAGATTTAGAGGGCTGGAAATGGTCTCATTGGAACCGAAAAAAAATTCTACGTCGATAAAGCTCTATTTGGAACCGATCGGATAAAATAGGTTTGATTAAGAGCGTTTTTATAAGTTATGAATCCGAATACTATTGTATTTTTAGCCGATTTGAAATGGTTTTGTCGACATAACTCGGTTCCTATTAGTTTTAGAGGGCTGGAAATGATCTCGTTGAAAGCGCAAGAAATTCTACGTCGATTAAGCTATATTTGGACCCGATCGGATGAAATCAGACCGATTTAGAGCGTTTTTAAATTTTATGAATCCGAATATTATTGTATTTTTAGCCGATCTCAAATCGTTTTTTAACCATTTCTCGGCCGCTATTAGATTTAGAGGGCTGGAAATGGTCTCGATGGAAGCGCAAGGAAATTCTACGTCGATTAAGCTATATTTGGACCCGATCGGATGAAATCAAACCGATTTAGGGCGTTTTTAAATTTTATGACTCCGAATATTATTGTATTTTTAGCCGATTTGAAATCGTTTTTTCGACATAACTCGGTTTCTATTAGATTTAGAGGGCTGGAAATGGTCTCGTTAGAAGCGCAAGGAAATTCTACGTCGATTAAGCTCTATTTGGACCCGATCGGATAAAATAGGTTTGATTAAGAGCGTTTTTATATGTTATGAATCCGAATATTATTGTATTTTTAGCCGATCTCAAATAGTTTTTTCGACATAACTCGGTTTCTATTAGATTTAGAGGGCTGGAAATGGTCTCGTTAGAAGCGCCAGGAAATTCTACGTCGATTAAGTTATATTTGGACCAGATCGGATGAAATCGGACCGATTAAGGGCGTTTTAAAATAATATGAATACGAATATTATTGTATTTTTAGCCGATCTCAAATCGTTTTTTCTCCATTACTCGGCCGCTATTAGATTTAGAGGGCTGAAAATGGTCTCGATGGAAGCGCAAGGAAATTCTACGTCGATTAAGCTATATTTGGACCCGATCGGATGAAATCAAACCGATTTAGGGCGTTTTTAAATTTTATGAATCCGAATATTATTGTATTTTTAGCCGATTTGAAATTGTTTTTTCAACATAACTCGGTTCCTATTTGATTTAGAGGGCTGGAAATGGTCTCATTGGAACCGCAAAGAAATTCTACGTCGATTTAGTTCTATTTGGACCCGATCGGATAAAATAGGACCAATTAAGAGCGATTTTATATGTTATGAATCCGAATATTATTGTATTTTTAGCCGATTTGAAATCGTTTTTTCGACATAACTCAGTTCCTTTTAGATTTAGAGGGATGGAAATGGTCTCGTTAGAAGCGCAAGAAAATTCTACGTCGATAAAGCACTATTTGGAACCGATCGGATAAAATAGGTTTGATTAAGAGCGTTTTTATAAGTTATGAATCCGAATAGTATTGTATTTTTAGCCGATTTGAAATGGTTTTGTCGACATAACTCGGTTCCTATTAGTTTTAGAGGGCTGGAAATGGTCTCGTTGAAAGCGCAAGAAATTCTACGTCGATTAAGCTATATTTGGACCCGATCGGATGAAATTAGACCGATTTAGAGCGTTTTTAAATTTTATGAATCCGAATATTATTGTATTTTTAGCCGATCTCAAATCGTTTTTTAACCATTTATCGGCCGCTATTAGATTTAGAGGGCTGGAAATGGTCTCGATGGAAGCGCAAGGAAATTCTTCGTCGATTAAGTTATACTTGGACCCGATCGGATGAAATCAAACCGATTTAGGGCGTTTATAAATTTTATGAATCCGAATATTATTGTATTTTTAGCCGATTTGAAATCGTTTTTTCGACATAACTCAGTTCCTTTTAGATTTAGAGGGATGGAAATGGTCTCGTTAGAAGCGCAAGAAAATTCTACGTCGATAAAGCTCTATTTGGAACCGATCGGATAAAATAGGTTTGATTAAGAGCGTTTTTATAAGTTATGAATCCGAATATTATTGTATTTTTAGCCGATTTGAAATCATTTTTTCGACATAAGTCGGTTCCTATTTGATTTAGAGGGCTGAAAATGGTCTCGTTAGAAGCGCAAGGAAATTCTACGTCGATTAAGTTTTATTTGGACTAGATCGGATGAAATCGGACCAATAAAGAGCGATTTTATATGTTATGAATCCGAATATTATTGTATTTTTAGCCGATTTGAAATCGTTTTTTCACCATTACTCGGCCGCTATTAGATTTAGAGGGCTGGAAATGGTCTCGATGGAAGCGCAAGGAAATTCTACGTCGATTTAGTTCTATTTGGACCCGATCGGATGAAATCAAACCGATTTAGGGCGTTTATAAATTTTATGAATCCGAATATTATTGTATTTTTAGCCGATTTGAAATCGCTTTTTCTACATAACTCGGTTTCTATTAGATTTAGAGGGCTGGAAATGGTCTCGTTAGAAGCGCAAGGAAATTCTACGTCGATTAAGCTCTATTTGGACCCGATCGGATAAAATAGGTTTGATTAAGAGCGTTATTAAATTTTATGAATCCGAATATTATTGTATTTTTAGCCGATTTGAAATGGTTTTGTCGACATAACTCGGTTCCTATTAGTTTTAGAGGGCTGGAAATGGTGTCATTGAAAGCGCAAGAAATTCTACGTCGATTAAGCTATATTTGGACCCGATCGGATGAAATCAGACCGATTTAGAGCGTTTTTAAATTTTATGAATCCGAATATTATTGTATTTTTAGCCGATCTCAAATCGTTTTTTAACCATTTCTCGGCCGCTATTAGATTTAGAGGGCTGGAAATGGTCTCGATGGAAGCGCAAGGAAATTTTACGTCGATTAAGCTCTGTTTGGAACCGATCGGATAAAATAGGTTTGATTAAGAGCGTTTTTAAATTTTATGAATCCGAATATTATTGTATTTTTAGCCGATTTGAAATCGTTTTTTCGACATAACTCGGTTTCTATTAGATTTAGAGGGCTGGAAATGGTCTCATTGGAACCGAAAAAAAATTCTACGTCGATAAAGCTCTATTTGGAACCGATCGGATAAAATAGGTTTGATTAAGAGCGTTTTTATAAGTTATGAATCCGAATACTATTGTATTTTTAGCCGATTTGAAATGGTTTTGTCGACATAACTCGGTTCCTATTAGTTTTAGAGGGCTGGAAATGGTGTCATTGAAAGCGCAAGAAATTCTACGTCGATTAAGCTATATTTGGACCCGATCGGATGAAATCAGACCGATTAAGAGCGTTTTTAAATTTTATGAATCCGAATATTATTGTATTTTTAGCCGATCTCAAATAGTTTTTTAACCATTTCTCGGCCGCTATTAAATTTAGAGGGCTGGAAATGGTCTCGATGGAAGCGCAAGGAAATTTTACGTCGATTAAGCTCTGTTTGGAACCGATCGGATAAAATAGGTTTGATTAAGAGCGTTTTTATAAGTTATGAATCCGAATAGTATTGTATTTTTAGCCGATTTGAAATGGTTTTGTCGACATAACTCGGTTCCTATTAGTTTTAGAGGGCTGGAAATGGTCTCGTTGAAAGCGCAAGAAATTCTACGTCGATTAAGCTATATTTGGACCCGATCGGATGAAATCAGACCGATTTAGAGCGTTTTTAAATTTTATGAATCCGAATATTATTGTATTTTTAGCCGATCTCAAATCGTTTTTTCACTATTTCTCGGCCGCTATTAGATTTAGAGGGCTGGAAATGGTCTCGATGAAAGCGCAAGGAAATTCTACGTCGATTAAGCTATATTTGGACCCGATCGGATGAAATCAAACCGATTTAGGGCGTTTTTAAATTTTATGAATCCGAATATTATTGTATTTTTAGCCGATTTGAAATCGTTTTTTCGACATAACTCGGTTTCTATTAGATTTAGAGGGCTGGAAATGGTCTCGTTAGAAGCGCAAGGAAATTCTACGTCGATTAAGCTCTATTTGGACCCGATCGGATAAAATAGGTTTGATTAAGAGCGTTTTTATATGTTATGAATCCGAATATTATTGTATTTTTAGCCGATTTGAAATCGTTTTTTCTACATAACTCGGTTTCTATTAGATTTAGAGGGCTGGAAATGGTCTCGATGGAAGCGCAAGGAAATTTTACGTCGATTAAGCTCTGTTTGGAACCGATCGGATAAAATAGGTTTGATTAAGAGCGTTTTTATAAGTTATGAATCCGAATAGTATTGTATTTTTAGCCGATTTGAAATGGTTTTGTCGACATAACTCGGTTCCTATTAGTTTTAGAGGGCTGGAAATGGTCTCGTTGAAAGCGCAAGAAATTCTACGTCGATTAAGCTATATTTGGACCCGATCGGATGAAATCAGACCGATTTAGAGCGTTTTTAAATTTTATGAATCCGAATATTATTGTATTTTTAGCCGATCTCAAATCGTTTTTTCACCATTTCTCGGCCGCTATTAGATTTAGAGGGCTGGAAATGGTCTCGATGAAAGCGCAAGGAAATTCTACGTCGATTAAGCTATATTTGGACCCGATCGGATGAAATCAAACCGATTTAGGGCGTTTTTAAATTTTATGAATCCGAATATTATTGTATTTTTAGCCGATTTGAAATGGTTTTGTCGACATAACTCGGTTCCTATTAGTTTTAGAGGGCTGGAAATGGTGTCATTGAAAGCGCAAGAAATTCTACGTCGATTAAGCTCTATTTGGACCCGATCGGATAAAATAGGTTTGATTAAGAGCGTTTTTATAAGTTATGAATCCGAATATTATTGTATTTTTAGCCGATTTGAAATCATTTTTTCGACATAAGTCGGTTCCTATTTGATTTAGAGGGCTGGAAATGGTCTCGTTAGAAGCGCAAGGAAATTCTACGTCGATTAAGCTCTATTTGGACCCGATCGGATGAAATTAGACCGATTTAGAGCGATTTTATATGTTATGAATCCGAATATTATTGTATTTTTAGCCGATTTGAAATCGTTTTTTCACCATTACTCGGCCGCTATTAGATTTAGAGGGCTGGAAATGGTCTCGATGGAAGCGCAAGGAAATTCTACGTCGATTTAGTTCTATTTGGACCCGATCGGATGAAATCAAACCGATTTAGGGCGTTTATAAATTTTATGAATCCGAATATTATTGTATTTTTAGCCGATTTGAAATCGCTTTTTCTACATAACTCGGTTTCTATTAGATTTAGAGGGCTGGAAATGGTCTCGTTAGAAGCGCAAGGAAATTCTACGTCGATTAAGCTCTATTTGGACCCGATCGGATAAAATAGGTTTGATTAAGAGCGTTATTAAATTTTATGAATCCGAATATTATTGTATTTTTAGCCGATTTGAAATGGTTTTGTCGACATAACTCGGTTCCTATTAGTTTTAGAGGGCTGGAAATGGTGTCATTGAAAGCGCAAGAAATTCTACGTCGATTAAGCTATATTTGGACCCGATCGGATGAAATCAGACCGATTTAGAGCGTTTTTAAATTTTATGAATCCGAATATTATTGTATTTTTAGCCGATCTCAAATCGTTTTTTAACCATTTCTCGGCCGCTATTAGATTTAGAGGGCTGGAAATGGTCTCGATGGAAGCGCAAGGAAATTTTACGTCGATTAAGCTCTGTTTGGAACCGATCGGATAAAATAGGTTTGATTAAGAGCGTTTTTAAATTTTATGAATCCGAATATTATTGTATTTTTAGCCGATTTGAAATCGTTTTTTCGACATAACTCGGTTTCTATTAGATTTAGAGGGCTGGAAATGGTCTCATTGGAACCGAAAAAAAATTCTACGTCGATAAAGCTCTATTTGGAACCGATCGGATAAAATAGGTTTGATTAAGAGCGTTTTTATAAGTTATGAATCCGAATACTATTGTATTTTTAGCCGATTTGAAATGGTTTTGTCGACATAACTCGGTTCCTATTAGTTTTAGAGGGCTGGAAATGGTGTCATTGAAAGCGCAAGAAATTCTACGTCGATTAAGCTATATTTGGACCCGATCGGATGAAATCAGACCGATTAAGAGCGTTTTTAAATTTTATGAATCCGAATATTATTGTATTTTTAGCCGATTTGAAATAGTTTTTTAACCATTTCTCGGCCGCTATTAAATTTAGAGGGCTGGAAATGGTCTCGATGGAAGCGCAAGGAAATTTTACGTCGATTAAGCTCTGTTTGGAACCGATCGGATAAAATAGGTTTGATTAAGAGCGTTTTTATAAGTTATGAATCCGAATAGTATTGTATTTTTAGCCGATTTGAAATGGTTTTGTCGACATAACTCGGTTCCTATTAGTTTTAGAGGGCTGGAAATGGTCTCGTTGAAAGCGCAAGAAATTCTACGTCGATTAAGCTATATTTGGACCCGATCGGATGAAATCAGACCGATTTAGAGCGTTTTTAAATTTTATGAATCCGAATATTATTGTATTTTTAGCCGATCTCAAATCGTTTTTTCACTATTTCTCGGCCGCTATTAGATTTAGAGGGCTGGAAATGGTCTCGATGAAAGCGCAAGGAAATTCTACGTCGATTAAGCTATATTTGGACCCGATCGGATGAAATCAAACCGATTTAGGGCGTTTTTAAATTTTATGAATCCGAATATTATTGTATTTTTAGCCGATTTGAAATCGTTTTTTCGACATAACTCGGTTTCTATTAGATTTAGAGGGCTGGAAATGGTCTCGTTAGAAGCGCAAGGAAATTCTACGTCGATTAAGCTCTATTTGGACCCGATCGGATAAAATAGGTTTGATTAAGAGCGTTTTTATATGTTATGAATCCGAATATTATTGTATTTTTAGCCGATTTGAAATCGTTTTTTCTACATAACTCGGTTTCTATTAGATTTAGAGGGCTGGAAATGGTCTCGATGGAAGCGCAAGGAAATTTTACGTCGATTAAGCTCTGTTTGGAACCGATCGGATAAAATAGGTTTGATTAAGAGCGTTTTTATAAGTTATGAATCCGAATAGTATTGTATTTTTAGCCGATTTGAAATGGTTTTGTCGACATAACTCGGTTCCTATTAGTTTTAGAGGGCTGGAAATGGTCTCGTTGAAAGCGCAAGAAATTCTACGTCGATTAAGCTATATTTGGACCCGATCGGATGAAATCAGACCGATTTAGAGCGTTTTTAAATTTTATGAATCCGAATATTATTGTATTTTTAGCCGATCTCAAATCGTTTTTTCACCATTTCTCGGCCGCTATTAGATTTAGAGGGCTGGAAATGGTCTCGATGAAAGCGCAAGGAAATTCTACGTCGATTAAGCTATATTTGGACCCGATCGGATGAAATCAAACCGATTTAGGGCGTTTTTAAATTTTATGAATCCGAATATTATTGTATTTTTAGCCGATTTGAAATGGTTTTGTCGACATAACTCGGTTCCTATTAGTTTTAGAGGGCTGGAAATGGTGTCATTGAAAGCGCAAGAAATTCTACGTCGATTAAGCTATATTTGGACCCGATCGGATGAAATCAGACCGATTTAGAGCGTTTTTAAATTTTATGAATCCGAATATTATTGTATTTTTAGCCGATCTCAAATCGTTTTTTAACCATTTCTCGGCCGCTATTAGATTTAGAGGGCTGGAAATGGTCTCGATGGAAGCGCAAGGAAATTCTACGTCGATTAAGCTATATTTGGACCTGATCGGATAAAATAGGACCAATTAAGAGCGATTTTATATGTTATGAATCCGAATATTATTGTATTTTTAGCCGATTTGAAATCGTTTTTTCGACATAACTCGGTTCCTATTAGATTTAAAAGGAATGGAAATGGTCTCTTTAGAAGCGCAAGAAAACTCTACGTCGATAAAGCTCTATTTGGAACCGATCGGATAAAATAGGTTTGATTAAGAGCGTTTTTATAAGTTATGAATCCGAATACTATTGTATTTTTAGCCGATTTGAAATGGTTTTGTCGACATAACTCGGTTCCTATTAGTTTTAGAGGGCTGGAAATGGTCTCGTTGAAAGCGCAAGAAATTCTACGTCGATTAAGCTATATTTGGACCCGATCGGATGAAATCAGACCGATTTAGAGCGTTTTTAAATTTTATGAATCCGAATATTATTGTATTTTTAGCCGATCTCAAATCGTTTTTTCACCATTTCTCGGCCGCTATTAGATTTAGAGGGCTGGAAATGGTCTCGATGGAAGCGCAAGGAAATTCTACGTCGATTAAGCTATATTTGGACCCGATCGGATGAAATCAAACCGATTTAGGGCGTTTTTAAATTTTATGAATCCGAATATTATTGTATTTTTAGCCGATTTGAAATCGTTTTTTCGACATAACTCGGTTTCTATTAGATTTAGAGGGCTGGAAATGGTCTCGTTAGAAGCGCAAGGAAATTCTACGTCGATTAAGCTCTATTTGGACCCGATCGGATAAAATAGGTTTGATTAAGAGCGTTTTTATATGTTATGAATCCGAATATTATTGTATTTTTAGCCGATCTCAAATAGTTTTTTCGACATAACTCGGTTTCTATTAGATTTAGAGGGCTGGAAATGGTCTCGTTAGAAGCGCCAGGAAATTCTACGTCGATTAAGTTATATTTGGACCAGATCGGATGAAATCGGACCGATTAAGGGCGTTTTAAAATAATATGAATACGAATATTATTGTATTTTTAGCCGATCTCAAATCGTTTTTTCTCCATTACTCGGCCGCTATTAGATTTAGAGGGATGGAAATGGTCTCGTTAGAAGCGCAAGAAAATTCTACGTCGATAAAGCTCTATTTGGAACCGATCGGATAAAATAGGTTTGATTAAGAGCGTTCTTATAAGTTATGAATCCGAATATTATTGTATTTTTAGCCGATTTGAAATCATTTTTTCGACATAAGTCGGTTCCTATTTGATTTAGAGGGCTGAAAATGGTCTCGTTAGAAGCGCAAGGAAATTCTACGTCGATTAAGTTTTATTTGGACTAGATCGGATGAAATCGGACCAATAAAGAGCGATTTTATATGTTATGAATCCGAATATTATTGTATTTTTAGCCGATTTGAAATCGTTTTTTCACCATTACTCGGCCGCTATTAGATTTAGAGGGCTGGAAATGGTCTCGATGGAAGCGCAAGGAAATTCTACGTCGATTTAGTTCTATTTGGACCCGATCGGATGAAATCAAACCGATTTAGGGCGTTTATAAATTTTATGAATCCGAATATTATTGTATTTTTAGCCGATTTGAAATCGCTTTTTCTACATAACTCGGTTTCTATTAGATTTAGAGGGCTGGAAATGGTCTCGTTAGAAGCGCAAGGAAATTCTACGTCGATTAAGCTCTATTTGGACCCGATCGGATAAAATAGGTTTGATTAAGAGCGTTATTAAATTTTATGAATCCGAATATTATTGTATTTTTAGCCGATTTGAAATGGTTTTGTCGACATAACTCGGTTCCTATTAGTTTTAGAGGGCTGGAAATGGTGTCATTGAAAGCGCAAGAAATTCTACGTCGATTAAGCTATATTTGGACCCGATCGGATGAAATCAGACCGATTTAGAGCGTTTTTAAATTTTATGAATCCGAATATTATTGTATTTTTAGCCGATCTCAAATCGTTTTTTAACCATTTCTCGGCCGCTATTAGATTTAGAGGGCTGGAAATGGTCTCGATGGAAGCGCAAGGAAATTTTACGTCGATTAAGCTCTGTTTGGAACCGATCGGATAAAATAGGTTTGATTAAGAGCGTTTTTAAATTTTATGAATCCGAATATTATTGTATTTTTAGCCGATTTGAAATCGTTTTTTCGACATAACTCTGTTTCTATTAGATTTAGAGGGCTGGAAATGGTCTCATTGGAACCGAAAAAAAATTCTACGTCGATAAAGCTCTATTTGGAACCGATCGGATAAAATAGGTTTGATTAAGAGCGTTTTTATAAGTTATGAATCCGAATACTATTGTATTTTTAGCCGATTTGAAATGGTTTTGTCGACATAACTCGGTTCCTATTAGTTTTAGAGAGCTGGAAATGGTGTCATTGAAAGCGCAAGAAATTCTACGTCGATTAAGCTATATTTGGACCCGATTGGATGAAATCAGACCGATTAAGAGCGTTTTTAAATTTTATGAATCCGAATATTATTGTATTTTTAGCCGATCTCAAATAGTTTTTTAACCATTTCTCGGCCGCTATTAGATTTAGAGGGCTGGAAATGGTCTCGATGGAAGCGCAAGGAAATTTTACGTCGATTAAGCTCTGTTTGGAACCGATCGGATAAAATAGGTTTGATTAAGAGCGTTTTTATAAGTTATGAATCCGAATAGTATTGTATTTTTAGCCGATTTGAAATGGTTTTGTCGACATAACTCGGTTCCTATTAGTTTTAGAGGGCTGGAAATGGTCTCGTTGAAAGCGCAAGAAATTCTACGTCGATTAAGCTATATTTGGACCCGATCGGATGAAATCAGACCGATTTAGAGCGTTTTTAAATTTTATGAATCCGAATATTATTGTATTTTTAGCCGATCTCAAATCGTTTTTTCACTATTTCTCGGCCGCTATTAGATTTAGAGGGCTGGAAATGGTCTCGATGAAAGCGCAAGGAAATTCTACGTCGATTAAGCTATATTTGGACCCGATCGGATGAAATCAAACCGATTTAGGGCGTTTTTAAATTTTATGAATCCGAATATTATTGTATTTTTAGCCGATTTGAAATCGTTTTTTCGACATAACTCGGTTTCTATTAGATTTAGAGGGCTGGAAATGGTCTCGTTAGAAGCGCAAGGAAATTCTACGTCGATTAAGCTCTATTTGGACCCGATCGGATAAAATAGGTTTGATTAAGAGCGTTTTTATATGTTATGAATCCGAATATTATTGTATTTTTAGCCGATTTGAAATCGTTTTTTCTACATAACTCGGTTTCTATTAGATTTAGAGGGCTGGAAATGGTCTCGATGGAAGCGCAAGGAAATTTTACGTCGATTAAGCTCTGTTTGGAACCGATCGGATAAAATTGGTTTGATTAAGAGCGTTTTTATAAGTTATGAATCCGAATAGTATTGTATTTTTAGCCGATTTGAAATGGTTTTGTCGACATAACTCGGTTCCTATTAGTTTTAGAGGGCTGGAAATGGTCTCGTTGAAAGCGCAAGAAATTCTACGTCGATTAAGCTATATTTGGACCCGATCGGATGAAATCAGACCGATTTAGAGCGTTTTTAAATTTTATGAATCCGAATATTATTGTATTTTTAGCCGATCTCAAATCGTTTTTTCACCATTTCTCGGCCGCTATTAGATTTAGAGGGCTGGAAATGGTCTCGATGAAAGCGCAAGGAAATTCTACGTCGATTAAGCTATATTTGGACCCGATCGGATGAAATCAAACCGATTTAGGGCGTTTTTAAATTTTATGAATCCGAATATTATTGTATTTTTAGCCGATTTGAAATGGTTTTGTCGACATAACTCGGTTCCTATTAGTTTTAGAGGGCTGGAAATGGTGTCATTGAAAGCGCAAGAAATTCTACGTCGATTAAGCTATATTTGGACCCGATCGGATGAAATCAGACCGATTTAGAGCGTTTTTAAATTTTATGAATCCGAATATTATTGTATTTTTAGCCGATCTCAAATCGTTTTTTAACCATTTCTCGGCCGCTATTAGATTTAGAGGGCTGGAAATGGTCTCGATGGAAGCGCAAGGAAATTTTACGTCGATTAAGCTCTGTTTGGAACCGATCGGATAAAATAGGTTTGATTAAGAGCGTTTTTAAATTTTATGAATCCGAATATTATTGTATTTTTAGCCGATTTGAAATTGTTTTTTCGACATAACTCGGTTTCTATTAAATTTAGAGGGCTGGAAATGGTCTCATTGGAACCGAAAAAAAATTCTACGTCGATAAAGCTCTATTTGGAACCGATCGGATAAAATAGGTTTGATTAAGAGCGTTTTTATAAGTTATGAATCCGAATACTATTGTATTTTTAGCCGATTTGAAATGGTTTTGTCGACATAACTCGGTTCCTATTAGTTTTAGAGGGCTGGAAATGGTGTCATTGAAAGCGCAAGAAATTCTACGTCGATTAAGCTATATTTGGACCCGATCGGATGAAATCAGACCGATTTAGAGCGTTTTTAAATTTTATGAATCCGAATATTATTGTATTTTTAGCCGATCTCAAATCGTTTTTTAACCATTTCTCGGCCGCTATTAGATTTAGAGGGCTGGAAATGGTCTCGATGGAAGCGCAAGGAAATTTTACGTCGATTAAGCTCTGTTTGGAACCGATCGGATAAAATAGGTTTGATTAAGAGCGTTTTTATAAGTTATGAATCCGAATAGTATTGTATTTTTAGCCGATTTGAAATGGTTTTGTCGACATAACTCGGTTCCTATTAGTTTTAGAGGGCTGGAAATGGTGTCATTGAAAGCGCAAGAAATTCTACGTCGATTAAGCTATATTTGGACCCGATCGGATGAAATCAGACCGATTTAGAGCGTTTTTAAATTTTATGAATCCGAATATTATTGTATTTTTAGCCGATCTCAAATCGTTTTTTAACCATTTCTCGGCCGCTATTAGATTTAGAGGGCTGGAAATGGTCTCGATGGAAGCGCAAGGAAATTTTACGTCGATTAAGCTCTGTTTGGAACCGATCGGATAAAATAGGTTTGATTAAGAGCGTTTTTAAATTTTATGAATCCGAATATTATTGTATTTTTAGCCGATTTGAAATTGTTTTTTCGACATAACTCGGTTTCTATTAAATTTAGAGGGCTGGAAATGGTCTCATTGGAACCGAAAAAAAATTCTACGTCGATAAAGCTCTATTTGGAACCGATCGGATAAAATAGGTTTGATTAAGAGCGTTTTTAAATTTTATGAATCCGAATATTATTGTATTTTTAGCCGATTTGAAATCGTTTTTTCGACATAACTCGGTTTCTATTAGATTTAGAGGGCTGGAAATGGTCTCATTGGAACCGAAAAAAAATTCTACGTCGATAAAGCTCTATTTGGAACCGATCGGATAAAATAGGTTTGATTAAGAGCGTTTTTATAAGTTATGAATCCGAATACTATTGTATTTTTAGCCGATTTGAAATGGTTTTGTCGACATAACTCGGTTCCTATTAGTTTTAGAGGGCTGGAAATGGTGTCATTGAAAGCGCAAGAAATTCTACGTCGATTAAGCTATATTTGGACCCGATCGGATGAAATCAGACCGATTAAGAGCGTTTTTAAATTTTATGAATCCGAATATTATTGTATTTTTAGCCGATCTCAAATAGTTTTTTAACCATTTCTCGGCCGCTATTAAATTTAGAGGGCTGGAAATGGTCTCGATGGAAGCGCAAGGAAATTTTACGTCGATTAAGCTCTGTTTGGAACCGATCGGATAAAATAGGTTTGATTAAGAGCGTTTTTATAAGTTATGAATCCGAATAGTATTGTATTTTTAGCCGATTTGAAATGGTTTTGTCGACATAACTCGGTTCCTATTAGTTTTAGAGGGCTGGAAATGGTCTCGTTGAAAGCGCAAGAAATTCTACGTCGATTAAGCTATATTTGGACCCGATCGCATGAAATCAGACCGATTTAGAGCGTTTTTAAATTTTATGAATCCGAATATTATTGTATTTTTAGCCGATCTCAAATCGTTTTTTCACTATTTCTCGGCCGCTATTAGATTTAGAGGGCTGGAAATGGTCTCGATGAAAGCGCAAGGAAATTCTACGTCGATTAAGCTATATTTGGACCCGATCGGATGAAATCAAACCGATTTAGGGCGTTTTTAAATTTTATGAATCCGAATATTATTGTATTTTTAGCCGATTTGAAATCGTTTTTTCGACATAACTCGGTTTCTATTAGATTTAGAGGGCTGGAAATGGTCTCGTTAGAAGCGCAAGGAAATTCTACGTCGATTAAGCTCTATTTGGACCCGATCGGATAAAATAGGTTTGATTAAGAGCGTTTTTATATGTTATGAATCCGAATATTATTGTATTTTTAGCCGATTTGAAATCGTTTTTTCTACATAACTCGGTTTCTATTAGATTTAGAGGGCTGGAAATGGTCTCGATGGAAGCGCAAGGAAATTTTACGTCGATTAAGCTCTGTTTGGAACCGATCGGATAAAATAGGTTTGATTAAGAGCGTTTTTATAAGTTATGAATCCGAATAGTATTGTATTTTTAGCCGATTTGAAATGGTTTTGTCGACATAACTCGGTTCCTATTAGTTTTAGAGGGCTGGAAATGGTCTCGTTGAAAGCGCAAGAAATTCTACGTCGATTAAGCTATATTTGGACCCGATCGGATGAAATCAGACCGATTTAGAGCGTTTTTAAATTTTATGAATCCGAATATTATTGTATTTTTAGCCGATCTCAAATCGTTTTTTCACCATTTCTCGGCCGCTATTAGATTTAGAGGGCTGGAAATGGTCTCGATGAAAGCGCAAGGAAATTCTACGTCGATTAAGCTATATTTGGACCCGATCGGATGAAATCAAACCGATTTAGGGCGTTTTTAAATTTTATGAATCCGAATATTATTGTATTTTTAGCCGATTTGAAATGGTTTTGTCGACATAACTCGGTTCCTATTAGTTTTAGAGGGCTGGAAATGGTGTCATTGAAAGCGCAAGAAATTCTACGTCGATTAAGCTCTATTTGGACCCGATCGGATAAAATAGGTTTGATTAAGAGCGTTTTTATAAGTTATGAATCCGAATATTATTGTATTTTTAGCCGATTTGAAATCATTTTTTCGACATAAGTCGGTTCCTATTTGATTTAGAGGGCTGGAAATGGTCTCGTTAGAAGCGCAAGGAAATTCTACGTCGATTAAGCTCTATTTGGACCCGATCGGATGAAATTAGACCGATTTAGAGCGATTTTATATGTTATGAATCCGAATATTATTGTATTTTTAGCCGATTTGAAATCGTTTTTTCACCATTACTCGGCCGCTATTAGATTTAGAGGGCTGGAAATGGTCTCGATGGAAGCGCAAGGAAATTCTACGTCGATTTAGTTCTATTTGGACCCGATCGGATGAAATCAAACCGATTTAGGGCGTTTATAAATTTTATGAATCCGAATATTATTGTATTTTTAGCCGATTTGAAATCGCTTTTTCTACATAACTCGGTTTCTATTAGATTTAGAGGGCTGGAAATGGTCTCGTTAGAAGCGCAAGGAAATTCTACGTCGATTAAGCTCTATTTGGACCCGATCGGATAAAATAGGTTTGATTAAGAGCGTTATTAAATTTTATGAATCCGAATATTATTGTATTTTTAGCCGATTTGAAATGGTTTTGTCGACATAACTCGGTTCCTATTAGTTTTAGAGGGCTGGAAATGGTGTCATTGAAAGCGCAAGAAATTCTACGTCGATTAAGCTATATTTGGACCCGATCGGATGAAATCAGACCGATTTAGAGCGTTTTTAAATTTTATGAATCCGAATATTATTGTATTTTTAGCCGATCTCAAATCGTTTTTTAACCATTTCTCGGCCGCTATTAGATTTAGAGGGCTGGAAATGGTCTCGATGGAAGCGCAAGGAAATTTTACGTCGATTAAGCTCTGTTTGGAACCGATCGGATAAAATAGGTTTGATTAAGAGCGTTTTTAAATTTTATGAATCCGAATATTATTGTATTTTTAGCCGATTTGAAATCGTTTTTTCGACATAACTCGGTTTCTATTAGATTTAGAGGGCTGGAAATGGTCTCATTGGAACCGAAAAAAAATTCTACGTCGATAAAGCTCTATTTGGAACCGATCGGATAAAATAGGTTTGATTAAGAGCGTTTTTATAAGTTATGAATCCGAATACTATTGTATTTTTAGCCGATTTGAAATGGTTTTGTCGACATAACTCGGTTCCTATTAGTTTTAGAGGGCTGGAAATGGTGTCATTGAAAGCGCAAGAAATTCTACGTCGATTAAGCTATATTTGGACCCGATCGGATGAAATCAGACCGATTAAGAGCGTTTTTAAATTTTATGAATCCGAATATTATTGTATTTTTAGCCGATTTGAAATAGTTTTTTAACCATTTCTCGGCCGCTATTAAATTTAGAGGGCTGGAAATGGTCTCGATGGAAGCGCAAGGAAATTTTACGTCGATTAAGCTCTGTTTGGAACCGATCGGATAAAATAGGTTTGATTAAGAGCGTTTTTATAAGTTATGAATCCGAATAGTATTGTATTTTTAGCCGATTTGAAATGGTTTTGTCGACATAACTCGGTTCCTATTAGTTTTAGAGGGCTGGAAATGGTCTCGTTGAAAGCGCAAGAAATTCTACGTCGATTAAGCTATATTTGGACCCGATCGGATGAAATCAGACCGATTTAGAGCGTTTTTAAATTTTATGAATCCGAATATTATTGTATTTTTAGCCGATCTCAAATCGTTTTTTCACTATTTCTCGGCCGCTATTAGATTTAGAGGGCTGGAAATGGTCTCGATGAAAGCGCAAGGAAATTCTACGTCGATTAAGCTATATTTGGACCCGATCGGATGAAATCAAACCGATTTAGGGCGTTTTTAAATTTTATGAATCCGAATATTATTGTATTTTTAGCCGATTTGAAATCGTTTTTTCGACATAACTCGGTTTCTATTAGATTTAGAGGGCTGGAAATGGTCTCGTTAGAAGCGCAAGGAAATTCTACGTCGATTAAGCTCTATTTGGACCCGATCGGATAAAATAGGTTTGATTAAGAGCGTTTTTATATGTTATGAATCCGAATATTATTGTATTTTTAGCCGATTTGAAATCGTTTTTTCTACATAACTCGGTTTCTATTAGATTTAGAGGGCTGGAAATGGTCTCGATGGAAGCGCAAGGAAATTTTACGTCGATTAAGCTCTGTTTGGAACCGATCGGATAAAATAGGTTTGATTAAGAGCGTTTTTATAAGTTATGAATCCGAATAGTATTGTATTTTTAGCCGATTTGAAATGGTTTTGTCGACATAACTCGGTTCCTATTAGTTTTAGAGGGCTGGAAATGGTCTCGTTGAAAGCGCAAGAAATTCTACGTCGATTAAGCTATATTTGGACCCGATCGGATGAAATCAGACCGATTTAGAGCGTTTTTAAATTTTATGAATCCGAATATTATTGTATTTTTAGCCGATCTCAAATCGTTTTTTCACCATTTCTCGGCCGCTATTAGATTTAGAGGGCTGGAAATGGTCTCGATGAAAGCGCAAGGAAATTCTACGTCGATTAAGCTATATTTGGACCCGATCGGATGAAATCAAACCGATTTAGGGCGTTTTTAAATTTTATGAATCCGAATATTATTGTATTTTTAGCCGATTTGAAATGGTTTTGTCGACATAACTCGGTTCCTATTAGTTTTAGAGGGCTGGAAATGGTGTCATTGAAAGCGCAAGAAATTCTACGTCGATTAAGCTATATTTGGACCCGATCGGATGAAATCAGACCGATTTAGAGCGTTTTTAAATTTTATGAATCCGAATATTATTGTATTTTTAGCCGATCTCAAATCGTTTTTTAACCATTTCTCGGCCGCTATTAGATTTAGAGGGCTGGAAATGGTCTCGATGGAAGCGCAAGGAAATTCTACGTCGATTAAGCTATATTTGGACCCGATCGGATAAAATAGGACCAATTAAGAGCGATTTTATATGTTATGAATCCGAATATTATTGTATTTTTAGCCGATTTGAAATCGTTTTTTCGACATAACTCGGTTCCTATTAGATTTAAAAGGAATGGAAATGGTCTCTTTAGAAGCGCAAGAAAACTCTACGTCGATAAAGCTCTATTTGGAACCGATCGGATAAAATAGGTTTGATTAAGAGCGTTTTTATAAGTTATGAATCCGAATACTATTGTATTTTTAGCCGATTTGAAATGGTTTTGTCGACATAACTCGGTTCCTATTAGTTTTAGAGGGCTGGAAATGGTCTCGTTGAAAGCGCAAGAAATTCTACGTCGATTAAGCTATATTTGGACCCGATCGGATGAAATCAGACCGATTTAGAGCGTTTTTAAATTTTATGAATCCGAATATTATTGTATTTTTAGCCGATCTCAAATCGTTTTTTCACCATTTCTCGGCCGCTATTAGATTTAGAGGGCTGGAAATGGTCTCGATGGAAGCGCAAGGAAATTCTACGTCGATTAAGCTATATTTGGACCCGATCGGATGAAATCAAACCGATTTAGGGCGTTTTTAAATTTTATGAATCCGAATATTATTGTATTTTTAGCCGATTTGAAATCGTTTTTTCGACATAACTCGGTTTCTATTAGATTTAGAGGGCTGGAAATGGTCTCGTTAGAAGCGCAAGGAAATTCTACGTCGATTAAGCTCTATTTGGACCCGATCGGATAAAATAGGTTTGATTAAGAGCGTTTTTATATGTTATGAATCCGAATATTATTGTATTTTTAGCCGATCTCAAATAGTTTTTTCGACATAACTCGGTTTCTATTAGATTTAGAGGGCTGGAAATGGTCTCGTTAGAAGCGCCAGGAAATTCTACGTCGATTAAGTTATATTTGGACCAGATCGGATGAAATCGGACCGATTAAGGGCGTTTTAAAATAATATGAATACGAATATTATTGTATTTTTAGCCGATCTCAAATCGTTTTTTCTCCATTACTCGGCCGCTATTAGATTTAGAGGGATGGAAATGGTCTCGTTAGAAGCGCAAGAAAATTCTACGTCGATAAAGCTCTATTTGGAACCGATCGGATAAAATAGGTTTGATTAAGAGCGTTCTTATAAGTTATGAATCCGAATATTATTGTATTTTTAGCCGATTTGAAATCATTTTTTCGACATAAGTCGGTTCCTATTTGATTTAGAGGGCTGAAAATGGTCTCGTTAGAAGCGCAAGGAAATTCTACGTCGATTAAGTTTTATTTGGACTAGATCGGATGAAATCGGACCAATAAAGAGCGATTTTATATGTTATGAATCCGAATATTATTGTATTTTTAGCCGATTTGAAATCGTTTTTTCACCATTACTCGGCCGCTATTAGATTTAGAGGGCTGGAAATGGTCTCGATGGAAGCGCAAGGAAATTCTACGTCGATTTAGTTCTATTTGGACCCGATCGGATGAAATCAAACCGATTTAGGGCGTTTATAAATTTTATGAATCCGAATATTATTGTATTTTTAGCCGATTTGAAATCGCTTTTTCTACATAACTCGGTTTCTATTAGATTTAGAGGGCTGGAAATGGTCTCGTTAGAAGCGCAAGGAAATTCTACGTCGATTAAGCTCTATTTGGACCCGATCGGATAAAATAGGTTTGATTAAGAGCGTTATTAAATTTTATGAATCCGAATATTATTGTATTTTTAGCCGATTTGAAATGGTTTTGTCGACATAACTCGGTTCCTATTAGTTTTAGAGGGCTGGAAATGGTGTCATTGAAAGCGCAAGAAATTCTACGTCGATTAAGCTATATTTGGACCCGATCGGATGAAATCAGACCGATTTAGAGCGTTTTTAAATTTTATGAATCCGAATATTATTGTATTTTTAGCCGATCTCAAATCGTTTTTTAACCATTTCTCGGCCGCTATTAGATTTAGAGGGCTGGAAATGGTCTCGATGGAAGCGCAAGGAAATTTTACGTCGATTAAGCTCTGTTTGGAACCGATCGGATAAAATAGGTTTGATTAAGAGCGTTTTTAAATTTTATGAATCCGAATATTATTGTATTTTTAGCCGATTTGAAATCGTTTTTTCGACATAACTCTGTTTCTATTAGATTTAGAGGGCTGGAAATGGTCTCATTGGAACCGAAAAAAAATTCTACGTCGATAAAGCTCTATTTGGAACCGATCGGATAAAATAGGTTTGATTAAGAGCGTTTTTATAAGTTATGAATCCGAATACTATTGTATTTTTAGCCGATTTGAAATGGTTTTGTCGACATAACTCGGTTCCTATTAGTTTTAGAGAGCTGGAAATGGTGTCATTGAAAGCGCAAGAAATTCTACGTCGATTAAGCTATATTTGGACCCGATTGGATGAAATCAGACCGATTAAGAGCGTTTTTAAATTTTATGAATCCGAATATTATTGTATTTTTAGCCGATCTCAAATAGTTTTTTAACCATTTCTCGGCCGCTATTAGATTTAGAGGGCTGGAAATGGTCTCGATGGAAGCGCAAGGAAATTTTACGTCGATTAAGCTCTGTTTGGAACCGATCGGATAAAATAGGTTTGATTAAGAGCGTTTTTATAAGTTATGAATCCGAATAGTATTGTATTTTTAGCCGATTTGAAATGGTTTTGTCGACATAACTCGGTTCCTATTAGTTTTAGAGGGCTGGAAATGGTCTCGTTGAAAGCGCAAGAAATTCTACGTCGATTAAGCTATATTTGGACCCGATCGGATGAAATCAGACCGATTTAGAGCGTTTTTAAATTTTATGAATCCGAATATTATTGTATTTTTAGCCGATCTCAAATCGTTTTTTCACTATTTCTCGGCCGCTATTAGATTTAGAGGGCTGGAAATGGTCTCGATGAAAGCGCAAGGAAATTCTACGTCGATTAAGCTATATTTGGACCCGATCGGATGAAATCAAACCGATTTAGGGCGTTTTTAAATTTTATGAATCCGAATATTATTGTATTTTTAGCCGATTTGAAATCGTTTTTTCGACATAACTCGGTTTCTATTAGATTTAGAGGGCTGGAAATGGTCTCGTTAGAAGCGCAAGGAAATTCTACGTCGATTAAGCTCTATTTGGACCCGATCGGATAAAATAGGTTTGATTAAGAGCGTTTTTATATGTTATGAATCCGAATATTATTGTATTTTTAGCCGATTTGAAATCGTTTTTTCTACATAACTCGGTTTCTATTAGATTTAGAGGGCTGGAAATGGTCTCGATGGAAGCGCAAGGAAATTCTACGTCGATTAAGCTATATTTGGACCCGATCGGATGAAATCAAACCGATTTAGGGCGTTTTTAAATTTTATGAATCCGAATATTATTGTATTTTTAGCCGATTTGAAATGGTTTTGTCGACATAACTCGGTTCCTATTAGTTTTAGAGGGCTGGAAATGGTCTCGTTGAAAGCGCAAGAAATTCTACGTCGATTAAGCTATATTTGGACCCGATCGGATGAAATCAGACCGATTTAGAGCGTTTTTAAATTTTATGAATCCGAATATTATTGTATTTTTAGCCGATCTCAAATCGTTTTTTCACCATTTCTCGGCCGCTATTAGATTTAGAGGGCTGGAAATGGTCTCGATGAAAGCGCAAGGAAATTCTACGTCGATTAAGCTATATTTGGACCCGATCGGATGAAATCAAACCGATTTAGGGCGTTTTTAAATTTTATGAATCCGAATATTATTGTATTTTTAGCCGATTTGAAATGGTTTTGTCGACATAACTCGGTTCCTATTAGTTTTAGAGGGCTGGAAATGGTGTCATTGAAAGCGCAAGAAATTCTACGTCGATTAAGCTATATTTGGACCCGATCGGATGAAATCAGACCGATTTAGAGCGTTTTTAAATTTTATGAATCCGAATATTATTGTATTTTTAGCCGATCTCAAATCGTTTTTTAACCATTTCTCGGCCGCTATTAGATTTAGAGGGCTGGAAATGGTCTCGATGGAAGCGCAAGGAAATTTTACGTCGATTAAGCTCTGTTTGGAACCGATCGGATAAAATAGGTTTGATTAAGAGCGTTTTTAAATTTTATGAATCCGAATATTATTGTATTTTTAGCCGATTTGAAATTGTTTTTTCGACATAACTCGGTTTCTATTAAATTTAGAGGGCTGGAAATGGTCTCATTGGAACCGAAAAAAAATTCTACGTCGATAAAGCTCTATTTGGAACCGATCGGATAAAATAGGTTTGATTAAGAGCGTTTTTATAAGTTATGAATCCGAATACTATTGTATTTTTAGCCGATTTGAAATGGTTTTGTCGACATAACTCGGTTCCTATTAGTTTTAGAGGGCTGGAAATGGTGTCATTGAAAGCGCAAGAAATTCTACGTCGATTAAGCTATATTTGGACCCGATCGGATGAAATCAGACCGATTTAGAGCGTTTTTAAATTTTATGAATCCGAATATTATTGTATTTTTAGCCGATCTCAAATCGTTTTTTAACCATTTCTCGGCCGCTATTAGATTTAGAGGGCTGGAAATGGTCTCGATGGAAGCGCAAGGAAATTTTACGTCGATTAAGCTCTGTTTGGAACCGATCGGATAAAATAGGTTTGATTAAGAGCGTTTTTATAAGTTATGAATCCGAATAGTATTGTATTTTTAGCCGATTTGAAATGGTTTTGTCGACATAACTCGGTTCCTATTAGTTTTAGAGGGCTGGAAATGATCTCGTTGAAAGCGCAAGAAATTCTACGTCGATTAAGCTATATTTGGACCCGATCGGATGAAATCAGACCGATTTAGAGCGTTTTTAAATTTTATGAATCCGAATATTATTGTATTTTTAGCCGATCTCAAATCGTTTTTTCACCATTTCTCGGCCGCTATTAGATTTAGAGGGCTGGAAATGGTCTCGTTGAAAGCGCAAGGAAATTCTACGTCGATTAAGCTATATTTGGACCCGATCGGATGAAATCAAACCGATTTAGGGCGTTTTTAAATTTTATGAATCCGAATATTATTGTATTTTTAGCCGATTTGAAATCGTTTTTTCGACATAACTCGGTTCCTATTAGTTTTAGAGGGCTGGAAATGGTGTCATTGAAAGCGCAAGAAATTCTACGTCGATTAAGCTATATTTGGACCCGATCGGATGAAATCAGACCGATTTAGAGCGTTTTTAAATTTTATGAATCCGAATATTATTGTATTTTTAGCCGATCTCAAATCGTTTTTTAACCATTTCTCGGCCGCTATTAGATTTAGAGGGCTGGAAATGGTCTCGATGGAAGCGCAAGGAAATTTTACGTCGATTAAGCTCTGTTTGGAACCGATCGGATAAAATAGGTTTGATTAAGAGCGTTTTTAAATTTTATGAATCCGAATATTATTGTATTTTTAGCCGATTTGAAATTGTTTTTTCGACATAACTCGGTTTCTATTAGATTTAGAGGGCTGGAAATGGTCTCATTGGAACCGAAAAAAAATTCTACGTCGATAAAGCTCTATTTGGAACCGATCGGATAAAATAGGTTTGATTAAGAGCGTTTTTATAAGTTATGAATCCGAATACTATTGTATTTTTAGCCGATTTGAAATGGTTTTGTCGACATAACTCGGTTCCTATTAGTTTTAGAGGGCTGGAAATGGTGTCATTGAAAGCGCAAGAAATTCTACGTCGATAAAGCTATATTTGGACCCGATCGGATGAAATCAGACCGATTTAGAGCGTTTTTAAATTTTATGAATCCGAATATTATTGTATTTTTAGCCGATCTCAAATCGTTTTTTCACTATTTCTCGGCCGCTATTAGATTTAGAGGGCTGGAAATGGTCTCGATGAAAGCGCAAGGAAATTCTACGTCGATTAAGCTATATTTGGACCCGATCGGATGAAATCAAACCGATTTAGGGCGTTTTTAAATTTTATGAATCCGAATATTATTGTATTTTTAGCCGATTTGAAATCGTTTTTTCGACATAACTCGGTTTCTATTAGATTTAGAGGGCTGGAAATGGTCTCGTTAGAAGCGCAAGGAAATTCTACGTCGATTAAGCTCTATTTGGACCCGATCGGATAAAATAGGTTTGATTAAGAGCGTTTTTATATGTTATGAATCCGAATATTATTGTATTTTTAGCCGATTTGAAATCGTTTTTTCTACATAACTCGGTTTCTATTAGATTTAGAGGGCTGGAAATGGTCTCGATGGAAGCGCAAGGAAATTTTACGTCGATTAAGCTCTGTTTGGAACCGATCGGATAAAATAGGTTTGATTAAGAGCGTTTTTATAAGTTATGAATCCGTATAGTATTGTATTTTTAGCCGATTTGAAATGGTTTTGTCGACATAACTCGGTTCCTATTAGTTTTAGAGGGCTGGAAATGGTCTCGTTGAAAGCGCAAGAAATTCTACGTCGATTAAGCTATATTTGGACCCGATCGGATGAAATCAGACCGATTTAGAGCGTTTTTAAATTTTATGAATCCGAATATTATTGTATTTTTAGCCGATCTCAAATCGTTTTTTCACCATTTCTCGGCCGCTATTAGATTTAGAGGGCTGGAAATGGTCTCGATGAAAGCGCAAGGAAATTCTACGTCGATTAAGCTATATTTGGACCCGATCGGATGAAATCAAACCGATTTAGGGCGTTTTTAAATTTTATGAATCCGAATATTATTGTATTTTTAGCCGATTTGAAATGGTTTTGTCGACATAACTCGGTTCCTATTAGTTTTAGAGGGCTGGAAATGGTGTCATTGAAAGCGCAAGAAATTCTACGTCGATTAAGCTATATTTGGACCCGATCGGATGAAATCAGACCGATTTAGAGCGTTTTTAAATTTTATGAATCCGAATATTATTGTATTTTTAGCCGATCTCAAATCGTTTTTTAACCATTTCTCGGCCGCTATTAGATTTAGAGGGCTGGAAATGGTCTCGATGAAAGCGCAAGGAAATTCTACGTCGATTAAGCTATATTTGGACCCGATCGGATGAAATCAAACCGATTTAGGGCGTTTTTAAATTTTATGAATCCGAATATTATTGTATTTTTAGCCGATTTGAAATCGTTTTTTCGACATAACTCGGTTTCTATTAGATTTAGAGGGCTGGAAATGGTCTCGTTAGAAGCGCAAGGAAATTCTACGTCGATTAAGCTCTATTTGGACCCGATCGGATAAAATAGGTTTGATTAAGAGCGTTTTTATATGTTATGAATCCGAATATTATTGTATTTTTAGCCGATTTGAAATCGTTTTTTCTACATAACTCGGTTTCTATTAGATTTAGAGGGCTGGAAATGGTCTCGATGGAAGCGCAAGGAAATTTTACGTCGATTAAGCTCTGTTTGGAACCGATCGGATAAAATAGGTTTGATTAAGAGCGTTTTTATAAGTTATGAATCCGAATAGTATTGTATTTTTAGCCGATTTGAAATGGTTTTGTCGACATAACTCGGTTCCTATTAGTTTTAGAGGGCTGGAAATGGTCTCGTTGAAAGCGCAAGAAATTCTACGTCGATTAAGCTATATTTGGACCCGATCGGATGAAATCAGACCGATTTAGAGCGTTTTTAAATTTTATGAATCCGAATATTATTGTATTTTTAGCCGATCTCAAATCGTTTTTTCACCATTTCTCGGCCGCTATTAGATTTAGAGGGCTGGAAATGGTCTCGATGAAAGCGCAAGGAAATTCTACGTCGATTAAGCTATATTTGGACCCGATCGGATGAAATCAAACCGATTTAGGGCGTTTTTAAATTTTATGAATCCGAATATTATTGTATTTTTAGCCGATTTGAAATGGTTTTGTCGACATAACTCGGTTCCTATTAGTTTTAGAGGGCTGGAAATGGTGTCATTGAAAGCGCAAGAAATTCTACGTCGATTAAGCTATATTTGGACCCGATCGGATGAAATCAGACCGATTTAGAGCGTTTTTAAATTTTATGAATCCGAATATTATTGTATTTTTAGCCGATCTCAAATCGTTTTTTAACCATTTCTCGGCCGCTATTAGATTTAGAGGGCTGGAAATGGTCTCGATGGAAGCGCAAGGAAATTCTACGTCGATTAAGCTATATTTGGACCCGATCGGATAAAATAGGACCAATTAAGAGCGATTTTATATGTTATGAATCCGAATATTATTGTATTTTTAGCCGATTTGAAATCGTTTTTTCGACATAACTCGGTTCCTATTAGATTTAAAAGGAATGGAAATGGTCTCTTTAGAAGCGCAAGAAAACTCTACGTCGATAAAGCTCTATTTGGAACCGATCGGATAAAATAGGTTTGATTAAGAGCGTTTTTATAAGTTATGAATCCGAATACTATTGTATTTTTAGCCGATTTGAAATGGTTTTGTCGACATAACTCGGTTCCTATTAGTTTTAGAGGGCTGGAAATGGTCTCGTTGAAAGCGCAAGAAATTCTACGTCGATTAAGCTATATTTGGACCAGATCGGATGAAATCGGACCGATTAAGGGCGTTTTAAAATAATATGAATACGAATATTATTGTATTTTTAGCCGATCTCAAATCGTTTTTTCTCCATTACTCGGCCGCTATTAGATTTAGAGGGCTGAAAATGGTCTCGATGGAAGCGCAAGGAAATTCTACGTCGATTAAGCTATATTTGGACCCGATCGGATGAAATCAAACCGATTTAGGGCGTTTTTAAATTTTATGAATCCGAATATTATTGTATTTTTAGCCGATTTGAAATTGTTTTTTCAACATAACTCGGTTCCTATTTGATTTAGAGGGCTGGAAATGGTCTCATTGGAACCGCAAAGAAATTCTACGTCGATTTAGTTCTATTTGGACCCGATCGGATGAAATCAAACCGATTTAGGGCGTTTATAAATTTTATGAATCCGAATATTATTGTATTTTTAGCCGATTTGAAATCGCTTTTTCTACATAACTCGGTTTCTATTAGATTTAGAGGGCTGGAAATGGTCTCGTTAGAAGCGCAAGGAAATTCTACGTCGATTAAGCTCTATTTGGACCCGATCGGATAAAATAGGTTTGATTAAGAGCGTTATTAAATTTTATGAATCCGAATATTATTGTATTTTTAGCCGATTTGAAATGGTTTTGTCGACATAACTCGGTTCCTATTAGTTTTAGAGGGCTGGAAATGGTGTCATTGAAAGCGCAAGAAATTCTACGTCGATTAAGCTATATTTGGACCCGATCGGATGAAATCAGACCGATTTAGAGCGTTTTTAAATTTTATGAATCCGAATATTATTGTATTTTTAGCCGATCTCAAATCGTTTTTTAACCATTTCTCGGCCGCTATTAGATTTAGAGGGCTGGAAATGGTCTCGATGGAAGCGCAAGGAAATTTTACGTCGATTAAGCTCTGTTTGGAACCGATCGGATAAAATAGGTTTGATTAAGAGCGTTTTTAAATTTTATGAATCCGAATATTATTGTATTTTTAGCCGATTTGAAATCGTTTTTTCGACATAACTCGGTTTCTATTAGATTTAGAGGGCTGGAAATGGTCTCATTGGAACCGAAAAAAAATTCTACGTCGATAAAGCTCTATTTGGAACCGATCGGATAAAATAGGTTTGATTAAGAGCGTTTTTATAAGTTATGAATCCGAATACTATTGTATTTTTAGCCGATTTGAAATGGTTTTGTCGACATAACTCGGTTCCTATTAGTTTTAGAGGGCTGGAAATGGTGTCATTGAAAGCGCAAGAAATTCTACGTCGATTAAGCTATATTTGGACCCGATTGGATGAAATCAGACCGATTAAGAGCGTTTTTAAATTTTATGAATCCGAATATTATTGTATTTTTAGCCGATCTCAAATAGTTTTTTAACCATTTCTCGGCCGCTATTAGATTTAGAGGGCTGGAAATGGTCTCGATGGAAGCGCAAGGAAATTTTACGTCGATTAAGCTCTGTTTGGAACCGATCGGATAAAATAGGTTTGATTAAGAGCGTTTTTATAAGTTATGAATCCGAATAGTATTGTATTTTTAGCCGATTTGAAATGGTTTTGTCGACATAACTCGGTTCCTATTAGTTTTAGAGGGCTGGAAATGGTCTCGTTGAAAGCGCAAGAAATTCTACGTCGATTAAGCTATATTTGGACCCGATCGGATGAAATCAGACCGATTTAGAGCGTTTTTAAATTTTATGAATCCGAATATTATTGTATTTTTAGCCGATCTCAAATCGTTTTTTCACTATTTCTCGGCCGCTATTAGATTTAGAGGGCTGGAAATGGTCTCGATGAAAGCGCAAGGAAATTCTACGTCGATTAAGCTATATTTGGACCCGATCGGATGAAATCAAACCGATTTAGGGCGTTTTTAAATTTTATGAATCCGAATATTATTGTATTTTTAGCCGATTTGAAATCGTTTTTTCGACATAACTCGGTTTCTATTAGATTTAGAGGGCTGGAAATGGTCTCGTTAGAAGCGCAAGGAAATTCTACGTCGATTAAGCTCTATTTGGACCCGATCGGATAAAATAGGTTTGATTAAGAGCGTTTTTATATGTTATGAATCCGAATATTATTGTATTTTTAGCCGATTTGAAATCGTTTTTTCTACATAACTCGGTTTCTATTAGATTTAGAGGGCTGGAAATGGTCTCGATGGAAGCGCAAGGAAATTCTACGTCGATTAAGCTATATTTGGACCCGATCGGATGAAATCAAACCGATTTAGGGCGTTTTTAAATTTTATGAATCCGAATATTATTGTATTTTTAGCCGATTTGAAATTGTTTTTTCAACATAACTCGGTTCCTATTTGATTTAGAGGGCTGGAAATGGTCTCATTGGAACCGCAAAGAAATTCTACGTCGATTTAGTTCTATTTGGACCCGATCGGATGAAATCAAACCGATTTAGGGCGTTTATAAATTTTATGAATCCGAATATTATTGTATTTTTAGCCGATTTGAAATCGCTTTTTCTACATAACTCGGTTTCTATTAGATTTAGAGGGCTGGAAATGGTCTCGTTAGAAGCGCAAGGAAATTCTACGTCGATTAAGCTCTATTTGGACCCGATCGGATAAAATAGGTTTGATTAAGAGCGTTATTAAATTTTATGAATCCGAATATTATTGTATTTTTAGCCGATTTGAAATGGTTTTTTCTACATAACTCGGTTTCTATTAGATTTAGAGGGCTGGAAATGGTCTCGATGGAAGCGCAAGGAAATTTTACGTCGATTAAGCTCTGTTTGGAACCGATCGGATAAAATAGGTTTGATTAAGAGCGTTTTTATAAGTTATGAATCCGAATAGTATTGTATTTTTAGCCGATTTGAAATGGTTTTGTCGACATAACTCGGTTCCTATTAGTTTTAGAGGGCTGGAAATGGTCTCGTTGAAAGCGCAAGAAATTCTACGTCGATTAAGCTATATTTGGACCCGATCGGATGAAATCAGACCGATTTAGAGCGTTTTTAAATTTTATGAATCCGAATATTATTGTATTTTTAGCCGATCTCAAATCGTTTTTTCACCATTTCTCGGCCGCTATTAGATTTAGAGGGCTGGAAATGGTCTCGATGAAAGCGCAAGGAAATTCTACGTCGATTAAGCTATATTTGGACCCGATCGGATGAAATCAAACCGATTTAGGGCGTTTTTAAATTTTATGAATCCGAATATTATTGTATTTTTAGCCGATTTGAAATGGTTTTGTCGACATAACTCGGTTCCTATTAGTTTTAGAGGGCTGGAAATGGTGTCATTGAAAGCGCAAGAAATTCTACGTCGATTAAGCTATATTTGGACCCGATCGGATGAAATCAGACCGATTTAGAGCGTTTTTAAATTTTATGAATCCGAATATTATTGTATTTTTAGCCGATCTCAAATCGTTTTTTAACCATTTCTCGGCCGCTATTAGATTTAGAGGGCTGGAAATGGTCTCGATGGAAGCGCAAGGAAATTCTACGTCGATTAAGCTATATTTGGACCCGATCGGATAAAATAGGACCAATTAAGAGCGATTTTATATGTTATGAATCCGAATATTATTGTATTTTTAGCCGATTTGAAATCGTTTTTTCGACATAACTCGGTTCCTATTAGATTTAAAAGGAATGGAAATGGTCTCTTTAGAAGCGCAAGAAAACTCTACGTCGATAAAGCTCTATTTGGAACCGATCGGATAAAATAGGTTTGATTAAGAGCGTTTTTATAAGTTATGAATCCGAATACTATTGTATTTTTAGCCGATTTGAAATGGTTTTGTCGACATAACTCGGTTCCTATTAGTTTTAGAGGGCTGGAAATGGTCTCGTTGAAAGCGCAAGAAATTCTACGTCGATTAAGCTATATTTGGACCCGATCGGATGAAATCAGACCGATTTAGAGCGTTTTTAAATTTTATGAATCCGAATATTATTGTATTTTTAGCCGATCTCAAATCGTTTTTTCACCATTTCTCGGCCGCTATTAGATTTAGAGGGCTGGAAATGGTCTCGATGGAAGCGCAAGGAAATTCTACGTCGATTAAGCTATATTTGGACCCGATCGGATGAAATCAAACCGATTTAGGGCGTTTTTAAATTTTATGAATCCGAATATTATTGTATTTTTAGCCGATTTGAAATCGTTTTTTCGACATAACTCGGTTTCTATTAGATTTAGAGGGCTGGAAATGGTCTCGTTAGAAGCGCAAGGAAATTCTACGTCGATTAAGCTCTATTTGGACCCGATCGGATAAAATAGGTTTGATTAAGAGCGTTTTTATATGTTATGAATCCGAATATTATTGTATTTTTAGCCGATCTCAAATAGTTTTTTCGACATAACTCGGTTTCTATTAGATTTAGAGGGCTGGAAATGGTCTCGTTAGAAGCGCCAGGAAATTCTACGTCGATTAAGTTATATTTGGACCAGATCGGATGAAATCGGACCGATTAAGGGCGTTTTAAAATAATATGAATACGAATATTATTGTATTTTTAGCCGATCTCAAATCGTTTTTTCTCCATTACTCGGCCGCTATTAGATTTAGAGGGATGGAAATGGTCTCGTTAGAAGCGCAAGAAAATTCTACGTCGATAAAGCTCTATTTGGAACCGATCGGATAAAATAGGTTTGATTAAGAGCGTTCTTATAAGTTATGAATCCGAATATTATTGTATTTTTAGCCGATTTGAAATCATTTTTTCGACATAAGTCGGTTCCTATTTGATTTAGAGGGCTGAAAATGGTCTCGTTAGAAGCGCAAGGAAATTCTACGTCGATTAAGTTTTATTTGGACTAGATCGGATGAAATCGGACCAATAAAGAGCGATTTTATATGTTATGAATCCGAATATTATTGTATTTTTAGCCGATTTGAAATCGTTTTTTCACCATTACTCGGCCGCTATTAGATTTAGAGGGCTGGAAATGGTCTCGATGGAAGCGCAAGGAAATTCTACGTCGATTTAGTTCTATTTGGACCCGATCGGATGAAATCAAACCGATTTAGGGCGTTTATAAATTTTATGAATCCGAATATTATTGTATTTTTAGCCGATTTGAAATCGCTTTTTCTACATAACTCGGTTTCTATTAGATTTAGAGGGCTGGAAATGGTCTCGTTAGAAGCGCAAGGAAATTCTACGTCGATTAAGCTCTATTTGGACCCGATCGGATAAAATAGGTTTGATTAAGAGCGTTATTAAATTTTATGAATCCGAATATTATTGTATTTTTAGCCGATTTGAAATGGTTTTGTCGACATAACTCGGTTCCTATTAGTTTTAGAGGGCTGGAAATGGTGTCATTGAAAGCGCAAGAAATTCTACGTCGATTAAGCTATATTTGGACCCGATCGGATGAAATCAGACCGATTTAGAGCGTTTTTAAATTTTATGAATCCGAATATTATTGTATTTTTAGCCGATCTCAAATCGTTTTTTAACCATTTCTCGGCCGCTATTAGATTTAGAGGGCTGGAAATGGTCTCGATGGAAGCGCAAGGAAATTTTACGTCGATTAAGCTCTGTTTGGAACCGATCGGATAAAATAGGTTTGATTAAGAGCGTTTTTAAATTTTATGAATCCGAATATTATTGTATTTTTAGCCGATTTGAAATCGTTTTTTCGACATAACTCTGTTTCTATTAGATTTAGAGGGCTGGAAATGGTCTCATTGGAACCGAAAAAAAATTCTACGTCGATAAAGCTCTATTTGGAACCGATCGGATAAAATAGGTTTGATTAAGAGCGTTTTTATAAGTTATGAATCCGAATACTATTGTATTTTTAGCCGATTTGAAATGGTTTTGTCGACATAACTCGGTTCCTATTAGTTTTAGAGAGCTGGAAATGGTGTCATTGAAAGCGCAAGAAATTCTACGTCGATTAAGCTATATTTGGACCCGATTGGATGAAATCAGACCGATTAAGAGCGTTTTTAAATTTTATGAATCCGAATATTATTGTATTTTTAGCCGATCTCAAATAGTTTTTTAACCATTTCTCGGCCGCTATTAGATTTAGAGGGCTGGAAATGGTCTCGATGGAAGCGCAAGGAAATTTTACGTCGATTAAGCTCTGTTTGGAACCGATCGGATAAAATAGGTTTGATTAAGAGCGTTTTTATAAGTTATGAATCCGAATAGTATTGTATTTTTAGCCGATTTGAAATGGTTTTGTCGACATAACTCGGTTCCTATTAGTTTTAGAGGGCTGGAAATGGTCTCGTTGAAAGCGCAAGAAATTCTACGTCGATTAAGCTATATTTGGACCCGATCGGATGAAATCAGACCGATTTAGAGCGTTTTTAAATTTTATGAATCCGAATATTATTGTATTTTTAGCCGATCTCAAATCGTTTTTTCACTATTTCTCGGCCGCTATTAGATTTAGAGGGCTGGAAATGGTCTCGATGAAAGCGCAAGGAAATTCTACGTCGATTAAGCTATATTTGGACCCGATCGGATGAAATCAAACCGATTTAGGGCGTTTTTAAATTTTATGAATCCGAATATTATTGTATTTTTAGCCGATTTGAAATCGTTTTTTCGACATAACTCGGTTTCTATTAGATTTAGAGGGCTGGAAATGGTCTCGTTAGAAGCGCAAGGAAATTCTACGTCGATTAAGCTCTATTTGGACCCGATCGGATAAAATAGGTTTGATTAAGAGCGTTTTTATATGTTATGAATCCGAATATTATTGTATTTTTAGCCGATTTGAAATCGTTTTTTCTACATAACTCGGTTTCTATTAGATTTAGAGGGCTGGAAATGGTCTCGATGGAAGCGCAAGGAAATTTTACGTCGATTAAGCTCTGTTTGGAACCGATCGGATAAAATTGGTTTGATTAAGAGCGTTTTTATAAGTTATGAATCCGAATAGTATTGTATTTTTAGCCGATTTGAAATGGTTTTGTCGACATAACTCGGTTCCTATTAGTTTTAGAGGGCTGGAAATGGTCTCGTTGAAAGCGCAAGAAATTCTACGTCGATTAAGCTATATTTGGACCCGATCGGATGAAATCAGACCGATTTAGAGCGTTTTTAAATTTTATGAATCCGAATATTATTGTATTTTTAGCCGATCTCAAATCGTTTTTTCACCATTTCTCGGCCGCTATTAGATTTAGAGGGCTGGAAATGGTCTCGATGAAAGCGCAAGGAAATTCTACGTCGATTAAGCTATATTTGGACCCGATCGGATGAAATCAAACCGATTTAGGGCGTTTTTAAATTTTATGAATCCGAATATTATTGTATTTTTAGCCGATTTGAAATGGTTTTGTCGACATAACTCGGTTCCTATTAGTTTTAGAGGGCTGGAAATGGTGTCATTGAAAGCGCAAGAAATTCTACGTCGATTAAGCTATATTTGGACCCGATCGGATGAAATCAGACCGATTTAGAGCGTTTTTAAATTTTATGAATCCGAATATTATTGTATTTTTAGCCGATCTCAAATCGTTTTTTAACCATTTCTCGGCCGCTATTAGATTTAGAGGGCTGGAAATGGTCTCGATGGAAGCGCAAGGAAATTTTACGTCGATTAAGCTCTGTTTGGAACCGATCGGATAAAATAGGTTTGATTAAGAGCGTTTTTAAATTTTATGAATCCGAATATTATTGTATTTTTAGCCGATTTGAAATTGTTTTTTCGACATAACTCGGTTTCTATTAAATTTAGAGGGCTGGAAATGGTCTCATTGGAACCGAAAAAAAATTCTACGTCGATAAAGCTCTATTTGGAACCGATCGGATAAAATAGGTTTGATTAAGAGCGTTTTTATAAGTTATGAATCCGAATACTATTGTATTTTTAGCCGATTTGAAATGGTTTTGTCGACATAACTCGGTTCCTATTAGTTTTAGAGGGCTGGAAATGGTGTCATTGAAAGCGCAAGAAATTCTACGTCGATTAAGCTATATTTGGACCCGATCGGATGAAATCAGACCGATTTAGAGCGTTTTTAAATTTTATGAATCCGAATATTATTGTATTTTTAGCCGATCTCAAATCGTTTTTTAACCATTTCTCGGCCGCTATTAGATTTAGAGGGCTGGAAATGGTCTCGATGGAAGCGCAAGGAAATTTTACGTCGATTAAGCTCTGTTTGGAACCGATCGGATAAAATAGGTTTGATTAAGAGCGTTTTTATAAGTTATGAATCCGAATAGTATTGTATTTTTAGCCGATTTGAAATGGTTTTGTCGACATAACTCGGTTCCTATTAGTTTTAGAGGGCTGGAAATGATCTCGTTGAAAGCGCAAGAAATTCTACGTCGATTAAGCTATATTTGGACCCGATCGGATGAAATCAGACCGATTTAGAGCGTTTTTAAATTTTATGAATCCGAATATTATTGTATTTTTAGCCGATCTCAAATCGTTTTTTCACCATTTCTCGGCCGCTATTAGATTTAGAGGGCTGGAAATGGTCTCGTTGAAAGCGCAAGGAAATTCTACGTCGATTAAGCTATATTTGGACCCGATCGGATGAAATCAAACCGATTTAGGGCGTTTTTAAATTTTATGAATCCGAATATTATTGTATTTTTAGCCGATTTGAAATCGTTTTTTCGACATAACTCGGTTCCTATTAGTTTTAGAGGGCTGGAAATGGTGTCATTGAAAGCGCAAGAAATTCTACGTCGATTAAGCTATATTTGGACCCGATCGGATGAAATCAGACCGATTTAGAGCGTTTTTAAATTTTATGAATCCGAATATTATTGTATTTTTAGCCGATCTCAAATCGTTTTTTAACCATTTCTCGGCCGCTATTAGATTTAGAGGGCTGGAAATGGTCTCGATGGAAGCGCAAGGAAATTTTACGTCGATTAAGCTCTGTTTGGAACCGATCGGATAAAATAGGTTTGATTAAGAGCGTTTTTAAATTTTATGAATCCGAATATTATTGTATTTTTAGCCGATTTGAAATTGTTTTTTCGACATAACTCGGTTTCTATTAGATTTAGAGGGCTGGAAATGGTCTCATTGGAACCGAAAAAAAATTCTACGTCGATAAAGCTCTATTTGGAACCGATCGGATAAAATAGGTTTGATTAAGAGCGTTTTTATAAGTTATGAATCCGAATACTATTGTATTTTTAGCCGATTTGAAATGGTTTTGTCGACATAACTCGGTTCCTATTAGTTTTAGAGGGCTGGAAATGGTGTCATTGAAAGCGCAAGAAATTCTACGTCGATAAAGCTATATTTGGACCCGATCGGATGAAATCAGACCGATTTAGAGCGTTTTTAAATTTTATGAATCCGAATATTATTGTATTTTTAGCCGATCTCAAATCGTTTTTTCACTATTTCTCGGCCGCTATTAGATTTAGAGGGCTGGAAATGGTCTCGATGAAAGCGCAAGGAAATTCTACGTCGATTAAGCTATATTTGGACCCGATCGGATGAAATCAAACCGATTTAGGGCGTTTTTAAATTTTATGAATCCGAATATTATTGTATTTTTAGCCGATTTGAAATCGTTTTTTCGACATAACTCGGTTTCTATTAGATTTAGAGGGCTGGAAATGGTCTCGTTAGAAGCGCAAGGAAATTCTACGTCGATTAAGCTCTATTTGGACCCGATCGGATAAAATAGGTTTGATTAAGAGCGTTTTTATATGTTATGAATCCGAATATTATTGTATTTTTAGCCGATTTGAAATCGTTTTTTCTACATAACTCGGTTTCTATTAGATTTAGAGGGCTGGAAATGGTCTCGATGGAAGCGCAAGGAAATTTTACGTCGATTAAGCTCTGTTTGGAACCGATCGGATAAAATAGGTTTGATTAAGAGCGTTTTTATAAGTTATGAATCCGTATAGTATTGTATTTTTAGCCGATTTGAAATGGTTTTGTCGACATAACTCGGTTCCTATTAGTTTTAGAGGGCTGGAAATGGTCTCGTTGAAAGCGCAAGAAATTCTACGTCGATTAAGCTATATTTGGACCCGATCGGATGAAATCAGACCGATTTAGAGCGTTTTTAAATTTTATGAATCCGAATATTATTGTATTTTTAGCCGATCTCAAATCGTTTTTTCACCATTTCTCGGCCGCTATTAGATTTAGAGGGCTGGAAATGGTCTCGATGAAAGCGCAAGGAAATTCTACGTCGATTAAGCTATATTTGGACCCGATCGGATGAAATCAAACCGATTTAGGGCGTTTTTAAATTTTATGAATCCGAATATTATTGTATTTTTAGCCGATTTGAAATGGTTTTGTCGACATAACTCGGTTCCTATTAGTTTTAGAGGGCTGGAAATGGTGTCATTGAAAGCGCAAGAAATTCTACGTCGATTAAGCTATATTTGGACCCGATCGGATGAAATCAGACCGATTTAGAGCGTTTTTAAATTTTATGAATCCGAATATTATTGTATTTTTAGCCGATCTCAAATCGTTTTTTAACCATTTCTCGGCCGCTATTAGATTTAGAGGGCTGGAAATGGTCTCGATGAAAGCGCAAGGAAATTCTACGTCGATTAAGCTATATTTGGACCCGATCGGATGAAATCAAACCGATTTAGGGCGTTTTTAAATTTTATGAATCCGAATATTATTGTATTTTTAGCCGATTTGAAATCGTTTTTTCGACATAACTCGGTTTCTATTAGATTTAGAGGGCTGGAAATGGTCTCGTTAGAAGCGCAAGGAAATTCTACGTCGATTAAGCTCTATTTGGACCCGATCGGATAAAATAGGTTTGATTAAGAGCGTTTTTATATGTTATGAATCCGAATATTATTGTATTTTTAGCCGATTTGAAATCGTTTTTTCTACATAACTCGGTTTCTATTAGATTTAGAGGGCTGGAAATGGTCTCGATGGAAGCGCAAGGAAATTTTACGTCGATTAAGCTCTGTTTGGAACCGATCGGATAAAATAGGTTTGATTAAGAGCGTTTTTATAAGTTATGAATCCGAATAGTATTGTATTTTTAGCCGATTTGAAATGGTTTTGTCGACATAACTCGGTTCCTATTAGTTTTAGAGGGCTGGAAATGGTCTCGTTGAAAGCGCAAGAAATTCTACGTCGATTAAGCTATATTTGGACCCGATCGGATGAAATCAGACCGATTTAGAGCGTTTTTAAATTTTATGAATCCGAATATTATTGTATTTTTAGCCGATCTCAAATCGTTTTTTCACCATTTCTCGGCCGCTATTAGATTTAGAGGGCTGGAAATGGTCTCGATGAAAGCGCAAGGAAATTCTACGTCGATTAAGCTATATTTGGACCCGATCGGATGAAATCAAACCGATTTAGGGCGTTTTTAAATTTTATGAATCCGAATATTATTGTATTTTTAGCCGATTTGAAATGGTTTTGTCGACATAACTCGGTTCCTATTAGTTTTAGAGGGCTGGAAATGGTGTCATTGAAAGCGCAAGAAATTCTACGTCGATTAAGCTATATTTGGACCCGATCGGATGAAATCAGACCGATTTAGAGCGTTTTTAAATTTTATGAATCCGAATATTATTGTATTTTTAGCCGATCTCAAATCGTTTTTTAACCATTTCTCGGCCGCTATTAGATTTAGAGGGCTGGAAATGGTCTCGATGGAAGCGCAAGGAAATTCTACGTCGATTAAGCTATATTTGGACCCGATCGGATAAAATAGGACCAATTAAGAGCGATTTTATATGTTATGAATCCGAATATTATTGTATTTTTAGCCGATTTGAAATCGTTTTTTCGACATAACTCGGTTCCTATTAGATTTAAAAGGAATGGAAATGGTCTCTTTAGAAGCGCAAGAAAACTCTACGTCGATAAAGCTCTATTTGGAACCGATCGGATAAAATAGGTTTGATTAAGAGCGTTTTTATAAGTTATGAATCCGAATACTATTGTATTTTTAGCCGATTTGAAATGGTTTTGTCGACATAACTCGGTTCCTATTAGTTTTAGAGGGCTGGAAATGGTCTCGTTGAAAGCGCAAGAAATTCTACGTCGATTAAGCTATATTTGGACCAGATCGGATGAAATCGGACCGATTAAGGGCGTTTTAAAATAATATGAATACGAATATTATTGTATTTTTAGCCGATCTCAAATCGTTTTTTCTCCATTACTCGGCCGCTATTAGATTTAGAGGGCTGAAAATGGTCTCGATGGAAGCGCAAGGAAATTCTACGTCGATTAAGCTATATTTGGACCCGATCGGATGAAATCAAACCGATTTAGGGCGTTTTTAAATTTTATGAATCCGAATATTATTGTATTTTTAGCCGATTTGAAATTGTTTTTTCAACATAACTCGGTTCCTATTTGATTTAGAGGGCTGGAAATGGTCTCATTGGAACCGCAAAGAAATTCTACGTCGATTTAGTTCTATTTGGACCCGATCGGATGAAATCAAACCGATTTAGGGCGTTTATAAATTTTATGAATCCGAATATTATTGTATTTTTAGCCGATTTGAAATCGCTTTTTCTACATAACTCGGTTTCTATTAGATTTAGAGGGCTGGAAATGGTCTCGTTAGAAGCGCAAGGAAATTCTACGTCGATTAAGCTCTATTTGGACCCGATCGGATAAAATAGGTTTGATTAAGAGCGTTATTAAATTTTATGAATCCGAATATTATTGTATTTTTAGCCGATTTGAAATGGTTTTGTCGACATAACTCGGTTCCTATTAGTTTTAGAGGGCTGGAAATGGTGTCATTGAAAGCGCAAGAAATTCTACGTCGATTAAGCTATATTTGGACCCGATCGGATGAAATCAGACCGATTTAGAGCGTTTTTAAATTTTATGAATCCGAATATTATTGTATTTTTAGCCGATCTCAAATCGTTTTTTAACCATTTCTCGGCCGCTATTAGATTTAGAGGGCTGGAAATGGTCTCGATGGAAGCGCAAGGAAATTTTACGTCGATTAAGCTCTGTTTGGAACCGATCGGATAAAATAGGTTTGATTAAGAGCGTTTTTAAATTTTATGAATCCGAATATTATTGTATTTTTAGCCGATTTGAAATCGTTTTTTCGACATAACTCGGTTTCTATTAGATTTAGAGGGCTGGAAATGGTCTCATTGGAACCGAAAAAAAATTCTACGTCGATAAAGCTCTATTTGGAACCGATCGGATAAAATAGGTTTGATTAAGAGCGTTTTTATAAGTTATGAATCCGAATACTATTGTATTTTTAGCCGATTTGAAATGGTTTTGTCGACATAACTCGGTTCCTATTAGTTTTAGAGGGCTGGAAATGGTGTCATTGAAAGCGCAAGAAATTCTACGTCGATTAAGCTATATTTGGACCCGATTGGATGAAATCAGACCGATTAAGAGCGTTTTTAAATTTTATGAATCCGAATATTATTGTATTTTTAGCCGATCTCAAATAGTTTTTTAACCATTTCTCGGCCGCTATTAGATTTAGAGGGCTGGAAATGGTCTCGATGGAAGCGCAAGGAAATTTTACGTCGATTAAGCTCTGTTTGGAACCGATCGGATAAAATAGGTTTGATTAAGAGCGTTTTTATAAGTTATGAATCCGAATAGTATTGTATTTTTAGCCGATTTGAAATGGTTTTGTCGACATAACTCGGTTCCTATTAGTTTTAGAGGGCTGGAAATGGTCTCGTTGAAAGCGCAAGAAATTCTACGTCGATTAAGCTATATTTGGACCCGATCGGATGAAATCAGACCGATTTAGAGCGTTTTTAAATTTTATGAATCCGAATATTATTGTATTTTTAGCCGATCTCAAATCGTTTTTTCACTATTTCTCGGCCGCTATTAGATTTAGAGGGCTGGAAATGGTCTCGATGAAAGCGCAAGGAAATTCTACGTCGATTAAGCTATATTTGGACCCGATCGGATGAAATCAAACCGATTTAGGGCGTTTTTAAATTTTATGAATCCGAATATTATTGTATTTTTAGCCGATTTGAAATCGTTTTTTCGACATAACTCGGTTTCTATTAGATTTAGAGGGCTGGAAATGGTCTCGTTAGAAGCGCAAGGAAATTCTACGTCGATTAAGCTCTATTTGGACCCGATCGGATAAAATAGGTTTGATTAAGAGCGTTTTTATATGTTATGAATCCGAATATTATTGTATTTTTAGCCGATTTGAAATCGTTTTTTCTACATAACTCGGTTTCTATTAGATTTAGAGGGCTGGAAATGGTCTCGATGGAAGCGCAAGGAAATTCTACGTCGATTAAGCTATATTTGGACCCGATCGGATGAAATCAAACCGATTTAGGGCGTTTTTAAATTTTATGAATCCGAATATTATTGTATTTTTAGCCGATTTGAAATTGTTTTTTCAACATAACTCGGTTCCTATTTGATTTAGAGGGCTGGAAATGGTCTCATTGGAACCGCAAAGAAATTCTACGTCGATTTAGTTCTATTTGGACCCGATCGGATGAAATCAAACCGATTTAGGGCGTTTATAAATTTTATGAATCCGAATATTATTGTATTTTTAGCCGATTTGAAATCGCTTTTTCTACATAACTCGGTTTCTATTAGATTTAGAGGGCTGGAAATGGTCTCGTTAGAAGCGCAAGGAAATTCTACGTCGATTAAGCTCTATTTGGACCCGATCGGATAAAATAGGTTTGATTAAGAGCGTTATTAAATTTTATGAATCCGAATATTATTGTATTTTTAGCCGATTTGAAATGGTTTTGTCGACATAACTCGGTTCCTATTAGATTTAGAGGGCTGGAAATGGTGTCATTGAAAGCGCAAGAAATTCTACGTCGATTAAGCTATATTTGGACCCGATCGGATGAAATCAGACCGATTTAGAGCGTTTTTAAATTTTATGAATCCGAATATTATTGTATTTTTAGCCGATCTCAAATCGTTTTTTAACCATTTCTCGGCCGCTATTAGATTTAGAGGGCTGGAAATGGTCTCGATGGAAGCGCAAGGAAATTTTACGTCGATTAAGCTCTGTTTGGAACCGATCGGATAAAATAGGTTTGATTAAGAGCGTTTTTAAATTTTATGAATCCGAATATTATTGTATTTTTAGCCGATTTGAAATCGTTTTTTCGACATAACTCGGTTTCTATTAGATTTAGAGGGCTGGAAATGGTCTCATTGGAACCGAAAAAAAATTCTACGTCGATAAAGCTCTATTTGGAACCGATCGGATAAAATAGGTTTGATTAAGAGCGTTTTTATAAGTTATGAATCCGAATACTATTGTATTTTTAGCCGATTTGAAATGGTTTTGTCGACATAACTCGGTTCCTATTAGTTTTAGAGGGCTGGAAATGGTGTCATTGAAAGCGCAAGAAATTCTACGTCGATTAAGCTATATTTGGACCCGATTGGATGAAATCAGACCGATTAAGAGCGTTTTTAAATTTTATGAATCCGAATATTATTGTATTTTTAGCCGATCTCAAATAGTTTTTTAACCATTTCTCGGCCGCTATTAGATTTAGAGGGCTGGAAATGGTCTCGATGGAAGCGCAAGGAAATTTTACGTCGATTAAGCTCTGTTTGGAACCGATCGGATAAAATAGGTTTGATTAAGAGCGTTTTTATAAGTTATGAATCCGAATAGTATTGTATTTTTAGCCGATTTGAAATGGTTTTGTCGACATAACTCGGTTCCTATTAGTTTTAGAGGGCTGGAAATGGTCTCGTTGAAAGCGCAAGAAATTCTACGTCGATTAAGCTATATTTGGACCCGATCGGATGAAATCAGACCGATTTAGAGCGTTTTTAAATTTTATGAATCCGAATATTATTGTATTTTTAGCCGATTTGAAATCGTTTTTTCGACATAACTCGGTTTCTATTAGATTTAGAGGGCTGGAAATGGTCTCGTTAGAAGCGCAAGGAAATTCTACGTCGATTAAGCTCTATTTGGACCCGATCGGATAAAATAGGTTTGATTAAGAGCGTTTTTATATGTTATGAATCCGAATATTATTGTATTTTTAGCCGATTTGAAATCGTTTTTTCTACATAACTCGGTTTCTATTAGATTTAGAGGGCTGGAAATGGTCTCGATGGAAGCGCAAAAAAATTTTACGTCGATTAAGCTCTGTTTGGAACCGATCGGATAAAATTGGTTTGATTAAGAGCGTTTTTATAAGTTATGAATCCGAATAGTATTGTATTTTTAGCCGATTTGAAATGGTTTTGTCGACATAACTCGGTTCCTATTAGTTTTAGAGGGCTGGAAATGGTCTCGTTGAAAGCGCAAGAAATTCTACGTCGATTAAGCTATATTTGGACCCGATCGGATGAAATCAGACCGATTTAGAGCGTTTTTAAATTTTATGAATCCGAATATTATTGTATTTTTAGCCGATCTCAAATCGTTTTTTCACCATTTCTCGGCCGCTATTAGATTTAGAGGGCTGGAAATGGTCTCGATGAAAGCGCAAGGAAATTCTACGTCGATTAAGCTATATTTGGACCCGATCGGATGAAATCAAACCGATTTAGGGCGTTTTTAAATTTTATGAATCCGAATATTATTGTATTTTTAGCCGATTTGAAATGGTTTTGTCGACATAACTCGGTTCCTATTAGTTTTAGAGGGCTGGAAATGGTGTCATTGAAAGCGCAAGAAATTCTACGTCGATTAAGCTATATTTGGACCCGATCGGATGAAATCAGACCGATTTAGACCTTTTTTAAATTTTATGAATCCGAATATTATTGTATTTTTAGCCGATCTCAAATCGTTTTTTAACCATTTCTCGGCCGCTATTAGATTTAGAGGGCTGGAAATGGTCTCGATGGAAGCGCAAGGAAATTTTACGTCGATTAAGCTCTGTTTGGAACCGATCGGATAAAATAGGTTTGATTAAGAGCGTTTTTAAATTTTATGAATCCGAATATTATTGTATTTTTAGCCGATTTGAAATTGTTTTTTCGACATAACTCGGTTTCTATTAAATTTAGAGGGCTGGAAATGGTCTCATTGGAACCGAAAAAAAATTCTACGTCGATAAAGCTCTATTTGGAACCGATCGGATAAAATAGGTTTGATTAAGAGCGTTTTTATAAGTTATGAATCCGAATACTATTGTATTTTTAGCCGATTTGAAATGGTTTTGTCGACATAACTCGGTTCCTATTAGTTTTAGAGGGCTGGAAATGGTGTCATTGAAAGCGCAAGAAATTCTACGTCGATTAAGCTATATTTGGACCCGATCGGATGAAATCAGACCGATTTAGAGCGTTTTTAAATTTTATGAATCCGAATATTATTGTATTTTTAGCCGATCTCAAATCGTTTTTTAACCATTTCTCGGCCGCTATTAGATTTAGAGGGCTGGAAATGGTCTCGATGGAAGCGCAAGGAAATTTTACGTCGATTAAGCTCTGTTTGGAACCGATCGGATAAAATAGGTTTGATTAAGAGCGTTTTTATAAGTTATGAATCCGAATAGTATTGTATTTTTAGCCGATTTGAAATGGTTTTGTCGACATAACTCGGTTCCTATTAGTTTTAGAGGGCTGGAAATGATCTCGTTGAAAGCGCAAGAAATTCTACGTCGATTAAGCTATATTTGGACCCGATCGGATGAAATCAGACCGATTTAGAGCGTTTTTAAATTTTATGAATCCGAATATTATTGTATTTTTAGCCGATCTCAAATCGTTTTTTCACCATTTCTCGGCCGCTATTAGATTTAGAGGGCTGGAAATGGTCTCGTTGAAAGCGCAAGGAAATTCTACGTCGATTAAGCTATATTTGGACCCGATCGGATGAAATCAAACCGATTTAGGGCGTTTTTAAATTTTATGAATCCGAATATTATTGTATTTTTAGCCGATTTGAAATCGTTTTTTCGACATAACTCGGTTCCTATTAGTTTTAGAGGGCTGGAAATGGTGTCATTGAAAGCGCAAGAAATTCTACGTCGATTAAGCTATATTTGGACCCGATCGGATGAAATCAGACCGATTTAGAGCGTTTTTAAATTTTATGAATCCGAATATTATTGTATTTTTAGCCGATCTCAAATCGTTTTTTAACCATTTCTCGGCCGCTATTAGATTTAGAGGGCTGGAAATGGTCTCGATGGAAGCGCAAGGAAATTTTACGTCGATTAAGCTCTGTTTGGAACCGATCGGATAAAATAGGTTTGATTAAGAGCGTTTTTAAATTTTATGAATCCGAATATTATTGTATTTTTAGCCGATTTGAAATTGTTTTTTCGACATAACTCGGTTTCTATTAGATTTAGAGGGCTGGAAATGGTCTCATTGGAACCGAAAAAAAATTCTACGTCGATAAAGCTCTATTTGGAACCGATCGGATAAAATAGGTTTGATTAAGAGCGTTTTTATAAGTTATGAATCCGAATACTATTGTATTTTTAGCCGATTTGAAATGGTTTTGTCGACATAACTCGGTTCCTATTAGTTTTAGAGGGCTGGAAATGGTGTCATTGAAAGCGCAAGAAATTCTACGTCGATAAAGCTATATTTGGACCCGATCGGATGAAATCAGACCGATTTAGAGCGTTTTTAAATTTTATGAATCCGAATATTATTGTATTTTTAGCCGATCTCAAATCGTTTTTTCACTATTTCTCGGCCGCTATTAGATTTAGAGGGCTGGAAATGGTCTCGATGAAAGCGCAAGGAAATTCTACGTCGATTAAGCTATATTTGGACCCGATCGGATGAAATCAAACCGATTTAGGGCGTTTTTAAATTTTATGAATCCGAATATTATTGTATTTTTAGCCGATTTGAAATCGTTTTTTCGACATAACTCGGTTTCTATTAGATTTAGAGGGCTGGAAATGGTCTCGTTAGAAGCGCAAGGAAATTCTACGTCGATTAAGCTCTATTTGGACCCGATCGGATAAAATAGGTTTGATTAAGAGCGTTTTTATATGTTATGAATCCGAATATTATTGTATTTTTAGCCGATTTGAAATCGTTTTTTCTACATAACTCGGTTTCTATTAGATTTAGAGGGCTGGAAATGGTCTCGATGGAAGCGCAAGGAAATTTTACGTCGATTAAGCTCTGTTTGGAACCGATCGGATAAAATAGGTTTGATTAAGAGCGTTTTTATAAGTTATGAATCCGTATAGTATTGTATTTTTAGCCGATTTGAAATGGTTTTGTCGACATAACTCGGTTCCTATTAGTTTTAGAGGGCTGGAAATGGTCTCGTTGAAAGCGCAAGAAATTCTACGTCGATTAAGCTATATTTGGACCCGATCGGATGAAATCAGACCGATTTAGAGCGTTTTTAAATTTTATGAATCCGAATATTATTGTATTTTTAGCCGATCTCAAATCGTTTTTTCACCATTTCTCGGCCGCTATTAGATTTAGAGGGCTGGAAATGGTCTCGATGAAAGCGCAAGGAAATTCTACGTCGATTAAGCTATATTTGGACCCGATCGGATGAAATCAAACCGATTTAGGGCGTTTTTAAATTTTATGAATCCGAATATTATTGTATTTTTAGCCGATTTGAAATGGTTTTGTCGACATAACTCGGTTCCTATTAGTTTTAGAGGGCTGGAAATGGTGTCATTGAAAGCGCAAGAAATTCTACGTCGATTAAGCTATATTTGGACCCGATCGGATGAAATCAGACCGATTTAGAGCGTTTTTAAATTTTATGAATCCGAATATTATTGTATTTTTAGCCGATCTCAAATCGTTTTTTAACCATTTCTCGGCCGCTATTAGATTTAGAGGGCTGGAAATGGTCTCGATGAAAGCGCAAGGAAATTCTACGTCGATTAAGCTATATTTGGACCCGATCGGATGAAATCAAACCGATTTGAGGCGTTTTTAAATTTTATGAATCCGAATATTATTGTATTTTTAGCCGATTTGAAATCGTTTTTTCGACATAACTCGGTTTCTATTAGATTTAGAGGGCTGGAAATGGTCTCGTTAGAAGCGCAAGGAAATTCTACGTCGATTAAGCTCTATTTGGACCCGATCGGATAAAATAGGTTTGATTAAGAGCGTTTTTATATGTTATGAATCCGAATATTATTGTATTTTTAGCCGATTTGAAATCGTTTTTTCTACATAACTCGGTTTCTATTAGATTTAGAGGGCTGGAAATGGTCTCGATGGAAGCGCAAGGAAATTTTACGTCGATTAAGCTCTGTTTGGAACCGATCGGATAAAATAGGTTTGATTAAGAGCGTTTTTATAAGTTATGAATCCGAATAGTATTGTATTTTTAGCCGATTTGAAATGGTTTTGTCGACATAACTCGGTTCCTATTAGTTTTAGAGGGCTGGAAATGGTCTCGTTGAAAGCGCAAGAAATTCTACGTCGATTAAGCTATATTTGGACCCGATCGGATGAAATCAGACCGATTTAGAGCGTTTTTAAATTTTATGAATCCGAATATTATTGTATTTTTAGCCGATCTCAAATCGTTTTTTCACCATTTCTCGGCCGCTATTAGATTTAGAGGGCTGGAAATGGTCTCGATGAAAGCGCAAGGAAATTCTACGTCGATTAAGCTATATTTGGACCCGATCGGATGAAATCAAACCGATTTAGGGCGTTTTTAAATTTTATGAATCCGAATATTATTGTATTTTTAGCCGATTTGAAATGGTTTTGTCGACATAACTCGGTTCCTATTAGTTTTAGAGGGCTGGAAATGGTGTCATTGAAAGCGCAAGAAATTCTACGTCGATTAAGCTATATTTGGACCCGATCGGATGAAATCAGACCGATTTAGAGCGTTTTTAAATTTTATGAATCCGAATATTATTGTATTTTTAGCCGATCTCAAATCGTTTTTTAACCATTTCTCGGCCGCTATTAGATTTAGAGGGCTGGAAATGGTCTCGATGGAAGCGCAAGGAAATTCTACGTCGATTAAGCTATATTTGGACCCGATCGGATAAAATAGGACCAATTAAGAGCGATTTTATATGTTATGAATCCGAATATTATTGTATTTTTAGCCGATTTGAAATCGTTTTTTCGACATAACTCGGTTCCTATTAGATTTAAAAGGAATGGAAATGGTCTCTTTAGAAGCGCAAGAAAACTCTACGTCGATAAAGCTCTATTTGGAACCGATCGGATAAAATAGGTTTGATTAAGAGCGTTTTTATAAGTTATGAATCCGAATACTATTGTATTTTTAGCCGATTTGAAATGGTTTTGTCGACATAACTCGGTTCCTATTAGTTTTAGAGGGCTGGAAATGGTCTCGTTGAAAGCGCAAGAAATTCTACGTCGATTAAGCTATATTTGGACCAGATCGGATGAAATCGGACCGATTAAGGGCGTTTTAAAATAATATGAATACGAATATTATTGTATTTTTAGCCGATCTCAAATCGTTTTTTCTCCATTACTCGGCCGCTATTAGATTTAGAGGGCTGAAAATGGTCTCGATGGAAGCGCAAGGAAATTCTACGTCGATTAAGCTATATTTGGACCCGATCGGATGAAATCAAACCGATTTAGGGCGTTTTTAAATTTTATGAATCCGAATATTATTGTATTTTTAGCCGATTTGAAATTGTTTTTTCAACATAACTCGGTTCCTATTTGATTTAGAGGGCTGGAAATGGTCTCGTTAGAAGCGCAAGAAAATTCTACGTCGATAAAGCACTATTTGGAACCGATCGGATAAAATAGGTTTGATTAAGAGCGTTTTTATAAGTTATGAATCCGAATAGTATTGTATTTTTAGCCGATTTGAAATGGTTTTGTCGACATAACTCGGTTCCTATTAGTTTTAGAGGGCTGGAAATGGTCTCGTTGAAAGCGCAAGAAATTCTACGTCGATTAAGCTATATTTGGACCCGATCGGATGAAATTAGACCGATTTAGAGCGTTTTTAAATTTTATGAATCCGAATATTATTGTATTTTTAGCCGATCTCAAATCGTTTTTTAACCATTTATCGGCCGCTATTAGATTTAGAGGGCTGGAAATGGTCTCGATGGAAGCGCAAGGAAATTCTTCGTCGATTAAGTTATACTTGGACCCGATCGGATGAAATCAAACCGATTTAGGGCGTTTATAAATTTTATGAATCCGAATATTATTGTATTTTTAGCCGATTTGAAATCGTTTTTTCGACATAACTCAGTTCCTTTTAGATTTAGAGGGATGGAAATGGTCTCGTTAGAAGCGCAAGAAAATTCTACGTCGATAAAGCTCTATTTGGAACCGATCGGATAAAATAGGTTTGATTAAGAGCGTTCTTATAAGTTATGAATCCGAATATTATTGTATTTTTAGCCGATTTGAAATCATTTTTTCGACATAAGTCGGTTCCTATTTGATTTAGAGGGCTGAAAATGGTCTCGTTAGAAGCGCAAGGAAATTCTACGTCGATTAAGTTTTATTTGGACTAGATCGGATGAAATCGGACCAATAAAGAGCGATTTTATATGTTATGAATCCGAATATTATTGTATTTTTAGCCGATTTGAAATCGTTTTTTCACCATTACTCGGCCGCTATTAGATTTAGAGGGCTGGAAATGGTCTCGATGGAAGCGCAAGGAAATTCTACGTCGATTTAGTTCTATTTGGACCCGATCGGATGAAATCAAACCGATTTAGGGCGTTTATAAATTTTATGAATCCGAATATTATTGTATTTTTAGCCGATTTGAAATCGCTTTTTCTACATAACTCGGTTTCTATTAGATTTAGAGGGCTGGAAATGGTCTCGTTAGAAGCGCAAGGAAATTCTACGTCGATTAAGCTCTATTTGGACCCGATCGGATAAAATAGGTTTGATTAAGAGCGTTATTAAATTTTATGAATCCGAATATTATTGTATTTTTAGCCGATTTGAAATGGTTTTGTCGACATAACTCGGTTCCTATTAGTTTTAGAGGGCTGGAAATGGTCTCGTTGAAAGCGCAAGAAATTCTACGTCGATTAAGCTATATTTGGACCCGATCGGATGAAATCAGACCGATTTAGAGCGTTTTTAAATTTTATGAATCCGAATATTATTGTATTTTTAGCCGATCTCAAATCGTTTTTTCACTATTTCTCGGCCGCTATTAGATTTAGAGGGCTGGAAATGGTCTCGATGAAAGCGCAAGGAAATTCTACGTCGATTAAGCTATATTTGGACCCGATCGGATGAAATCAAACCGATTTAGGGCGTTTTTAAATTTTATGAATCCGAATATTATTGTATTTTTAGCCGATTTGAAATCGTTTTTTCGACATAACTCGGTTTCTATTAGATTTAGAGGGCTGGAAATGGTCTCGTTAGAAGCGCAAGGAAATTCTACGTCGATTAAGCTCTATTTGGACCCGATCGGATAAAATAGGTTTGATTAAGAGCGTTTTTATATGTTATGAATCCGAATATTATTGTATTTTTAGCCGATTTGAAATCGTTTTTTCTACATAACTCGGTTTCTATTAGATTTAGAGGGCTGGAAATGGTCTCGATGGAAGCGCAAGGAAATTTTACGTCGATTAAGCTCTGTTTGGAACCGATCGGATAAAATAGGTTTGATTAAGAGCGTTTTTATAAGTTATGAATCCGAATAGTATTGTATTTTTAGCCGATTTGAAATGGTTTTGTCGACATAACTCGGTTCCTATTAGTTTTAGAGGGCTGGAAATGGTCTCGTTGAAAGCGCAAGAAATTCTACGTCGATTAAGCTATATTTGGACCCGATCGGATGAAATCAGACCGATTTAGAGCGTTTTTAAATTTTATGAATCCGAATATTATTGTATTTTTAGCCGATCTCAAATCGTTTTTTCACCATTTCTCGGCCGCTATTAGATTTAGAGGGCTGGAAATGGTCTCGATGAAAGCGCAAGGAAATTCTACGTCGATTAAGCTATATTTGGACCCGATCGGATGAAATCAAACCGATTTAGGGCGTTTTTAAATTTTATGAATCCGAATATTATTGTATTTTTAGCCGATTTGAAATGGTTTTGTCGACATAACTCGGTTCCTATTAGTTTTAGAGGGCTGGAAATGGTGTCATTGAAAGCGCAAGAAATTCTACGTCGATTAAGCTATATTTGGACCCGATCGGATGAAATCAGACCGATTTAGAGCGTTTTTAAATTTTATGAATCCGAATATTATTGTATTTTTAGCCGATCTCAAATCGTTTTTTAACCATTTCTCGGCCGCTATTAGATTTAGAGGGCTGGAAATGGTCTCGATGGAAGCGCAAGGAAATTTTACGTCGATTAAGCTCTGTTTGGAACCGATCGGATAAAATAGGTTTGATTAAGAGCGTTTTTAAATTTTATGAATCCGAATATTATTGTATTTTTAGCCGATTTGAAATTGTTTTTTCGACATAACTCGGTTTCTATTAAATTTAGAGGGCTGGAAATGGTCTCATTGGAACCGAAAAAAAATTCTACGTCGATAAAGCTCTATTTGGAACCGATCGGATAAAATAGGTTTGATTAAGAGCGTTTTTATAAGTTATGAATCCGAATACTATTGTATTTTTAGCCGATTTGAAATGGTTTTGTCGACATAACTCGGTTCCTATTAGTTTTAGAGGGCTGGAAATGGTGTCATTGAAAGCGCAAGAAATTCTACGTCGATTAAGCTATATTTGGACCCGATCGGATGAAATCAGACCGATTTAGAGCGTTTTTAAATTTTATGAATCCGAATATTATTGTATTTTTAGCCGATCTCAAATCGTTTTTTAACCATTTCTCGGCCGCTATTAGATTTAGAGGGCTGGAAATGGTCTCGATGGAAGCGCAAGGAAATTTTACGTCGATTAAGCTCTGTTTGGAACCGATCGGATAAAATAGGTTTGATTAAGAGCGTTTTTATAAGTTATGAATCCGAATAGTATTGTATTTTTAGCCGATTTGAAATGGTTTTGTCGACATAACTCGGTTCCTATTAGTTTTAGAGGGCTGAAAATGATCTCGTTGAAAGCGCAAGAAATTCTACGTCGATTAAGCTATATTTGGACCCGATCGGATGAAATCAGACCGATTTAGAGCGTTTTTAAATTTTATGAATCCGAATATTATTGTATTTTTAGCCGATCTCAAATCGTTTTTTCACCATTTCTCGGCCGCTATTAGATTTAGAGGGCTGGAAATGGTCTCGTTGAAAGCGCAAGGAAATTCTACGTCGATTAAGCTATATTTGGACCCGATCGGATGAAATCAAACCGATTTAGGGCGTTTTTAAATTTTATGAATCCGAATATTATTGTATTTTTAGCCGATTTGAAATCGTTTTTTCGACATAACTCGGTTCCTATTAGTTTTAGAGGGCTGGAAATGGTGTCATTGAAAGCGCAAGAAATTCTACGTCGATTAAGCTATATTTGGACCCGATCGGATGAAATCAGACCGATTTAGAGCGTTTTTAAATTTTATGAATCCGAATATTATTGTATTTTTAGCCGATCTCAAATCGTTTTTTAACCATTTCTCGGCCGCTATTAGATTTAGAGGGCTGGAAATGGTCTCGATGGAAGCGCAAGGAAATTTTACGTCGATTAAGCTCTGTTTGGAACCGATCGGATAAAATAGGTTTGATTAAGAGCGTTTTTAAATTTTATGAATCCGAATATTATTGTATTTTTAGCCGATTTGAAATTGTTTTTTCGACATAACTCGGTTTCTATTAGATTTAGAGGGCTGGAAATGGTCTCATTGGAACCGAAAAAAAATTCTACGTCGATAAAGCTCTATTTGGAACCGATCGGATAAAATAGGTTTGATTAAGAGCGTTTTTATAAGTTATGAATCCGAATACTATTGTATTTTTAGCCGATTTGAAATGGTTTTGTCGACATAACTCGGTTCCTATTAGTTTTAGAGGGCTGGAAATGGTGTCATTGAAAGCGCAAGAAATTCTACGTCGATAAAGCTATATTTGGACCCGATCGGATGAAATCAGACCGATTTAGAGCGTTTTTAAATTTTATGAATCCGAATATTATTGTATTTTTAGCCGATCTCAAATCGTTTTTTAACCATTTCTCGGCCGCTATTAGATTTAGAGGGCTGGAAATGGTCTCGATGGAAGCGCAAGGAAATTTTACGTCGATTAAGCTCTGTTTGGAACCGATCGGATAAAATAGGTTTGATTAAGAGCGTTTTTATAAGTTATGAATCCGAATAGTATTGTATTTTTAGCCGATTTGAAATGGTTTTGTCGACATAACTCGGTTCCTATTAGTTTTAGAGGGCTGGAAATGATCTCGTTGAAAGCGCAAGAAATTCTACGTCGATTAAGCTATATTTGGACCCGATCGGATGAAATCAGACCGATTTAGAGCGTTTTTAAATTTTATGAATCCGAATATTATTGTATTTTTAGCCGATCTCAAATCGTTTTTTCACCATTTCTCGGCCGCTATTAGATTTAGAGGGCTGGAAATGGTCTCGTTGAAAGCGCAAGGAAATTCTACGTCGATTAAGCTATATTTGGACCCGATCGGATGAAATCAAACCGATTTAGGGCGTTTTTAAATTTTATGAATCCGAATATTATTGCATTTTTAGCCGATTTGAAATCGTTTTTTCGACATAACTTGGTTCCTATTAGTTTTAGAGGGCTGGAAATGAGCTCGTTGAAAGCGCAAGAAATTCTACGTCGATTAAGCTATATTTGGACCCGATCGGATGAAATCAGACCGATTTAGAGCGTTTTTAAATTTTATGAATCCGAATATTATTGTATTTTTAGCCGATCTCAAATCGTTTTTTCACCATTTCTCGGCCGCTATTAGATTTAGAGGGCTGGAAATGGTCTCGTTGAAAGCGCAAGGAAATTCTACGTCGATTAAGCTATATTTGGACCCGATCGGATGAAATCAAACCGATTTAGGGCGTTTTTAAATTTTATGAATCCGAATATTATTGCATTTTTAGCTGATTTGAAATCGTTTTTTCGACATAACTCGGTTTCTATTAGATTTAGAGGGCTGGAAATGGTCTCGTTAGAAGCGCAAGGAAATTCTACGTCGATTAAGCTCTATTTGGACCCGATCGGATAAAATAGGTTTGATTAAGAGCGTTTTTATATGTTATGAATCCGAATATTATTGTATTTTTAGCCGATCTCAAATTGTTTTTTCGACATAACTCGGTTCCTATTAGATTTAGAGGGCTGGAAATGGTCTTGTTAGAAGCGCAAGAAAATTCTACGTCGATTAAGCTATATTTGGACCCGATCGGATGAAATCAGACCGATTTAGAGCGTTTTTAAATTTTATGAATCCGAATATTATTGTATTTTTAGCCGATCTCAAATAGTTTTTTAACCATTTCTCGGCCGCTATTAGATTTAGAGGGCTGGAAATGGTCTCGATGGAAGCGCAAGGAAATTTTACGTCGATTAAGCTCTGTTTGGAACCGATCGGATAAAATAGGTTTGATTAAGAGCGTTTTTAAATTTTATGAATCCGAATACTATTGTATTTTTAGCCGATTTGAAATCGTTTTTTCGACATAACTCGGTGTCTATTAGATTTAGAGGGCTGGAAATGGTCTCGTTAGAAGCGCAAGGAAATTCTACGTCGATTAAGCTCTATTTGGACCCGATCGGATAAAATAGGTTTGATTAAGAGCGTTTTTATATGCTATGAATCCGAATATTATTGTATTTTTAGCCGATTTGAAATCATTTTTTCGACATAAGTCGGTTCCTATTTGATTTAGAGGGCTGGAAATGGTCTCGTTAGAAGCGCAAGGAAATTCTACATCGATTAAGTTTTATTTGGACTAGATCGGATGAAATCGGACCAATTAAGAGCGATTTTATATGTTATGAATCCGAATATTATTGTATTTTTAGCCGATTTGAAATCGTTTTTTCACCATTACTCGGCCGCTATTAGATTTAGAGGGCTGGAAATGGTCTCGATGGAAGCGCAAGGAAATTCTACGTCGATTTAGTTCTATTTGGACCCGATCGGATGAAATCAAACCGATTCAGGGCGTTTATAAATTTTATGAATCCGAATATTAATGTATTTTTAGCCGATTTGAAATTGTTTTTTCGACATAACTCGGTTTCTATTAAATTTAGAGGGCTGGAAATGGTCTCATTGGAACCGAAAAAAAATTCTACGTCGATAAAGCTCTATTTGGAACCGATCGGATAAAATAGGTTTGATTAAGAGCGTTTTTATAAGTTATGAATCCGAATACTATTGTATTTTTAGCCGATTTGAAATGGTTTTGTCGACATAACTCGGTTCCTATTAGTTTTAGAGGGCTGGAAATGGTGTCATTGAAAGCGCAAGAAATTCTACGTCGATTAAGCTATATTTGGACCCGATCGGATGAAATCAGACCGATTTAGAGCGTTTTTAAATTTTATGAATCCGAATATTATTGTATTTTTAGCCGATCTCAAATCGTTTTTTAACCATTTCTCGGCCGCTATTAGATTTAGAGGGCTGGAAATGGTCTCGATGGAAGCGCAAGGAAATTTTACGTCGATTAAGCTCTGTTTGGAACCGATCGGATAAAATAGGTTTGATTAAGAGCGTTTTTATAAGTTATGAATCCGAATAGTATTGTATTTTTAGCCGATTTGAAATGGTTTTGTCGACATAACTCGGTTCCTATTAGTTTTAGAGGGCTGGAAATGATCTCGTTGAAAGCGCAAGAAATTCTACGTCGATTAAGCTATATTTGGACCCGATCGGATGAAATCAGACCGATTTAGAGCGTTTTTAAATTTTATGAATCCGAATATTATTGTATTTTTAGCCGATCTCAAATCGTTTTTTCACCATTTCTCGGCCGCTATTAGATTTAGAGGGCTGGAAATGGTCTCGTTGAAAGCGCAAGGAAATTCTACGTCGATTAAGCTATATTTGGAACCGATCGGATAAAATAGGTTTGATTAAGAGCGTTTTTAAATTTTATGAATCCGAATATTATTGTATTTTTAGCCGATTTGAAATAGTTTTTTCGACATAACTCGGTTTCTATTAGATTTAGAGGGCTGGAAATGGTCTCATTGGAACCGAAAAAAAATTCTACGTCGATAAAGCTCTATTTGGAACCGATCGGATAAAATAGGTTTGATTAAGAGCGTTTTTATAAGTTATGAATCCGAATACTATTGTATTTTTAGCCGATTTGAAATGGTTTTGTCGACATAACTCGGTTCCTATTAGTTTTAGAGGGCTGGAAATGGTGTCATTGAAAGCGCAAGAAATTCTACGTCGATTAAGCTATATTTGGACCCGATCGGATGAAATCAGACCGATTTAGAGCGTTTTTAAATTTTATGAATCCGAATATTATTGTATTTTTAGCCGATCTCAAATCGTTTTTTAACCATTTCTCGGCCGCTATTAGATTTAGAGGGCTGGAAATGGTCTCGATGGAAGCGCAAGGAAATTTTACGTCGATTAAGCTCTGTTTGGAACCGATCGGATAAAATAGGTTTGATTAAGAGCGTTTTTATAAGTTATGAATCCGAATAGTATTGTATTTTTAGCCGATTTGAAATGGTTTTGTCGACATAACTCGGTTCCTATTAGTTTTAGAGGGCTGGAAATGATCTCGTTGAAAGCGCAAGAAATTCTACGTCGATTAAGCTATATTTGGACCCGATCGGATGAAATCAGACCGATTTAGAGCGTTTTTAAATTTTATGAATCCGAATATTATTGTATTTTTAGCCGATTTCAAATAGTTTTTTCGCCATTACTCGGTCCCTATTAGACTTAGGGAGCTGGAAATAGTCTTATTCGAAGCGCAAGGAAATTCTACGTCGATTAAGCTATATTTGGACCCGATCGGATAATATCGGACCGATTTAGAGCGTTTTTAAATTTTATGAATCCGAATATTATTGTATTTTTAGCCGATCTCAAATCGTTTTTTCACCATTTCTCGGCCGCTATTAGATTTAGAGGGCTGGAAATGGTCTCGTTGAAAGCGCAAGGAAATTCTACGTCGATTAAGCTATATTTGGACCCGATCGGATGAAATCAAACCGATTTAGGGCGTTTTTAAATTTTATGAATCCGAATATTATTGCATTTTTAGCCGATTTGAAATCGTTTTTTCGACATAACTCGGTTTCTATTAGATTTAGAGGGCTGGAAATGGTCTCGTTAGAAGCGCAAGGAAATTCTACGTCGATTAAGCTCTATTTGGACCCGATCGGATAAAATAGGTTTGATTAAGAGCGTTTTTATATGTTATGAATCCGAATATTATTGTATTTTTAGCCGATCTCAAATTGTTTTTTCGACATAACTCGGTTCCTATTAGATTTAGAGGGCTGGAAATGGTCTTGTTAGAAGCGCAAGAAAATTCTACGTCGATAAAGCTCTATTTGGAACCGATCGGATAAAATAGGTTTGATTAAGAGCGTTTTTATAAGTTATGAATCCGAATAGTATTGTATTTTTAGCCGATTTGAAATGGTTTTGTCGACATAACTCGGTTCCTATTAGTTTTAGAGGGCTGGAAATGGTGTCATTGAAAGCGCAAAAAATTCTACGTCGATTAAGCTATATTTGGACCCGATCGGATGAAATCAGACCGATTTAGAGCGTTTTTAAATTTTATGAATCCGAATATTATTGTATTTTTAGCCGATCTCAAATAGTTTTTTAACCATTTCTCGGCCGCTATTAGATTTAGAGGGCTGGAAATGGTCTCGATGGAAGCGCAAGGAAATTTTACGTCGATTAAGCTCTGTTTGGAACCGATCGGATAAAATAGGTTTGATTAAGAGCGTTTTTAAATTTTATGAATCCGAATACTATTGTATTTTTAGCCGATTTGAAATCGTTTTTTCGACATAACTCGGTTTCTATTAGATTTAGAGGGCTGGAAATGGTCTCGTTAGAAGCGCAAGGAAATTCTACGTCGATTAAGCTCTATTTGGACCCGATCGGATAAAATAGGTTTGATTAAGAGCGTTTTTATATGCTATGAATCCGAATATTATTGTATTTTTAGCCGATTTGAAATCATTTTTTCGACATAAGTCGGTTCCTATTTGATTTAGAGGGCTGGAAATGGTCTCGTTAGAAGCGCAAGGAAATTCTACATCGATTAAGTTTTATTTGGACTAGATCGGATGAAATCGGACCAATTAAGAGCGATTTTATATGTTATGAATCCGAATATTATTGTATTTTTAGCCGATTTGAAATCGTTTTTTCACCATTACTCGGCCGCTATTAGTTTTAGAGGGCTGGAAATGATCTCGTTGAAAGCGCAAGAAATTCTACGTCGATTAAGCTATATTTGGACCCGATCGGATGAAATCAGACCGATTTAGAGCGTTTTTAAATTTTATGAATCCGAATATTATTGTATTTTTAGCCGATCTCAAATCGTTTTTTCACCATTTCTCGGCCGCTATTAGATTTAGAGGGCTGGAAATGGTCTCGTTGAAAGCGCAAGGAAATTCTACGTCGATTAAGCTATATTTGGACCCGATCGGATGAAATCAAACCGATTTAGGGCGTTTTTAAATTTTATGAATCCGAATATTATTGTATTTTTAGCCGATTTGAAATCGTTTTTTCGACATAACTCGGTTTCTATTAGATTTAGAGGGCTGGAAATGGTCTCGTTAGAAGCGCAAGGAAATTCTACGTCGATTAAGCTCTATTTGGACCCGATCGGATAAAATAGGTTTGATTAAGAGCGTTTTTATATGTTATGAATCCGAATATTATTGTATTTTTAGCCGATCTCAAATTGTTTTTTCGACATAACTCGGTTCCTATTAGATTTAGAGGGCTGGAAATGGTCTTGTTAGAAGCGCAAGAAAATTCTACGTCGATAAAGCTCTATTTGGAACCGATCGGATAAAATAGGTTTGATTAAGAGCGTTTTTATAAGTTATGAATCCGAATAGTATTGTATTTTTAGCCGATTTGAAATGGTTTTGTCGACATAACTCGGTTCCTATTAGTTTTAGAGGGCTGGAAATGGTGTCATTGAAAGCGCAAAAAATTCTACGTCGATTAAGCTATATTTGGACCCGATCGGATGAAATCAGACCGATTTAGAGCGTTTTTAAATTTTATGAATCCGAATATTATTGTATTTTTAGCCGATCTCAAATCGTTTTTTAACCATTTCTCGGCCGCTATTAGATTTAGAGGGCTGGAAATGGTCTCGATGGAAGCGCAAGGAAATTTTACGTCGATTAAGCTCTGTTTGGAACCGATCGGATAAAATAGGTTTGATTAAGAGCGTTTTTAAATTTTATGAATCCGAATACTATTGTATTTTTAGCCGATTTGAAATGGTTTTTTCGACATAACTCGGTTTCTATTAGATTTAGAGGGCTGGAAATGGTCTCGTTAGAAGCGCAAGGAAATTCTACGTCGATTAAGCTCTATTTGGACCCGATCGGATAAAATAGGTTTGATTAAGAGCGTTTTTATATGCTATGAATCCGAATATTATTGTATTTTTAGCCGATTTGAAATCATTTTTTCGACATAAGTCGGTTCCTATTTGATTTAGAGGGCTGGAAATGGTCTCGTTAGAAGCGCAAGGAAATTCTACATCGATTAAGTTTTATTTGGACTAGATCGGATGAAATCGGACCAATTAAGAGCGATTTTAAATTTTATGAATCCGAATATTATTGTATTTTTAGCCGATTTGAAATGGTTTTGTCGACATAACTCGGTTCCTATTAGTTTTAGAGGGCTGGAAATGGTGTCATTGAAAGCGCAAGAAATTCTACGTCGATTAAGCTATATTTGGACCCGATCGGATGAAATCAAACCGATTTAGGGCGTTTTTAAATTTTATGAATCCGAATATTATTGTATTTTTAGCCGATTTGAAATCGTTTTTTCGACATAACTCGGTTTCTATTAGATTTAGAGGGCTGGAAATGGTCTCGATGGAAGCGCAAGGAAATTTTACGTCGATTAAGCTCTGTTTGGAACCGATCGGATAAAATAGGTTTGATTAAGAGCGTTTTTATAAGTTATGAATCCGAATAGTATTGTATTTTTAGCCGATTTGAAATGGTTTTGTCGACATAACTCGGTTCCTATTAGTTTTAGAGGGCTGGAAATGGTCTCGTTAGAAGCGCAAGGAAATTCTACGTCGATTAAGCTATATTTGGACCCGATCGGATGAAATCAGACCGATTTAGAGCGTTTTTAAATTTTATGAATCCGAATATTATTGTATTTTTAGCCGATCTCAAATTGTTTTTTCGACATAACTCGGTTCCTATTAGTTTTAGAGGGCTGGAAATGGTGTCATTGAAAGCGCAAAAAATTCTACGTCGATTAAGCTATATTTGGACCCGATCGGATGAAATCAGACCGATTTAGAGCGTTTTTAAATTTTATGAATCCGAATATTATTGTATTTTTAGCCGATCTCAAATCGTTTTTTAACCATTTCTCGGCCGCTATTAGATTTAGAGGGCTGGAAATAGTCTCGTTAGAAGCGCAAGGAAATTCTACGTCGATTAAGCTCTATTTGGACCCGATCGGATAAAATAGGTTTGATTAAGAGCGTTTTTATATGCTATGAATCCGAATATTATTGTATTTTTAGCCGATTTGAAATCATTTTTTCGACATAAGTCGGTTCCTATTTGATTTAGAGGGCTGGAAATGGTCTCGTTAGAAGCGCAAGGAAATTCTACGTCGATTAAGTTTTATTTGGACTAGATCGGATGAAATCGGACCAATTAAGAGCGATTTTATATGTTATGAATCCGAATATTATTGTATTTTTAGCCGATTTGAAATCGTTTTTTCACCATTACTCGGCCGCTATTAGATTTAGAGGGCTGGAAATGGTCTCGATGGAAGCGCAAGGAAATTCTACGTTGATTTAGTTCTATTTGGACCCGATCGGATGAAATCAAACCGATTTAGGGCGTTTATAAATTTTATGAATCCGAATATTATTGTATTTTTAGCCGATTTGAAATCGTTTTTTCTACATAACTCTGTTTCTATTAGATTTAGAGGGCTGGAAATGGTCTCGATGGAAGCGCAAGGAAATTTTACGTCGATTAAGCTCTGTTTGGAACCGATCGGATAAAATAGGTTTGATTAAGAGCGTTTTTATAAGTTATGAATCCGAATAGTATTGTATTTTTAGCCGATTTGAAATGGTTTTGTCGACATAACTCGGTTCCTATTAGTTTTAGAGGGCTGGAAATGGTCTCGTTGAAAGCGCAAGAAATTCTACGTCGATTAAGCTATATTTGGACCCGATCGGATGAAATCAGACCGATTTAGAGCGTTTTTAAATTTTATGAATCCGAATATTATTGTATTTTTAGCCGATCTCAAATCGTTTTTTCACCATTTCTCGGCCGCTATTAGATTTAGAGGGCTGGAAATGGTCTCGATGGAAGCGCAAGGAAATTCTACGTCGATTAAGCTATATTTGGACCCGATCGGATGAAATCAAACCGATTTAGGGCGTTTTTAAATTTTATGAATCCGAATATTATTGTATTTTTAGCCGATTTGAAATCGTTTTTTCGACATAACTCGGTTTCTATTAGATTTAGAGGGCTGGAAATGGTCTCGTTAGAAGCGCAAGGAAATTCTACGTCGATTAAGCTCTATTTGGACCAAATCGGATAAAATAGGTTTGATTAAGAGCGTTTTTATATGTTATGAATCCGAATATTATTGTATTTTTAGCCGATCTCAAATAGTTTTTTCGACATAACTCGGTTCCTATTAGTTTTAGAGGGCTGGAAATGGTCTCGTTAGAAGCGCAAGGAAATTCTACGTCGATTAAGCTCTATTTGGACCCGATCGGATAAAATAGGTTTGATTAAGAGCGTTTTTATATGTTATGAATCCGAATATTATTGTATTTTTAGCCGATTTGAAATAGTTTTTTCACCATTACTCGGCCGCTATTAGATTTAGAGGGCTGGAAATGGTCTCGATGGAAGCGCAAGGAAATTCTACGTCGATTTAGTTCTATTTGGACCCGATCGGATGAAATCAAACCGATTTAGGGCGTTTATAAATTTTATGAATCCGAATATTATTGTATTTTTAGCCGATTTGAAATCGTTTTTTCTACATAACTCGGTTTCTATTAGATTTAGAGGGCTGGAAATGGTCTCGTTAGAAGCGCAAGGAAATTCTACGTCGATTAAGCTCTATTTGGACCCGATCGGATAAAATAGGTTTGATTAAGAGCGTTTTTAAATTTTATGAATCCGAATATTATTGTATTTTTAGCCGATTTGAAATGGTTTTGTCGACATAACTCGGTTCCTATTAGTTTTAGAGGGCTGGAAATGGTGTCATTGAAAGCGCAAGAAATTCTACGTCGATTAAGCTATATTTGGACCCGATCGGATGAAATAAAACCGATTTAGGGCGTTTTTAAATTTTATGAATCCGAATATTATTGTATTTTTAGCCGATTTGAAATCGTTTTTTCGACATAACTCGGTTTCTATTAGATTTAGAGGGCTGGAAATGGTCTCGATGGAAGCGCAAGGAAATTTTACGTCGATTAAGCTCTGTTTGGAACCGATCGGATAAAATAGGTTTGATTAAGAGCGTTTTTATAAGTTATGAATCCGAATAGTATTGTATTTTTAGCCGATTTGAAATGGTTTTGTCGACATAACTCGGTTCCTATTAGTTTTAGAGGGCTGGAAATGGTCTCGTTGAAAGCGCAAGAAATTCTACGTCGATTAAGCTATATTTGGACCCGATCGGATGAAATCAGACCGATTTAGAGCGTTTTTAAATTTTATGAATCCGAATATTATTGTATTTTTAGCCGATCTCAAATCGTTTTTTCACCATTTCTCGGCCGCTATTAGATTTAGAGGGCTGGAAATGGTCTCGATGGAAGCGCAAGGAAATTCTACGTCGATTAAGCTATATTTGGACCCGATCGGATGAAATCAAACCGATTTAGGGCGTTTTTAAATTTTATGAATCCGAATATTATTGTATTTTTAGCCGATTTGAAATCGTTTTTTCGACATAACTCGGTTTCTATTAGATTTAGAGGGCTGGAAATGGTCTCGTTAGAAGCGCAAGGAAATTCTACGTCGATTAAGCTCTATTTGGACCCGATCGGATAAAATAGGTTTGATTAAGAGCGTTTTTATATGTTATGAATCCGAATATTATTGTATTTTTAGCCGATCTCAAATTGTTTTTTCGACATAACTCGGTTCCTATTAGTTTTAGAGGGCTGGAAATGGTGTCATTGAAAGCGCAAAAAATTCTACGTCGATTAAGCTATATTTGGACCCGATCGGATGAAATCAGACCGATTTAGAGCGTTTTTAAATTTTATGAATCCGAATATTATTGTATTTTTAGCCGATCTCAAATCGTTTTTTAACCATTTCTCGGCCGCTATTAGATTTAGAGGGCTGGAAATGGTCTCGTTAGAAGCGCAAGGAAATTCTACGTCGATTAAGCTCTATTTGGACCCGATCGGATAAAATAGGTTTGATTAAGAGCGTTTTTATATGCTATGAATCCGAATATTATTGTATTTTTAGCCGATTTGAAATCATTTTTTCGACATAAGTCGGTTCCTATTTGATTTAGAGGGCTGGAAATGGTCTCGTTAGAAGCGCAAGGAAATTCTACGTCGATTAAGTTTTATTTGGACTAGATCGGATGAAATCGGACCAATTAAGAGCGATTTTATATGTTATGAATCCGAATATTATTGTATTTTTAGCCGATTTGAAATCGTTTTTTCACCATTACTCGGCCGCTATTAGATTTAGAGGGCTGGAAATGGTCTCGATGGAAGCGCAAGGAAATTCTACGTTGATTTAGTTCTATTTGGACCCGATCGGATGAAATCAAACCGATTTAGGGCGTTTATAAATTTTATGAATCCGAATATTATTGTATTTTTAGCCGATTTGAAATCGTTTTTTCTACATAACTCTGTTTCTATTAGATTTAGAGGGCTGGAAATGGTCTCGATGGAAGCGCAAGGAAATTTTACGTCGATTAAGCTCTGTTTGGAACCGATCGGATAAAATAGGTTTGATTAAGAGCGTTTTTATAAGTTATGAATCCGAATAGTATTGTATTTTTAGCCGATTTGAAATGGTTTTGTCGACATAACTCGGTTCCTATTAGTTTTAGAGGGCTGGAAATGGTCTCGTTGAAAGCGCAAGAAATTCTACGTCGATCAAGCTATATTTGGACCCGATCGGATGAAATCAGACCGATTTAGAGCGTTTTTAAATTTTATGAATCCGAATATTATTGTATTTTTAGCCGATCTCAAATCGTTTTTTCACCATTTCTCGGCCGCTATTAGATTTAGAGGGCTGGAAATGGTCTCGATGGAAGCGCAAGGAAATTCTACGTCGATTAAGCTATATTTGGACCCGATCGGATGAAATCAAACCGATTTAGGGCGTTTTTAAATTTTATGAATCCGAATATTATTGTATTTTTAGCCGATTTGAAATCGTTTTTTCGACATAACTCGGTTTCTATTAGATTTAGAGGGCTGGAAATGGTCTCGTTAGAAGCGCAAGGAAATTCTACGTCGATTAAGCTCTATTTGGACCCGATCGGATAAAATAGGTTTGATTAAGAGCGTTTTTATATGTTATGAATCCGAATATTATTGTATTTTTAGCCGATCTCAAATTGTTTTTTCGACATAACTCGGTTCCTATTAGTTTTAGAGGGCTGGAAATGGTGTCATTGAAAGCGCAAAAAATTCTACGTCGATTAAGCTATATTTGGACCCGATCGGATGAAATCAGACCGATTTAGAGCGTTTTTAAATTTTATGAATCCGAATATTATTGTATTTTTAGCCGATCTCAAATCGTTTTTTAACCATTTCTCGGCCGCTATTAGATTTAGAGGGCTGGAAATGGTCTCGTTAGAAGCGCAAGGAAATTCTACGTCGATTAAGCTCTATTTGGACCCGATCGGATAAAATAGGTTTGATTAAGAGCGTTTTTATATGCTATGAATCCGAATATTATTGTATTTTTAGCCGATTTGAAATCATTTTGTCGACATAACTCGGTTCCTATTAGTTTTAGAGGGCTGGAAATGGTGTCATTGAAAGCGCAAGAAATTCTACGTCGATTAAGCTATATTTGGACCCGATCGGATGAAATAAAACCGATTTAGGGCGTTTTTAAATTTTATGAATCCGAATATTATTGTATTTTTAGCCGATTTGAAATCGTTTTTTCGACATAACTCGGTTTCTATTAGATTTAGAGGGCTGGAAATGGTCTCGATGGAAGCGCAAGGAAATTTTACGTCGATTAAGCTCTGTTTGGAACCGATCGGATAAAATAGGTTTGATTAAGAGCGTTTTTATAAGTTATGAATCCGAATAGTATTGTATTTTTAGCCGATTTGAAATGGTTTTGTCGACATAACTCGGTTCCTATTAGTTTTAGAGGGCTGGAAATGGTCTCGTTGAAAGCGCAAGAAATTCTACGTCGATTAAGCTATATTTGGACCCGATCGGATGAAATCAGACCGATTTAGAGCGTTTTTAAATTTTATGAATCCGAATATTATTGTATTTTTAGCCGATCTCAAATCGTTTTTTCACCATTTCTCGGCCGCTATTAGATTTAGAGGGCTGGAAATGGTCTCGATGGAAGCGCAAGGAAATTCTACGTCGATTAAGCTATATTTGGACCCGATCGGATGAAATCAAACCGATTTAGGGCGTTTTTAAATTTTATGAATCCGAATATTATTGTATTTTTAGCCGATTTGAAATCGTTTTTTCGACATAACTCGGTTTCTATTAGATTTAGAGGGCTGGAAATGGTCTCGTTAGAAGCGCAAGGAAATTCTACGTCGATTAAGCTCTATTTGGACCCGATCGGATAAAATAGGTTTGATTAAGAGCGTTTTTATATGTTATGAATCCGAATATTATTGTATTTTTAGCCGATCTCAAATTGTTTTTTCGACATAACTCGGTTCCTATTAGTTTTAGAGGGCTGGAAATGGTGTCATTGAAAGCGCAAAAAATTCTACGTCGATTAAGCTATATTTGGACCCGATCGGATGAAATCAGACCGATTTAGAGCGTTTTTAAATTTTATGAATCCGAATATTATTGTATTTTTAGCCGATCTCAAATCGTTTTTTAACCATTTCTCGGCCGCTATTAGATTTAGAGGGCTGGAAATGGTCTCGTTAGAAGCGCAAGGAAATTCTACGTCGATTAAGCTCTATTTGGACCCGATCGGATAAAATAGGTTTGATTAAGAGCGTTTTTATATGCTATGAATCCGAATATTATTGTATTTTTAGCCGATTTGAAATCATTTTTTCGACATAAGTCGGTTCCTATTTGATTTAGAGGGCTGGAAATGGTCTCGTTAGAAGCGCAAGGAAATTCTACGTCGATTAAGTTTTATTTGGACTAGATCGGATGAAATCGGACCAATTAAGAGCGATTTTATATGTTATGAATCCGAATATTATTGTATTTTTAGCCGATTTGAAATCGTTTTTTCACCATTACTCGGCCGCTATTAGATTTAGAGGGCTGGAAATGGTCTCGATGGAAGCGCAAGGAAATTCTACGTTGATTTAGTTCTATTTGGACCCGATCGGATGAAATCAAACCGATTTAGGGCGTTTATAAATTTTATGAATCCGAATATTATTGTATTTTTAGCCGATTTGAAATCGTTTTTTCTACATAACTCTGTTTCTATTAGATTTAGAGGGCTGGAAATGGTCTCGATGGAAGCGCAAGGAAATTTTACGTCGATTAAGCTCTGTTTGGAACCGATCGGATAAAATAGGTTTGATTAAGAGCGTTTTTATAAGTTATGAATCCGAATAGTATTGTATTTTTAGCCGATTTGAAATGGTTTTGTCGACATAACTCGGTTCCTATTAGTTTTAGAGGGCTGGAAATGGTCTCGTTGAAAGCGCAAGAAATTCTACGTCGATCAAGCTATATTTGGACCCGATCGGATGAAATCAGACCGATTTAGAGCGTTTTTAAATTTTATGAATCCGAATATTATTGTATTTTTAGCCGATCTCAAATCGTTTTTTCACCATTTCTCGGCCGCTATTAGATTTAGAGGGCTGGAAATGGTCTCGATGGAAGCGCAAGGAAATTCTACGTCGATTAAGCTATATTTGGACCCGATCGGATGAAATCAAACCGATTTAGGGCGTTTTTAAATTTTATGAATCCGAATATTATTGTATTTTTAGCCGATTTGAAATCGTTTTTTCGACATAACTCGGTTTCTATTAGATTTAGAGGGCTGGAAATGGTCTCGTTAGAAGCGCAAGGAAATTCTACGTCGATTAAGCTCTATTTGGACCCGATCGGATAAAATAGGTTTGATTAAGAGCGTTTTTATATGTTATGAATCCGAATATTATTGTATTTTTAGCCGATCTCAAATTGTTTTTTCGACATAACTCGGTTCCTATTAGTTTTAGAGGGCTGGAAATGGTGTCATTGAAAGCGCAAAAAATTCTACGTCGATTAAGCTATATTTGGACCCGATCGGATGAAATCAGACCGATTTAGAGCGTTTTTAAATTTTATGAATCCGAATATTATTGTATTTTTAGCCGATCTCAAATCGTTTTTTAACCATTTCTCGGCCGCTATTAGATTTAGAGGGCTGGAAATGGTCTCGTTAGAAGCGCAAGGAAATTCTACGTCGATTAAGCTCTATTTGGACCCGATCGGATAAAATAGGTTTGATTAAGAGCGTTTTTATATGCTATGAATCCGAATATTATTGTATTTTTAGCCGATTTGAAATCATTTTTTCGACATAAGTCGGTTCCTATTTGATTTAGAGGGCTGGAAATGGTCTCGATGGAAGCGCAAGGAAATTCTACGTTGATTTAGTTCTATTTGGACCCGATCGGATGAAATCAAACCGATTTAGGGCGTTTATAAATTTTATGAATCCGAATATTATTGTATTTTTAGCCGATTTGAAATCGTTTTTTCTACATAACTCGGTTTCTATTAGATTTAGAGGGCTGGAAATGGTCTCGATGGAAGCGCAAGGAAATTTTACGTCGATTAAGCTCTGTTTGGAACCGATCGGATAAAATAGGTTTGATTAAGAGCGTTTTTATAAGTTATGAATCCGAATAGTATTGTATTTTTAGCCGATTTGAAATGGTTTTGTCGACATAACTCGGTTCCTATTAGTTTTAGAGGGCTGGAAATGGTCTCGTTGAAAGCGCAAGAAATTCTACGTCGATTAAGCTATATTTGGACCCGATCGGATGAAATCAGACCGATTTAGAGCGTTTTTAAATTTTATGAATCCGAATATTATTGTATTTTTAGCCGATCTCAAATCGTTTTTTCACCATTTCTCGGCCGCTATTAGATTTAGAGGGCTGGAAATGGTCTCGATGAAAGCGCAAGGAAATTCTACGTCGATTAAGCTATATTTGGACCCGATCGGATGAAATCAAACCGATTTAGGGCGTTTTTAAATTTTATGAATCCGAATATTATTGTATTTTTAGCCGATTTGAAATCGTTTTTTCGACATAACTCGGTTTCTATTAGATTTAGAGGGCTGGAAATGGTCTCGTTAGAAGCGCAAGGAAATTCTACGTCGATTAAGCTCTATTTGGACCCGATCGGATAAAATAGGTTTGATTAAGAGCGTTTTTATATGCTATGAATCCGAATATTATTGTATTTTTAGCCGATTTGAAATCATTTTTTCGACGTAAGTCGGTTCCTATTTGATTTAGAGGGCTGGAAATGGTCTCGTTAGAAGCGCAAGGAAATTCTACGTTGATTTAGTTCTATTTGGACCCGATCGGATGAAATCAAACCGATTTAGGGCGTTTATAAATTTTATGAATCCGAATATTATTGTATTTTTAGCCGATTTGAAATCGTTTTTTCTACATAACTCTGTTTCTATTAGATTTAGAGGGCTGGAAATGGTCTCGATGGAAGCGCAAGGAAATTTTACGTCGATTAAGCTCTGTTTGGAACCGATCGGATAAAATAGGTTTGATTAAGAGCGTTTTTATAAGTTATGAATCCGAATAGTATTGTATTTTTAGCCGATTTGAAATGGTTTTGTCGACATAACTCGGTTCCTATTAGTTTTAGAGGGCTGGAAATGGTCTCGTTGAAAGCGCAAGAAATTCTACGTCGATCAAGCTATATTTGGACCCGATCGGATGAAATCAGACCGATTTAGAGCGTTTTTAAATTTTATGAATCCGAATATTATTGTATTTTTAGCCGATCTCAAATCGTTTTTTCACCATTTCTCGGCCGCTATTAGATTTAGAGGGCTGGAAATGGTCTCGATGGAAGCGCAAGGAAATTCTACGTCGATTAAGCTATATTTGGACCCGATCGGATGAAATCAAACCGATTTAGGGCGTTTTTAAATTTTATGAATCCGAATATTATTGTATTTTTAGCCGATTTGAAATCGTTTTTTCGACATAACTCGGTTTCTATTAGATTTAGAGGGCTGGAAATGGTCTCGTTAGAAGCGCAAGGAAATTCTACGTCGATTAAGCTCTATTTGGACCCGATCGGATAAAATAGGTTTGATTAAGAGCGTTTTTATATGTTATGAATCCGAATATTATTGTATTTTTAGCCGATCTCAAATTGTTTTTTCGACATAACTCGGTTCCTATTAGTTTTAGAGGGCTGGAAATGGTGTCATTGAAAGCGCAAAAAATTCTACGTCGATTAAGCTATATTTGGACCCGATCGGATGAAATCAGACCGATTTAGAGCGTTTTTAAATTTTATGAATCCGAATATTATTGTATTTTTAGCCGATCTCAAATCGTTTTTTAACCATTTCTCGGCCGCTATTAGATTTAGAGGGCTGGAAATGGTCTCGTTAGAAGCGCAAGGAAATTCTACGTCGATTAAGCTCTATTTGGACCCGATCGGATAAAATAGGTTTGATTAAGAGCGTTTTTATATGCTATGAATCCGAATATTATTGTATTTTTAGCCGATTTGAAATCATTTTTTCGACATAAGTCGGTTCCTATTTGATTTAGAGGGCTGGAAATGGTCTCGATGGAAGCGCAAGGAAATTCTACGTTGATTTAGTTCTATTTGGACCCGATCGGATGAAATCAAACCGATTTAGGGCGTTTATAAATTTTATGAATCCGAATATTATTGTATTTTTAGCCGATTTGAAATCGTTTTTTCTACATAACTCGGTTTCTATTAGATTTAGAGGGCTGGAAATGGTCTCGATGGAAGCGCAAGGAAATTTTACGTCGATTAAGCTCTGTTTGGAACCGATCGGATAAAATAGGTTTGATTAAGAGCGTTTTTATAAGTTATGAATCCGAATAGTATTGTATTTTTAGCCGATTTGAAATGGTTTTGTCGACATAACTCGGTTCCTATTAGTTTTAGAGGGCTGGAAATGGTCTCGTTGAAAGCGCAAGAAATTCTACGTCGATTAAGCTATATTTGGACCCGATCGGATGAAATCAGACCGATTTAGAGCGTTTTTAAATTTTATGAATCCGAATATTATTGTATTTTTAGCCGATCTCAAATCGTTTTTTCACCATTTCTCGGCCGCTATTAGATTTAGAGGGCTGGAAATGGTCTCGATGAAAGCGCAAGGAAATTCTACGTCGATTAAGCTATATTTGGACCCGATCGGATGAAATCAAACCGATTTAGGGCGTTTTTAAATTTTATGAATCCGAATATTATTGTATTTTTAGCCGATTTGAAATCGTTTTTTCGACATAACTCGGTTTCTATTAGATTTAGAGGGCTGGAAATGGTCTCGTTAGAAGCGCAAGGAAATTCTACGTCGATTAAGCTCTATTTGGACCCGATCGGATAAAATAGGTTTGATTAAGAGCGTTTTTATATGCTATGAATCCGAATATTATTGTATTTTTAGCCGATTTGAAATCATTTTTTCGACGTAAGTCGGTTCCTATTTGATTTAGAGGGCTGGAAATGGTCTCGTTAGAAGCGCAAGGAAATTCTACATCGATTAAGTTTTATTTGGACTAGATCGGATGAAATCGGACCAATTAAGAGCGATTTTATATGTTATGAATCCGAATATTATTGTATTTTTAGCCGATTTGAAATCGTTTTTTCACCATTACTCGGCCGCTATTAGATTTAGAGGGCTGGAAATGGTCTCGATGGAAGCGCAAGGAAATTCTACGTCGATTTAGTTCTATTTGGACCCGATCGGATGAAATCAAACCGATTTAGGGCGTTTATAAATTTTATGAATCCGAATATTATTGTATTTTTAGCCGATTTGAAATCGTTTTTTCGACATAACTCGGTTTCTATTAGATTTAGAGGGCTGGAAATGGTCTCGTTAGAAGCGCAAGGAAATTCTACGTCGATTAAGCTCTATTTGGACCCGATCGGATAAAATAGGTTTGATTAAGAGCGTTTTTATATGCTATGAATCCGAATATTATTGTATTTTTAGCCGATTTGAAATCATTTTTTCGACGTAAGTCGGTTCCTATTTGATTTAGAGGGCTGGAAATGATCTCGTTAGAAGCGCAAGGAAATTCTACATCGATTAAGTTTTATTTGGACTAGATCGGATGAAATCGGACCAATTAAGAGCGATTTTATATGTTATGAATCCGAATATTATTGTATTTTTAGCCGATTTGAAATCGTTTTTTCACCATTACTCGGCCGCTATTAGATTTAGAGGGCTGGAAATGGTCTCGATGGAAGCGCAAGGAAATTCTACGTCGATTTAGTTCTATTTGGACCCGATCGGATGAAATCAAACCGATTTAGGGCGTTTATAAATTTTATGAATCCGAATATTATTGTATTTTTAGCCGATTTGAAATCATTTTTTCTACATAACTCGGTTTCTATTAGATTTAGAGGGCTGGAAATGGTCTCGTTAGAAGCGCAAGGAAATTCTACGTCAATTAAGCTTTATTTGGACCCGATCGGATAAAATAGGTTTGATTAAGAGCGTTTTTAAATTTTATGAATCCGAATATTATTGTATTTTTAGCCGATTTGAAATGGTTTTGTCGACATAACTCGGTTCCTATTAGTTTTAGAGGGCTGGAAATGGTGTCATTGAAAGCGCAAGAAATTCTACGTCGATTAAGCTATATTTGGACCCGATCGGATGAAATCAGACCGATTTAAAGCGTTTTTAAATTTTATGAATCCGAATATTATTGTATTTTTAGCCGATCTCAAATCGTTTTTTAACCATTTCTCGGTTTCTATTAGATTTAGAGGGCTGGAAATGGTCTCGATGGAAGCGCAAGGAAATTTTACGTCGATTAAGCTCTGTTTGGAACCGATCGGATAAAATAGGTTTGATTAAGAGCGTTTTTATAAGTTATGAATCCGAATAGTATTGTATTTTTAGCCGATTTGAAATGGTTTTGTCGACATAACTCGGTTCCTATTAGTTTTAGAGGGCTGGAAATGGTCTCGTTGAAAGCACAAGAAATTCTACGTCGATTAAGCTATATTTGGACCCGATCGGATGAAATCAGACCGATTTAGAGCGTTTTTAAATTTTATGAATCCGAATATTATTGTATTTTTAGCCGATCTCAAATCGTTTTTTCACCATTTCTCGGCCGCTATTAGATTTAGAGGGCTGGAAATGGTCTCGATGAAAGCGCAAGGAAATTCTACGTCGATTAAGCTATATTTGGACCCGATCGGATGAAATCAAACCGATTTAGGGCGTTTTTAAATTTTATGAATCCGAATATTATTGTATTTTTAGCCGATTTGAAATCGTTTTTTCGACATAACTCGGTTTCTATTAGATTTAGAGGGCTGGAAATGGTCTCGTTAGAAGCGCAAGGAAATTCTACGTCGATTAAGCTCTATTTGGACCCGATCGGATAAAATAGGTTTGATTAAGAGCGTTTTTATATGCTATGAATCCGAATATTATTGTATTTTTAGCCGATTTGAAATCATTTTTTCGACATAAGTCGGTTCCTATTTGATTTAGAGGGCTGGAAATGGTCTCGTTAGAAGCGCAAGGAAATTCTACATCGATTAAGTTTTATTTGGACTAGATCGGATGAAATCGGACCAATTAAGAGCGATTTTATATGTTATGAATCCGAATATTATTGTATTTTTAGCCGATTTGAAATCGTTTTTTCACCATTACTCGGCCGCTATTAGATTTAGAGGGCTGGAAATGGTCTCGATGGAAGCGCAAGGAAATTCTACGTTGATTTAGTTCTATTTGGACCCGATCGGATGAAATCAAACCGATTTAGGGCGTTTATAAATTTTATGAATCCGAATATTATTGTATTTTTAGCCGATTTGAAATCGTTTTTTCTACATAACTCTGTTTCTATTAGATTTAGAGGGCTGGAAATGGTCTCGATGGAAGCGCAAGGAAATTTTACGTCGATTAAGCTCTGTTTGGAACCGATCGGATAAAATAGGAAAGATTAAGAGCGTTTTTATAAGTTATGAATCCGAATAGTATTGTATTTTTAGCCGATTTGAAATCGTTTTTTCGACATAACTCGGTTTCTATTAGATTTAGAGGGCTGGAAATGGTCTCGTTAGAAGCGCAAGGAAATTCTACGTCGATTAAGCTCTATTTGGACCCGATCGGATAAAATAGGTTTGATTAAGAGCGTTTTTATATGCTATGAATCCGAATATTATTGTATTTTTAGCCGATTTGAAATCATTTTTTCGACATAAGTCGGTTCCTATTTGATTTAGAGGGCTGGAAATGGTCTCGTTAGAAGCGCAAGGAAATTCTACATCGATTAAGTTTTATTTGGACTAGATCGGATGAAATCGGACCAATTAAGAGCGATTTTATATGTTATGAATCCGAATATTATTGTATTTTTAGCCGATTTGAAATCGTTTTTTCACCATTACTCGGCCGCTATTAGATTTAGAGGGCTGGAAATGGTCTCGATGAAAGCGCAAGGAAATTCTACGTCGATTAAGCTATATTTGGACCCGATCGGATGAAATCAAACCGATTTAGGGCGTTTTTAAATTTTATGAATCCGAATATTATTGTATTTTTAGCCGATCTCAAATCGTTTTTTCACCATTTCTCGGCCGCTATTAGATTTAGAGGGCTGGAAATGGTCTCGATGAAAGCGCAAGGAAATTCTACGTCGATTAAGCTATATTTGGACCCGATCGGATGAAATCAAACCGATTTAGGGCGTTTTTAAATTTTATGAATCCGAATATTATTGTATTTTTAGCCGATTTGAAATCGTTTTTTCGACATAACTCGGTTTCTATTAGATTTAGAGGGCTGGAAATGGTCTCGTTAGAAGCGCAAGGAAATTCTACGTCGATTAAGCTCTATTTGGACCCGATCGGATAAAATAGGTTTGATTAAGAGCGTTTTTATATGCTATGAATCCGAATATTATTGTATTTTTAGCCGATTTGAAATCATTTTTTCGACATAAGTCGGTTCCTATTTGATTTAGAGGGCTGGAAATGGTCTCGTTAGAAGCGCAAGGAAATTCTACATCGATTAAGTTTTATTTGGACTAGATCGGATGAAATCGGACCAATTAAGAGCGATTTTATATGTTATGAATCCGAATATTATTGTATTTTTAGCCGATTTGAAATCGTTTTTTCACCATTACTCGGCCGCTATTAGATTTAGAGGGCTGGAAATGGTCTCGATGGAAGCGCAAGGAAATTCTACGTTGATTTAGTTCTATTTGGACCCGATCGGATGAAATCAAACCGATTTAGGGCGTTTATAAATTTTATGAATCCGAATATTATTGTATTTTTAGCCGATTTGAAATCGTTTTTTCTACATAACTCTGTTTCTATTAGATTTAGAGGGCTGGAAATGGTCTCGATGGAAGCGCAAGGAAATTTTACGTCGATTAAGCTCTGTTTGGAACCGATCGGATAAAATAGGAAAGATTAAGAGCGTTTTTATAAGTTATGAATCCGAATAGTATTGTATTTTTAGCCGATTTGAAATCGTTTTTTCGACATAACTCGGTTTCTATTAGATTTAGAGGGCTGGAAATGGTCTCGTTAGAAGCGCAAGGAAATTCTACGTCGATTAAGCTCTATTTGGACCCGATCGGATAAAATAGGTTTGATTAAGAGCGTTTTTATATGCTATGAATCCGAATATTATTGTATTTTTAGCCGATTTGAAATCATTTTTTCGACATAAGTCGGTTCCTATTTGATTTAGAGGGCTGGAAATGGTCTCGTTAGAAGCGCAAGGAAATTCTACATCGATTAAGTTTTATTTGGACTAGATCGGATGAAATCGGACCAATTAAGAGCGATTTTATATGTTATGAATCCGAATATTATTGTATTTTTAGCCGATTTGAAATCGTTTTTTCACCATTACTCGGCCGCTATTAGATTTAGAGGGCTGGAAATGGTCTCGATGGAAGCGCAAGGAAATTCTACGTTGATTTAGTTCTATTTGGACCCGATCGGATGAAATCAAACCGATTTAGGGCGTTTATAAATTTTATGAATCCGAATATTATTGTATTTTTAGCCGATTTGAAATCGTTTTTTCTACATAACTCTGTTTCTATTAGATTTAGAGGGCTGGAAATGGTCTCGATGGAAGCGCAAGGAAATTTTACGTCGATTAAGCTCTGTTTGGAACCGATCGGATAAAATAGGAAAGATTAAGAGCGTTTTTATAAGTTATGAATCCGAATAGTATTGTATTTTTAGCCGATTTGAAATGGTTTTGTCGACATAACTCGGTTCCTATTAGTTTTAGAGGGCTGGAAATGGTCTCGTTGAAAGCGCAAGAAATTCTACGTCGATTAAGCTATATTTGGACCCGATCGGATGAAATCAGACCGATTTAGAGCGTTTTTAAATTTTATGAATCCGAATATTATTGTATTTTTAGCCGATCTCAAATCGTTTTTTCACCATTTCTCGGCCGCTATTAGATTTAGAGGGCTGGAAATGGTCTCGATGGAAGCGCAAGGAAATTCTACGTCGATTAAGCTATATTTGGACCCGATCGGATGAAATCAAACCGATTTAGGGCGTTTTTAAATTTTATGAATCCGAATATTATTGTATTTTTAGCCGATTTGAAATCGTTTTTTCGACATAACTCGGTTTCTATTAGATTTAGAGGGCTGGAAATGGTCTCGTTAGAAGCGCAAGGAAATTCTACGTCGATTAAGCTCTATTTGGACCAAATCGGATAAAATAGGTTTGATTAAGAGCGTTTTTATATGTTATGAATCCGAATATTATTGTATTTTTAGCCGATTTGAAATCGTTTTTTCACCATTACTCGGCCGCTATTAGATTTAGAGGGCTGGAAATGGTCTCGATGGAAGCGCAAGGAAATTCTACGTCGATTAAGCTCTATTTGGACCAAATCGGATAAAATAGGTTTGATTAAGAGCGTTTTTATATGTTATGAATCCGAATATTATTGTATTTTTAGCCGATCTCAAATAGTTTTTTCGACATAACTCGGTTCCTATTAGTTTTAGAGGGCTGGAAATGGTCTCGATGGAAGCGCAAGGAAATTCTACGTCGATTAAGCTATATTTGGACCCGATCGGATGAAATCAAACCGATTTAGGGCGTTTTTAAATTTTATGAATCCGAATATTATTGTATTTTTAGCCGATTTGAAATCGTTTTTTCGACATAACTCGGTTTCTATTAGATTTAGAGGGCTGGAAATGGTCTCGTTAGAAGCGCAAGGAAATTCTACATCGATTAAGTTTTATTTGGACTAGATCGGATGAAATCGGACCAATTAAGAGCGATTTTATATGTTATGAATCCGAATATTATTGTATTTTTAGCCGATTTGAAATCGTTTTTTCACCATTACTCGGCCGCTATTAGATTTAGAGGGCTGGAAATGGTCTCGATGGAAGCGCAAGGAAATTCTACGTTGATTTAGTTCTATTTGGACCCGATCGGATGAAATCAAACCGATTTAGGGCGTTTATAAATTTTATGAATCCGAATATTATTGTATTTTTAGCCGATTTGAAATCGTTTTTTCTACATAACTCTGTTTCTATTAGATTTAGAGGGCTGGAAATGGTCTCGATGGAAGCGCAAGGAAATTTTACGTCGATTAAGCTCTGTTTGGAACCGATCGGATAAAATAGGAAAGATTAAGAGCGTTTTTATAAGTTATGAATCCGAATAGTATTGTATTTTTAGCCGATTTGAAATCGTTTTTTCGACATAACTCGGTTTCTATTAGATTTAGAGGGCTGGAAATGGTCTCGTTAGAAGCGCAAGGAAATTCTACATCGATTAAGTTTTATTTGGACTAGATCGGATGAAATCGGACCAATTAAGAGCGATTTTATATGTTATGAATCCGAATATTATTGTATTTTTAGCCGATTTGAAATCGTTTTTTCACCATTACTCGGCCGCTATTAGATTTAGAGGGCTGGAAATGGTCTCGATGGAAGCGCAAGGAAATTCTACGTTGATTTAGTTCTATTTGGACCCGATCGGATGAAATCAAACCGATTTAGGGCGTTTATAAATTTTATGAATCCGAATATTATTGTATTTTTAGCCGATTTGAAATCGTTTTTTCTACATAACTCTGTTTCTATTAGATTTAGAGGGCTGGAAATGGTCTCGATGGAAGCGCAAGGAAATTTTACGTCGATTAAGCTCTGTTTGGAACCGATCGGATAAAATAGGAAAGATTAAGAGCGTTTTTATAAGTTATGAATCCGAATAGTATTGTATTTTTAGCCGATTTGAAATCGTTTTTTCGACATAACTCGGTTTCTATTAGATTTAGAGGGCTGGAAATGGTCTCGTTAGAAGCGCAAGGAAATTCTACATCGATTAAGTTTTATTTGGACTAGATCGGATGAAATCGGACCAATTAAGAGCGATTTTATATGTTATGAATCCGAATATTATTGTATTTTTAGCCGATTTGAAATCGTTTTTTCACCATTACTCGGCCGCTATTAGATTTAGAGGGCTGGAAATGGTCTCGATGGAAGCGCAAGGAAATTCTACGTTGATTTAGTTCTATTTGGACCCGATCGGATGAAATCAAACCGATTTAGGGCGTTTATAAATTTTATGAATCCGAATATTATTGTATTTTTAGCCGATTTGAAATCGTTTTTTCTACATAACTCTGTTTCTATTAGATTTAGAGGGCTGGAAATGGTCTCGATGGAAGCGCAAGGAAATTTTACGTCGATTAAGCTCTGTTTGGAACCGATCGGATAAAATAGGAAAGATTAAGAGCGTTTTTATAAGTTATGAATCCGAATAGTATTGTATTTTTAGCCGATTTGAAATCGTTTTTTCGACATAACTCGGTTTCTATTAGATTTAGAGGGCTGGAAATGGTCTCGTTAGAAGCGCAAGGAAATTCTACGTCGATTAAGCTCTATTTGGACCCGATCGGATAAAATAGGTTTGATTAAGAGCGTTTTTATATGCTATGAATCCGAATATTATTGTATTTTTAGCCGATTTGAAATCATTTTTTCGACATAAGTCGGTTCCTATTTGATTTAGAGGGCTGGAAATGGTCTCGTTAGAAGCGCAAGGAAATTCTACATCGATTAAGTTTTATTTGGACTAGATCGGATGAAATCGGACCAATTAAGAGCGATTTTATATGTTATGAATCCGAATATTATTGTATTTTTAGCCGATTTGAAATCGTTTTTTCACCATTACTCGGCCGCTATTAGATTTAGAGGGCTGGAAATGGTCTCGATGAAAGCGCAAGGAAATTCTACGTCGATTAAGCTATATTTGGACCCGATCGGATGAAATCAAACCGATTTAGGGCGTTTTTAAATTTTATGAATCCGAATATTATTGTATTTTTAGCCGATCTCAAATCGTTTTTTCACCATTTCTCGGCCGCTATTAGATTTAGAGGGCTGGAAATGGTCTCGATGAAAGCGCAAGGAAATTCTACGTCGATTAAGCTATATTTGGACCCGATCGGATGAAATCAAACCGATTTAGGGCGTTTTTAAATTTTATGAATCCGAATATTATTGTATTTTTAGCCGATTTGAAATCGTTTTTTCGACATAACTCGGTTTCTATTAGATTTAGAGGGCTGGAAATGGTCTCGTTAGAAGCGCAAGGAAATTCTACGTCGATTAAGCTCTATTTGGACCCGATCGGATAAAATAGGTTTGATTAAGAGCGTTTTTATATGCTATGAATCCGAATATTATTGTATTTTTAGCCGATTTGAAATCATTTTTTCGACATAAGTCGGTTCCTATTTGATTTAGAGGGCTGGAAATGGTCTCGTTAGAAGCGCAAGGAAATTCTACATCGATTAAGTTTTATTTGGACTAGATCGGATGAAATCGGACCAATTAAGAGCGATTTTATATGTTATGAATCCGAATATTATTGTATTTTTAGCCGATTTGAAATCGTTTTTTCACCATTACTCGGCCGCTATTAGATTTAGAGGGCTGGAAATGGTCTCGATGGAAGCGCAAGGAAATTCTACGTTGATTTAGTTCTATTTGGACCCGATCGGATGAAATCAAACCGATTTAGGGCGTTTATAAATTTTATGAATCCGAATATTATTGTATTTTTAGCCGATTTGAAATCGTTTTTTCTACATAACTCTGTTTCTATTAGATTTAGAGGGCTGGAAATGGTCTCGATGGAAGCGCAAGGAAATTTTACGTCGATTAAGCTCTGTTTGGAACCGATCGGATAAAATAGGAAAGATTAAGAGCGTTTTTATAAGTTATGAATCCGAATAGTATTGTATTTTTAGCCGATTTGAAATCGTTTTTTCGACATAACTCGGTTTCTATTAGATTTAGAGGGCTGGAAATGGTCTCGTTAGAAGCGCAAGGAAATTCTACGTCGATTAAGCTCTATTTGGACCCGATCGGATAAAATAGGTTTGATTAAGAGCGTTTTTATATGCTATGAATCCGAATATTATTGTATTTTTAGCCGATTTGAAATCATTTTTTCGACATAAGTCGGTTCCTATTTGATTTAGAGGGCTGGAAATGGTCTCGTTAGAAGCGCAAGGAAATTCTACATCGATTAAGTTTTATTTGGACTAGATCGGATGAAATCGGACCAATTAAGAGCGATTTTATATGTTATGAATCCGAATATTATTGTATTTTTAGCCGATTTGAAATCGTTTTTTCACCATTACTCGGCCGCTATTAGATTTAGAGGGCTGGAAATGGTCTCGATGGAAGCGCAAGGAAATTCTACGTTGATTTAGTTCTATTTGGACCCGATCGGATGAAATCAAACCGATTTAGGGCGTTTATAAATTTTATGAATCCGAATATTATTGTATTTTTAGCCGATTTGAAATCGTTTTTTCTACATAACTCTGTTTCTATTAGATTTAGAGGGCTGGAAATGGTCTCGATGGAAGCGCAAGGAAATTTTACGTCGATTAAGCTCTGTTTGGAACCGATCGGATAAAATAGGAAAGATTAAGAGCGTTTTTATAAGTTATGAATCCGAATAGTATTGTATTTTTAGCCGATTTGAAATGGTTTTGTCGACATAACTCGGTTCCTATTAGTTTTAGAGGGCTGGAAATGGTCTCGTTGAAAGCGCAAGAAATTCTACGTCGATTAAGCTATATTTGGACCCGATCGGATGAAATCAGACCGATTTAGAGCGTTTTTAAATTTTATGAATCCGAATATTATTGTATTTTTAGCCGATCTCAAATCGTTTTTTCACCATTTCTCGGCCGCTATTAGATTTAGAGGGCTGGAAATGGTCTCGATGGAAGCGCAAGGAAATTCTACGTCGATTAAGCTATATTTGGACCCGATCGGATGAAATCAAACCGATTTAGGGCGTTTTTAAATTTTATGAATCCGAATATTATTGTATTTTTAGCCGATTTGAAATCGTTTTTTCGACATAACTCGGTTTCTATTAGATTTAGAGGGCTGGAAATGGTCTCGTTAGAAGCGCAAGGAAATTCTACGTCGATTAAGCTCTATTTGGACCAAATCGGATAAAATAGGTTTGATTAAGAGCGTTTTTATATGTTATGAATCCGAATATTATTGTATTTTTAGCCGATCTCAAATAGTTTTTTCGACATAACTCGGTTCCTATTAGTTTTAGAGGGCTGGAAATGGTCTCGTTAGAAGCGCAAGGAAATTCTACGTCGATTAAGCTCTATTTGGACCCGATCGGATAAAATAGGTTTGATTAAGAGCGTTTTTATATGTTATGAATCCGAATATTATTGTATTTTTAGCCGATTTGAAATCGTTTTTTCACCATTACTCGGCCGCTATTAGATTTAGAGGGCTGGAAATGGTCTCGATGGAAGCGCAAGGAAATTCTACGTCGATTTAGTTCTATTTGGACCCGATCGGATGAAATCAAACCGATTTAGGGCGTTTATAAATTTTATGAATCCGAATATTATTGTATTTTTAGCCGATTTGAAATCGTTTTTTCTACATAACTCGGTTTCTATTAGATTTAGAGGGCTGGAAATGGTCTCGTTAGAAGCGCAAGGAAATTCTACGTCGATTAAGCTCTATTTGGACCCGATCGGATAAAATAGGTTTGATTAAGAGCGTTTTTAAATTTTATGAATCCGAATATTATTGTATTTTTAGCCGATTTGAAATGGTTTTGTCGACATAACTCGGTTCCTATTAGTTTTAGAGGGCTGGAAATGGTGTCATTGAAAGCGCAAGAAATTCTACGTCGATTAAGCTATATTTGGACCCGATCGGATGAAATCAAACCGATTTAGGGCGTTTTTAAATTTTATGAATCCGAATATTATTGTATTTTTAGCCGATTTGAAATCGTTTTTTCGACATAACTCGGTTTCTATTAGATTTAGAGGGCTGGAAATGGTCTCGATGGAAGCGCAAGGAAATTTTACGTCGATTAAGCTCTGTTTGGAACCGATCGGATAAAATAGGTTTGATTAAGAGCGTTTTTATAAGTTATGAATCCGAATAGTATTGTATTTTTAGCCGATTTGAAATCGTTTTTTCTACATAACTCTGTTTCTATTAGATTTAGAGGGCTGGAAATGGTCTCGATGGAAGCGCAAGGAAATTTTACGTCGATTAAGCTCTGTTTGGAACCGATCGGATAAAATAGGTTTGATTAAGAGCGTTTTTATAAGTTATGAATCCGAATAGTATTGTATTTTTAGCCGATTTGAAATGGTTTTGTCGACATAACTCGGTTCCTATTAGTTTTAGAGGGCTGGAAATGGTCTCGTTGAAAGCGCAAGAAATTCTACGTCGATTAAGCTATATTTGGACCCGATCGGATGAAATCAGACCGATTTAAAGCGTTTTTAAATTTTATGAATCCGAATATTATTGTATTTTTAGCCGATCTCAAATCGTTTTTTAACCATTTCTCGGTTTCTATTAGATTTAGAGGGCTGGAAATGGTCTCGATGGAAGCGCAAGGAAATTTTACGTCGATTAAGCTCTGTTTGGAACCGATCGGATAAAATAGGTTTGATTAAGAGCGTTTTTATAAGTTATGAATCCGAATAGTATTGTATTTTTAGCCGATTTGAAATGGTTTTGTCGACATAACTCGGTTCCTATTAGTTTTAGAGGGCTGGAAATGGTCTCGTTGAAAGCGCAAGAAATTCTACGTCGATTAAGCTATATTTGGACCCGATCGGATGAAAAAGGTTTGATTAAGAGCGTTTTTATATGCTATGAATCCGAATATTATTGTATTTTTAGCCGATTTGAAATCATTTTTTCGACATAAGTCGGTTCCTATTTGATTTAGAGGGCTGGAAATGGTCTCGTTAGAAGCGCAAGGAAATTCTACATCGATTAAGTTTTATTTGGACTAGATCGGATGAAATCGGACCAATTAAGAGCGATTTTATATGTTATGAATCCGAATATTATTGTATTTTTAGCCGATTTGAAATCGTTTTTTCACCATTACTCGGCCGCTATTAGATTTAGAGGGCTGGAAATGGTCTCGATGGAAGCGCAAGGAAATTCTACGTTGATTTAGTTCTATTTGGACTCGATCGGATGAAATCAAACCGATTTAGGGCGTTTATAAATTTTATGAATCCGAATATTATTGTATTTTTAGCCGATTTGAAATCGTTTTTTCTACATAACTCTGTTTCTATTAGATTTAGAGGGCTGGAAATGGTCTCGATGGAAGCGCAAGGAAATTTTACGTCGATTAAGCTCTGTTTGGAACCGATCGGATAAAATAGGAAAGATTAAGAGCGTTTTTATAAGTTATGAATCCGAATAGTATTGTATTTTTAGCCGATTTGAAATGGTTTTGTCGACATAACTCGGTTCCTATTAGTTTTAGAGGGCTGGAAATGGTCTCGTTGAAAGCGCAAGAAATTCTACGTCGATTAAGCTATATTTGGACCCGATCGGATGAAATCAGACCGATTTAGAGCGTTTTTAAATTTTATGAATCCGAATATTATTGTATTTTTAGCCGATCTCAAATCGTTTTTTCACCATTTCTCGGCCGCTATTAGATTTAGAGGGCTGGAAATGGTCTCGATGGAAGCGCAAGGAAATTCTACGTCGATTAAGCTATATTTGGACCCGATCGGATGAAATCAAACCGATTTAGGGCGTTTTTAAATTTTATGAATCCGAATATTATTGTATTTTTAGCCGATTTGAAATCGTTTTTTCGACATAACTCGGTTTCTATTAGATTTAGAGGGCTGGAAATGGTCTCGTTAGAAGCGCAAGGAAATTCTACGTCGATTAAGCTCTATTTGGACCAAATCGGATAAAATAGGTTTGATTAAGAGCGTTTTTATATGTTATGAATCCGAATATTATTGTATTTTTAGCCGATCTCAAATAGTTTTTTCGACATAACTCGGTTCCTATTAGTTTTAGAGGGCTGGAAATGGTCTCGTTAGAAGCGCAAGGAAATTCTACGTCGATTAAGCTCTATTTGGACCCGATCGGATAAAATAGGTTTGATTAAGAGCGTTTTTATATGTTATGAATCCGAATATTATTGTATTTTTAGCCGATTTGAAATCGTTTTTTCACCATTACTCGGCCGCTATTAGATTTAGAGGGCTGGAAATGGTCTCGATGGAAGCGCAAGGAAATTCTACGTCGATTTAGTTCTATTTGGACCCGATCGGATGAAATCAAACCGATTTAGGGCGTTTATAAATTTTATGAATCCGAATATTATTGTATTTTTAGCCGATTTGAAATCGTTTTTTCTACATAACTCGGTTTCTATTAGATTTAGAGGGCTGGAAATGGTCTCGTTAGAAGCGCAAGGAAATTCTACGTCGATTAAGCTCTATTTGGACCCGATCGGATAAAATAGGTTTGATTAAGAGCGTTTTTAAATTTTATGAATCCGAATATTATTGTATTTTTAGCCGATTTGAAATGGTTTTGTCGACATAACTCGGTTCCTATTAGTTTTAGAGGGCTGGAAATGGTGTCATTGAAAGCGCAAGAAATTCTACGTCGATTAAGCTATATTTGGACCCGATCGGATGAAATCAAACCGATTTAGGGCGTTTTTAAATTTTATGAATCCGAATATTATTGTATTTTTAGCCGATTTGAAATCGTTTTTTCGACATAACTCGGTTTCTATTAGATTTAGAGGGCTGGAAATGGTCTCGATGGAAGCGCAAGGAAATTTTACGTCGATTAAGCTCTGTTTGGAACCGATCGGATAAAATAGGTTTGATTAAGAGCGTTTTTATAAGTTATGAATCCGAATAGTATTGTATTTTTAGCCGATTTGAAATGGTTTTGTCGACATAACTCGGTTCCTATTAGTTTTAGAGGGCTGGAAATGGTCTCGTTGAAAGCGCAAGAAATTCTACGTCGATTAAGCTATATTTGGACCCGATCGGATGAAATCAGACCGATTTAGAGCGTTTTTAAATTTTATGAATCCGAATATTATTGTATTTTTAGCCGATCTCAAATAGTTTTTTCACCATTTCTCGGCCGCTATTAGATTTAGAGGGCTGGAAATGGTCTCGATGGAAGCGCAAGGAAATTCTACGTCGATTAAGCTATATTTGGACCCGATCGGATGAAATCAAACCGATTTAGGGCGTTTTTAAATTTTATGAATCCGAATATTATTGTATTTTTAGCCGATTTGAAATAGTTTTTTCGACATAACTCGGTTTCTATTAGATTTAGAGGGCTGGAAATGGTCTCGTTAGAAGCGCAAGGAAATTCTACGTCGATTAAGCTCTATTTGGACCCGATCGGATAAAATAGGTTTGATTAAGAGCGTTTTTATATGTTATGAATCCGAATATTATTGTATTTTTAGCCGATTTGAAATCATTTTTTCGACATAAGTCGGTTCCTATTTGATTTAGAGGGCTGGAAATGGTCTCGTTAGAAGCGCAAGGAAATTCTACATCGATTAAGTTTTATTTGGACTAGATCGGATGAAATCGGACCAATTAAGAGCGATTTTATATGTTATGAATCCGAATATTATTGTATTTTTAGCCGATTTGAAATCGTTTTTTCACCATTACTCGGCCGCTATTAGATTTAGAGGGCTGGAAATGGTCTCGATGGAAGCGCAAGGAAATTCTACGTTGATTTAGTTCTATTTGGACCCGATCGGATGAAATCAAACCGATTTAGGGCGTTTATAAATTTTATGAATCCGAATATTATTGTATTTTTAGCCGATTTGAAATCGTTTTTTCTACATAACTCTGTTTCTATTAGATTTAGAGGGCTGGAAATGGTCTCGATGGAAGCGCAAGGAAATTTTACGTCGATTAAGCTCTGTTTGGAACCGATCGGATAAAATAGGTTTGATTAAGAGCGTTTTTATAAGTTATGAATCCGAATAGTATTGTATTTTTAGCCGATTTGAAATGGTTTTGTCGACATAACTCGGTTCCTATTAGTTTTAGAGGGCTGGAAATGGTCTCGTTGAAAGCGCAAGAAATTCTACGTCGATTAAGCTATATTTGGACCCGATCGGATGAAATCAGACCGATTTAGAGCGTTTTTAAATTTTATGAATCCGAATATTATTGTATTTTTAGCCGATCTCAAATCGTTTTTTCACCATTTCTCGGCCGCTATTAGATTTAGAGGGCTGGAAATGGTCTCGATGGAAGCGCAAGGAAATTCTACGTCGATTAAGCTATATTTGGACCCGATCGGATGAAATCAAACCGATTTAGGGCGTTTTTAAATTTTATGAATCCGAATATTATTGTATTTTTAGCCGATTTGAAATCGTTTTTTCGACATAACTCGGTTTCTATTAGATTTAGAGGGCTGGAAATGGTCTCGTTAGAAGCGCAAGGAAATTCTACGTCGATTAAGCTCTATTTGGACCAAATCGGATAAAATAGGTTTGATTAAGAGCGTTTTTATATGTTATGAATCCGAATATTATTGTATTTTTAGCCGATCTCAAATAGTTTTTTCGACATAACTCGGTTCCTATTAGTTTTAGAGGGCTGGAAATGGTCTCGTTAGAAGCGCAAGGAAATTCTACGTCGATTAAGCTCTATTTGGACCCGATCGGATGAAATCAAACCGATTTAGGGCGTTTTTAAATTTTATGAATCCGAATATTATTGTATTTTTAGCCGATTTGAAATAGTTTTTTCGACATAACTCGGTTTCTATTAGATTTAGAGGGCTGGAAATGGTCTCGTTAGAAGCGCAAGGAAATTCTACGTCGATTAAGCTCTATTTGGACCCGATCGGATAAAATAGGTTTGATTAAGAGCGTTTTTATATGTTATGAATCCGAATATTATTGTATTTTTAGCCGATTTGAAATCATTTTTTCGACATAAGTCGGTTCCTATTTGATTTAGAGGGCTGGAAATGGTCTCGTTAGAAGCGCAAGGAAATTCTACATCGATTAAGTTTTATTTGGACTAGATCGGATGAAATCGGACCAATTAAGAGCGATTTTATATGTTATGAATCCGAATATTATTGTATTTTTAGCCGATTTGAAATCGTTTTTTCACCATTACTCGGCCGCTATTAGATTTAGAGGGCTGGAAATGGTCTCGATGGAAGCGCAAGGAAATTCTACGTTGATTTAGTTCTATTTGGACCCGATCGGATGAAATCAAACCGATTTAGGGCGTTTATAAATTTTATGAATCCGAATATTATTGTATTTTTAGCCGATTTGAAATCGTTTTTTCTACATAACTCTGTTTCTATTAGATTTAGAGGGCTGGAAATGGTCTCGATGGAAGCGCAAGGAAATTTTACGTCGATTAAGCTCTGTTTGGAACCGATCGGATAAAATAGGTTTGATTAAGAGCGTTTTTATAAGTTATGAATCCGAATAGTATTGTATTTTTAGCCGATTTGAAATGGTTTTGTCGACATAACTCGGTTCCTATTAGTTTTAGAGGGCTGGAAATGGTCTCGTTGAAAGCGCAAGAAATTCTACGTCGATTAAGCTATATTTGGACCCGATCGGATGAAATCAGACCGATTTAGAGCGTTTTTAAATTTTATGAATCCGAATATTATTGTATTTTTAGCCGATCTCAAATCGTTTTTTCACCATTTCTCGGCCGCTATTAGATTTAGAGGGCTGGAAATGGTCTCGATGGAAGCGCAAGGAAATTCTACGTCGATTAAGCTATATTTGGACCCGATCGGATGAAATCAAACCGATTTAGGGCGTTTTTAAATTTTATGAATCCGAATATTATTGTATTTTTAGCCGATTTGAAATCGTTTTTTCGACATAACTCGGTTTCTATTAGATTTAGAGGGCTGGAAATGGTCTCGTTAGAAGCGCAAGGAAATTCTACGTCGATTAAGCTCTATTTGGACCAAATCGGATAAAATAGGTTTGATTAAGAGCGTTTTTATATGTTATGAATCCGAATATTATTGTATTTTTAGCCGATCTCAAATAGTTTTTTCGACATAACTCGGTTCCTATTAGTTTTAGAGGGCTGGAAATGGTCTCGTTAGAAGCGCAAGGAAATTCTACGTCGATTAAGCTCTATTTGGACCCGATCGGATAAAATAGGTTTGATTAAGAGCGTTTTTATATGTTATGAATCCGAATATTATTGTATTTTTAGCCGATTTGAAATCGTTTTTTCACCATTACTCGGCCGCTATTAGATTTAGAGGGCTGGAAATGGTCTCGATGGAAGCGCAAGGAAATTCTACGTCGATTAAGCTATATTTGGACCCGATCGGATGAAATCAAACCGATTTAGGGCGTTTTTAAATTTTATGAATCCGAATATTATTGTATTTTTAGCCGATTTGAAATAGTTTTTTCGACATAACTCGGTTTCTATTAGATTTAGAGGGCTGGAAATGGTCTCGTTAGAAGCGCAAGGAAATTCTACGTCGATTAAGCTCTATTTGGACCCGATCGGATAAAATAGGTTTGATTAAGAGCGTTTTTATATGTTATGAATCCGAATATTATTGTATTTTTAGCCGATTTGAAATCATTTTTTCGACATAAGTCGGTTCCTATTTGATTTAGAGGGCTGGAAATGGTCTCGTTAGAAGCGCAAGGAAATTCTACATCGATTAAGTTTTATTTGGACTAGATCGGATGAAATCGGACCAATTAAGAGCGATTTTATATGTTATGAATCCGAATATTATTGTATTTTTAGCCGATTTGAAATCGTTTTTTCACCATTACTCGGCCGCTATTAGATTTAGAGGGCTGGAAATGGTCTCGATGGAAGCGCAAGGAAATTCTACGTTGATTTAGTTCTATTTGGACCCGATCGGATGAAATCAAACCGATTTAGGGCGTTTATAAATTTTATGAATCCGAATATTATTGTATTTTTAGCCGATTTGAAATCGTTTTTTCTACATAACTCTGTTTCTATTAGATTTAGAGGGCTGGAAATGGTCTCGATGGAAGCGCAAGGAAATTTTACGTCGATTAAGCTCTGTTTGGAACCGATCGGATAAAATAGGTTTGATTAAGAGCGTTTTTATAAGTTATGAATCCGAATAGTATTGTATTTTTAGCCGATTTGAAATGGTTTTGTCGACATAACTCGGTTCCTATTAGTTTTAGAGGGCTGGAAATGGTCTCGTTGAAAGCGCAAGAAATTCTACGTCGATTAAGCTATATTTGGACCCGATCGGATGAAATCAGACCGATTTAGAGCGTTTTTAAATTTTATGAATCCGAATATTATTGTATTTTTAGCCGATCTCAAATCGTTTTTTCACCATTTCTCGGCCGCTATTAGATTTAGAGGGCTGGAAATGGTCTCGATGGAAGCGCAAGGAAATTCTACGTCGATTAAGCTATATTTGGACCCGATCGGATGAAATCAAACCGATTTAGGGCGTTTTTAAATTTTATGAATCCGAATATTATTGTATTTTTAGCCGATTTGAAATCGTTTTTTCGACATAACTCGGTTTCTGTTAGATTTAGAGGGCTGGAAATGGTCTCGTTAGAAGCGCAAGGAAATTCTACGTCGATTAAGCTCTATTTGGACCAAATCGGATAAAATAGGTTTGATTAAGAGCGTTTTTATATGTTATGAATCCGAATATTATTGTATTTTTAGCCGATCTCAAATAGTTTTTTCGACATAACTCGGTTCCTATTAGTTTTAGAGGGCTGGAAATGGTCTCGTTAGAAGCGCAAGGAAATTCTACGTCGATTAAGCTCTATTTGGACCCGATCGGATAAAATAGGTTTGATTAAGAGCGTTTTTATATGTTATGAATCCGAATATTATTGTATTTTTAGCCGATTTGAAATCGTTTTTTCACCATTACTCGGCCGCTATTAGATTTAGAGGGCTGGAAATGGTCTCGATGGAAGCGCAAGGAAATTCTACGTCGATTTAGTTCTATTTGGACCCGATCGGATGAAATCAAACCGATTTAGGGCGTTTATAAATTTTATGAATCCGAATATTATTGTATTTTTAGCCGATTTGAAATCGTTTTTTCTACATAACTCGGTTTCTATTAGATTTAGAGGGCTGGAAATGGTCTCGTTAGAAGCGCAAGGAAATTCTACGTCGATTAAGCTCTATTTGGACCCGATCGGATAAAATAGGTTTGATTAAGAGCGTTTTTAAATTTTATGAATCCGAATATTATTGTATTTTTAGCCGATTTGAAATGGTTTTGTCGACATAACTCGGTTCCTATTAGTTTTAGAGGGCTGGAAATGGTGTCATTGAAAGCGCAAGAAATTCTACGTCGATTAAGCTATATTTGGACCCGATCGGATGAAATCAAACCGATTTAGGGCGTTTTTAAATTTTATGAATCCGAATATTATTGTATTTTTAGCCGATTTGAAATCGTTTTTTCGACATAACTCGGTTTCTATTAGATTTAGAGGGCTGGAAATGGTCTCGATGGAAGCGCAAGGAAATTTTACGTCGATTAAGCTCTGTTTGGAACCGATCGGATAAAATAGGTTTGATTAAGAGCGTTTTTATAAGTTATGAATCCGAATAGTATTGTATTTTTAGCCGATTTGAAATGGTTTTGTCGACATAACTCGGTTCCTATTAGTTTTAGAGGGCTGGAAATGGTCTCGTTGAAAGCGCAAGAAATTCTACGTCGATTAAGCTATATTTGGACCCGATCGGATGAAATCAGACCGATTTAGAGCGTTTTTAAATTTTATGAATCCGAATATTATTGTATTTTTAGCCGATCTCAAATCGTTTTTTCACCATTTCTCGGCCGCTATTAGATTTAGAGGGCTGGAAATGGTCTCGATGGAAGCGCAAGGAAATTCTACGTCGATTAAGCTATATTTGGACCCGATCGGATGAAATCAAACCGATTTAGGGCGTTTTTAAATTTTATGAATCCGAATATTATTGTATTTTTAGCCGATTTGAAATCGTTTTTTCGACATAACTCGGTTTCTATTAGATTTAGAGGGCTGGAAATGGTCTCGTTAGAAGCGCAAGGAAATTCTACGTCGATTAAGCTCTATTTGGACCCGATCGGATAAAATAGGTTTGATTAAGAGCGTTTTTATATGTTATGAATCCGAATATTATTGTATTTTTAGCCGATCTCAAATTGTTTTTTCGACATAACTCGGTTCCTATTAGTTTTAGAGGGCTGGAAATGGTGTCATTGAAAGCGCAAAAAATTCTACGTCGATTAAGCTATATTTGGACCCGATCGGATGAAATCAGACCGATTTAGAGCGTTTTTAAATTTTATGAATCCGAATATTATTGTATTTTTAGCCGATCTCAAATCGTTTTTTAACCATTTCTCGGCCGCTATTAGATTTAGAGGGCTGGAAATGGTCTCGTTAGAAGCGCAAGGAAATTCTACGTCGATTAAGCTCTATTTGGACCCGATCGGATAAAATAGGTTTGATTAAGAGCGTTTTTATATGCTATGAATCCGAATATTATTGTATTTTTAGCCGATTTGAAATCATTTTTTCGACATAAGTCGGTTCCTATTTGATTTAGAGGGCTGGAAATGGTCTCGTTAGAAGCGCAAGGAAATTCTACGTCGATTAAGTTTTATTTGGACTAGATCGGATGAAATCGGACCAATTAAGAGCGATTTTATATGTTATGAATCCGAATATTATTGTATTTTTAGCCGATTTGAAATCGTTTTTTCACCATTACTCGGCCGCTATTAGATTTAGAGGGCTGGAAATGGTCTCGATGGAAGCGCAAGGAAATTCTACGTTGATTTAGTTCTATTTGGACCCGATCGGATGAAATCAAACCGATTTAGGGCGTTTATAAATTTTATGAATCCGAATATTATTGTATTTTTAGCCGATTTGAAATCGTTTTTTCTACATAACTCTGTTTCTATTAGATTTAGAGGGCTGGAAATGGTCTCGATGGAAGCGCAAGGAAATTTTACGTCGATTAAGCTCTGTTTGGAACCGATCGGATAAAATAGGTTTGATTAAGAGCGTTTTTATAAGTTATGAATCCGAATAGTATTGTATTTTTAGCCGATTTGAAATGGTTTTGTCGACATAACTCGGTTCCTATTAGTTTTAGAGGGCTGGAAATGGTCTCGTTGAAAGCGCAAGAAATTCTACGTCGATTAAGCTATATTTGGACCCGATCGGATGAAATCAGACCGATTTAAAGCGTTTTTAAATTTTATGAATCCGAATATTATTGTATTTTTAGCCGATCTCAAATCGTTTTTTAACCATTTCTCGGTTTCTATTAGATTTAGAGGGCTGGAAATGGTCTCGATGGAAGCGCAAGGAAATTTTACGTCGATTAAGCTCTGTTTGGAACCGATCGGATAAAATAGGTTTGATTAAGAGCGTTTTTATAAGTTATGAATCCGAATAGTATTGTATTTTTAGCCGATTTGAAATGGTTTTGTCGACATAACTCGGTTCCTATTAGTTTTAGAGGGCTGGAAATGGTCTCGTTGAAAGCGCAAGAAATTCTACGTCGATTAAGCTATATTTGGACCCGATCGGATGAAATCAGACCGATTTAGAGCGTTTTTAAATTTTATGAATCCGAATATTATTGTATTTTTAGCCGATCTCAAATCGTTTTTTCACCATTTCTCGGCCGCTATTAGATTTAGAGGGCTGGAAATGGTCTCGATGAAAGCGCAAGGAAATTCTACGTCGATTAAGCTATATTTGGACCCGATCGGATGAAATCAAACCGATTTAGGGCGTTTTTAAATTTTATGAATCCGAATATTATTGTATTTTTAGCCGATTTGAAATCGTTTTTTCGACATAACTCGGTTTCTATTAGATTTAGAGGGCTGGAAATGGTCTCGTTAGAAGCGCAAGGAAATTCTACGTCGATTAAGCTCTATTTGGACCCGATCGGATAAAAAAGGTTTGATTAAGAGCGTTTTTATATGCTATGAATCCGAATATTATTGTATTTTTAGCCGATTTGAAATCATTTTTTCGACATAAGTCGGTTCCTATTTGATTTAGAGGGCTGGAAATGGTCTCGTTAGAAGCGCAAGGAAATTCTACATCGATTAAGTTTTATTTGGACTAGATCGGATGAAATCGGACCAATTAAGAGCGATTTTATATGTTATGAATCCGAATATTATTGTATTTTTAGCCGATTTGAAATCGTTTTTTCACCATTACTCGGCCGCTATTAGATTTAGAGGGCTGGAAATGGTCTCGATGGAAGCGCAAGGAAATTCTACGTTGATTTAGTTCTATTTGGACCCGATCGGATGAAATCAAACCGATTTAGGGCGTTTATAAATTTTATGAATCCGAATATTATTGTATTTTTAGCCGATTTGAAATCGTTTTTTCTACATAACTCTGTTTCTATTAGATTTAGAGGGCTGGAAATGGTCTCGATGGAAGCGCAAGGAAATTTTACGTCGATTAAGCTCTGTTTGGAACCGATCGGATAAAATAGGTTTGATTAAGAGCGTTTTTATAAGTTATGAATCCGAATAGTATTGTATTTTTAGCCGATTTGAAATGGTTTTGTCGACATAACTCGGTTCCTATTAGTTTTAGAGGGCTGGAAATGGTCTCGTTGAAAGCGCAAGAAATTCTACGTCGATTAAGCTATATTTGGACCCGATCGGATGAAATCAGACCGATTTAGAGCGTTTTTAAATTTTATGAATCCGAATATTATTGTATTTTTAGCCGATCTCAAATCGTTTTTTCACCATTTCTCGGCCGCTATTAGATTTAGAGGGCTGGAAATGGTCTCGATGGAAGCGCAAGGAAATTCTACGTCGATTAAGCTATATTTGGACCCGATCGGATGAAATCAAACCGATTTAGGGCGTTTTTAAATTTTATGAATCCGAATATTATTGTATTTTTAGCCGATTTGAAATCGTTTTTTCGACATAACTCGGTTTCTATTAGATTTAGAGGGCTGGAAATGGTCTCGTTAGAAGCGCAAGGAAATTCTACGTCGATTAAGCTCTATTTGGACCAAATCGGATAAAATAGGTTTGATTAAGAGCGTTTTTATATGTTATGAATCCGAATATTATTGTATTTTTAGCCGATCTCAAATAGTTTTTTCGACATAACTCGGTTCCTATTAGTTTTAGAGGGCTGGAAATGGTCTCGTTAGAAGCGCAAGGAAATTCTACGTCGATTAAGCTCTATTTGGACCCGATCGGATAAAATAGGTTTGATTAAGAGCGTTTTTATATGTTATGAATCCGAATATTATTGTATTTTTAGCCGATTTGAAATCGTTTTTTCACCATTACTCGGCCGCTATTAGATTTAGAGGGCTGGAAATGGTCTCGATGGAAGCGCAAGGAAATTCTACGTCGATTTAGTTCTATTTGGACCCGATCGGATGAAATCAAACCGATTTAGGGCGTTTATAAATTTTATGAATCCGAATATTATTGTATTTTTAGCCGATTTGAAATCGTTTTTTCTACATAACTCGGTTTCTATTAGATTTAGAGGGCTGGAAATGGTCTCGTTAGAAGCGCAAGGAAATTCTACGTCGATTAAGCTCTATTTGGACCCGATCGGATAAAATAGGTTTGATTAAGAGCGTTTTTAAATTTTATGAATCCGAATATTATTGTATTTTTAGCCGATTTGAAATGGTTTTGTCGACATAACTCGGTTCCTATTAGTTTTAGAGGGCTGGAAATGGTGTCATTGAAAGCGCAAGAAATTCTACGTCGATTAAGCTATATTTGGACCCGATCGGATGAAATCAAACCGATTTAGGGCGTTTTTAAATTTTATGAATCCGAATATTATTGTATTTTTAGCCGATTTGAAATCGTTTTTTCGACATAACTCGGTTTCTATTAGATTTAGAGGGCTGGAAATGGTCTCGATGGAAGCGCAAGGAAATTTTACGTCGATTAAGCTCTGTTGGGAACCGATCGGATAAAATAGGTTTGATTAAGAGCGTTTTTATAAGTTATGAATCCGAATAGTATTGTATTTTTAGCCGATTTGAAATGGTTTTGTCGACATAACTCGGTTCCTATTAGTTTTAGAGGGCTGGAAATGGTCTCGTTGAAAGCGCAAGAAATTCTACGTCGATTAAGCTATATTTGGACCCGATCGGATGAAATCAGACCGATTTAGAGCGTTTTTAAATTTTATGAATCCGAATATTATTGTATTTTTAGCCGATCTCAAATAGTTTTTTCACTATTTCTCGGCCGCTATTAGATTTAGAGGGCTGGAAATGGTCTCGATGGAAGCGCAAGGAAATTCTACGTCGATTAAGCTATATTTGGACCCGATCGGATGAAATCAAACCGATTTAGGGCGTTTTTAAATTTTATGAATCCGAATATTATTGTATTTTTAGCCGATTTGAAATAGTTTTTTCGACATAACTCGGTTTCTATTAGATTTAGAGGGCTGGAAATGGTCTCGTTAGAAGCGCAAGGAAATTCTACGTCGATTAAGCTCTATTTGGACCCGATCGGATAAAATAGGTTTGATTAAGAGCGTTTTTATATGTTATGAATCCGAATATTATTGTATTTTTAGCCGATCTCAAATTGTTTTTTCGACATAACTCGGTTCCTATTAGTTTTAGAGGGCTGGAAATGGTGTCATTGAAAGCGCAAAAAATTCTACGTCGATTAAGCTATATTTGGACCCGATCGGATGAAATCAGACCGATTTAGAGCGTTTTTAAATTTTATGAATCCGAATATTATTGTATTTTTAGCCGATCTCAAATCGTTTTTTAACCATTTCTCGGCCGCTATTAGATTTAGAGGGCTGGAAATGGTCTCGTTAGAAGCGCAAGGAAATTCTACGTCGATTAAGCTCTATTTGGACCCGATCGGATAAAATAGGTTTGATTAAGAGCGTTTTTATATGCTATGAATCCGAATATTATTGTATTTTTAGCCGATTTGAAATCATTTTTTCGACATAAGTCGGTTCCTATTTGATTTAGAGGGCTGGAAATGGTCTCGTTAGAAGCGCAAGGAAATTCTACGTCGATTAAGTTTTATTTGGACTAGATCGGATGAAATCGGACCAATTAAGAGCGATTTTATATGTTATGAATCCGAATATTATTGTATTTTTAGCAGATTTGAAATCGTTTTTTCACCATTACTCGGCCGCTATTAGATTTAGAGGGCTGGAAATGGTCTCGATGGAAGCGCAAGGAAATTCTACGTTGATTTAGTTCTATTTGGACCCGATCGGATGAAATCAAACCGATTTAGGGCGTTTATAAATTTTATGAATCCGAATATTATTGTATTTTTAGCCGATTTGAAATCGTTTTTTCTACATAACTCTGTTTCTATTAGATTTAGAGGGCTGGAAATGGTCTCGATGGAAGCGCAAGGAAATTTTACGTCGATTAAGCTCTGTTTGGAACCGATCGGATAAAATAGGTTTGATTAAGAGCGTTTTTATAAGTTATGAATCCGAATAGTATTGTATTTTTAGCCGATTTGAAATGGTTTTGTCGACATAACTCGGTTCCTATTAGTTTTAGAGGGCTGGAAATGGTCTCGTTGAAAGCGCAAGAAATTCTACGTCGATTAAGCTATATTTGGACCCGATCGGATGAAATCAGACCGATTTAGAGCGTTTTTAAATTTTATGAATCCGAATATTATTGTATTTTTAGCCGATCTCAAATCGTTTTTTCACCATTTCTCGGCCGCTATTAGATTTAGAGGGCTGGAAATGGTCTCGATGAAAGCGCAAGGAAATTCTACGTCGATTAAGCTATATTTGGACCCGATCGGATGAAATCAAACCGATTTAGGGCGTTTTTAAATTTTATGAATCCGAATATTATTGTATTTTTAGCCGATTTGAAATCGTTTTTTCGACATAACTCGGTTTCTATTAGATTTAGAGGGCTGGAAATGGTCTCGTTAGAAGCGCAAGGAAATTCTACGTCGATTAAGCTCTATTTGGACCCGATCGGATAAAATAGGTTTGATTAAGAGCGTTTTTATATGCTATGAATCCGAATATTATTGTATTTTTAGCCGATTTGAAATCATTTTTTCGACATAAGTCGGTTCCTATTTGATTTAGAGGGCTGGAAATGGTCTCGTTAGAAGCGCAAGGAAATTCTACATCGATTAAGTTTTATTTGGACTAGATCGGATGAAATCGGACCAATTAAGAGCGATTTTATATGTTATGAATCCGAATATTATTGTATTTTTAGCCGATTTGAAATCGTTTTTTCACCATTACTCGGCCGCTATTAGATTTAGAGGGCTGGAAATGGTCTCGATGGAAGCGCAAGGAAATTCTACGTCGATTTAGTTCTATTTGGACCCGATCGGATGAAATCAAACCGATTTAGGGCGTTTATAAATTTTATGAATCCGAATATTATTGTATTTTTAGCCGATTTGAAATCGTTTTTTCTACATAACTCGGTTTCTATTAGATTTAGAGGGAAGGAAATGGTCTCGATGGAAGCGCAAGGAAATTTTACGTCGATTAAGCTCTATTTGGAACCGATCGGATAAAATAGGTTTGATTAAGAGCGTTTTTATAAGTTATGAATCCGAATATTATTGTATTTTTAGCCGATTTGAAATGGTTTTGTCGACATAACTCGGTTCCTATTAGTTTTAGATGGCTGGAAATGGTGTCATTGAAAGCGCAAGAAATTCTACGTCAATTAAGCTATATTTAGACCCGATCGGATGAAATCAGACCGATTTAGAGCGTTTTTAAATATTATGAATCCGAATATTATTGTATTTTTAGCCGATTTGAAATGGTTTTGTCGACATAACTCGGTTCCTATTAGTTTTAGAGGGCTGGAAATGGTGTCATTGAAAGCGCAAGAAATTCTACGTCGATTAAGCTATATTTGGACCCGATCGGATAAAATAGGACCAATTAAGAGCGATTTTATATGTTATGAATCCGAATATTATTGTATTTTTAGCCGATTTGAAATCGTTTTTTCGACATAACTCGGTTCCTTTTAGATGTAGAGGGATGGAAATGGTCTCGTTAGAAGCGCAAGAAAATTCTACGTCGATCAAGCTCTATTTGGAACCGATCGGATAAAATAGGTTTGATTAAGAGCGTTTTTATAAGTTATGAATCCGAATACTATTGTATTTTTAGCCGATTTGAAATGGTTTTGTCGACATAACTCGGTTCCTATTAGTTTTAGAGGGCTGGAAATGGTGTCGTTGAAAGCACAAGAAATTCTACGTCGATTAAGCTATATTTGGACCCGATCGGATGAAATCAGACCGATTTAGAGCGTTTTTAAATTTTATGAATCCGAATATTATTGTATTTTTAGCCGTTTTGAAATCGTTTTTTCACCATTACTCGGCCGCTATTAGATTTAGAGGGCTGGAAATGGTCTCGATGGAAGCGCAAGGAAATTCTACGTCGATTAAGTTTTATTTGGACTAGATCGGATGAAATCGGACCAATTAAGAGCGATTTTATATGTTATGAATCCGAATATTATTGTATTTTTAGCCGATTTGAAATCGTTTTTTCACCATTACTCGGCCGCTATTAGATTTAGAGGGCTGGAAATGGTCTCATTGGAACCGCAAAGGAATTCTACGTCGATTTATCTCTATTTGGACCCGATCGGATAAAATAGGACCAATTAAGAGCGATTTTGTATGTTATGAATCCGAATATTATTGTATTTTTAGCCGATTTGAAATCGTTTTTTCACCATTCCTCGGCCGCTATTAGATTTAGAGGGCTGGAAATGGTCTCGATCGAAGCGCAAGGAAATTCTACGTCGATTAAGTTATATTTGGACCCGATCGGATGAAATCAAACCGATTTAGGGCGTTTTTAAATTTTATGAATCCGAATATTAATGTATTTTTAGCCGATTTGAAATCGTTTTTTCGACATCACTCGGTTCCTATTTGATTTAGTGGGCTGGAAATGGTTTCATTGGAACCGCAAAGAAATTCTACGTCGATTTATCTCTATTTGGACCCGATCGGATAAAATAGGACCAATTAAGAGCGATTTTATATGTTATGAATCCGAATATTATTGTATTTTTAGCCGATTTGAAATCGTTTTTTCGACATAACTCGGTTCCTATTAGATTTAGAGGGAAGGAAATGGTCTCGATGGAAGCGCAAGGAAATTTTACGTCGATTAATCTCTATTTGGAACCGATCGGATAAAATAGGTTTGATTAAGAGCGTTTTTATAAGTTATGAATCCGAATATTATTGTATTTTTAGCCGATTTGAAATGGTTTTGTCGACATAACTCGGTTCCTATTAGTTTTAAAGGGCTGGAAATGGTGTCATTGAAAGCGCAAGAAATTCTACGTCGATTAAGCTATATTTGGACCCGATCGGATGAAATCAGACCGATTTAGAGCGTTTTTAAATTTTATGAATCCGAATATTATTGTATTTTTAGCCGATTTGAAATCGTTTTTTCACCATTACTCGGCCGCTATTAGATTTAGAGGGCTGGAAATGGTCTCGATGGAAGCGCAAGGAAATTCTACGTCGATTAAGTTATATTTGGACCCGATCGGATGAAATCAAACCGATAAAGGGCGTTTTTAAATTTTATGAATCCGAATATTATTGTATTTTTAGCCGATTTGAAATTGTATTTTCAACATAACTCGGTTCCTATTTGATTTAGAGGGCTGGAAATGGTCTCATTGGAACCGCAAAGAAATTCTACGTCGATTTAGTTCTATTTGGACCCGATCGGATAAAATAGGACCAATTAAGAGCGATTTTATATGTTATGAATCCGAATATTATTGTATTTTTAGCCGATTTGAAATCGTTTTTTCGACATAACTCGGTTCCTTTTAGATGTAGAGGGATGGAAATGGTCTCGTTAGAAGCGCAAGAAAATTCTACGTCGATTAAGCTATATTTGGACCCGATCGGATGAAATCAAACCGATTTAGGGCGTTTTTAAATTTTATGAATCCGAATATTATTGTATTTTTAGCCGATTTGAAATTGTATTTTCAACATAACTCGGTTTCTATTTGATTTAGAGGGCTGGAAATGGTCTCATTGGAACCGCAAAGAAATTCTACGTCGATTTAGTTCTATTTGGACCCGATCGGATAAAATAGGACCAATTAAGAGCGATTTTATATGTTATGAATCCGAATATTATTGTATTTTTAGCCGATTTGAAATCGTTATTTCGACATAACTCGGTTCCTATTAGATTTAGAGGGAAGGAAATGGTCTCGATGGAAGCGCAAGGAAATTTTACGTCGATTAATCTCTATTTGGAACCGATCGGATAAAAAAAGGTTTGATTAAGAGCGTTTTTATAAGTTATGAATCCGAATATTATTGTATTTTTAGCCGATTTGAAATGGTTTTGTCGACATAACTCGGTTCCTATTAGTTTTAGAGGGCTGGAAATGGTGTCATTGAAAGCGCAAGAAATTCTACGTCGATTAAGCTATATTTGGACCCGATCGGATGAAATCAGACCGATTTAGAGCGTTTTTAAATTTTATGAATCCGAATATTATTGTATTTTTAGCCGATCTCAAATCGTTTTTTCACCATTACTCGGCCGCTATTAGATTTAGAGGGCTGGAAATGGTCTCATTGGAACCGCAAAGGAATTCTACGTCGATTTATCTCTATTTGGACCCGATCGGATAAAATAGGACCAATTAAGAGCGATTTTATATGTTATGAATCCGAATATTATTGTATTTTTAGCCGATTTGAAATCGTTTTTTCACCATTACTCGGCCGCTATTAGATTTAGAGGGCTGGAAATGGTCTCGATGGAAGCGCAAGGAAATTCTACGTCGATTAAGTTATATTTGGACCCGATCGGATGAAATCAAACCGATTTAGGGCGTTTTTAAATTTTATGAATCCGAATATTATTGTATTTTTAGCCGATTTGAAATTGTATTTTCAACATAACTCGGTTCCTATTTGATTTAGAGGGCTGGAAATGGTCTCATTGGAACCGCAAAGAAATTCTACGTCGATTTAGTTCTATTTGGACCCGATCGGATAAAATAGGACCAATTAAGAGCGATTTTATATGTTATGAATCCGAATATTATTGTATTTTTAGCCGATTTGAAATCGTTTTTTCGACATAACTCGGTTCCTTTTAGATGTAGAGGGATGGAAATGGTCTCGATAGAAGCGCAAGAAAATTCTACGTCGATCAAGCTCTATTTGGAACCGATCGGATAAAATAGGTTTGATTAAGAGCGTTTTTATAAGTTATGAATCCGAATACTATTGTATTTTTAGCCGATTTGAAATGGTTTTGTCGACATAACTCGGTTCCTATTAGTTTTAGAGGGCTGGAAATGGTGTCATTGAAAGCGCAAGAAATTCTACGTCGATTAAGCTATATTTGGACCCGATCGGATGAAATCAGACCGATTTAGAGCGTTTTTAAATTTTATGAATCCGAATATTATTGTATTTTTAGCCGTTTTGAAATCGTTTTTTCACCATTACTCGGCCGCTATTAGATTTAGAGGGCTGGAAATGGTCTCGATGGAAGCGCAAGGAAATTCTACGTCGATTAAGTTTTATTTGGACTAGATCGGATGAAATCGGACCAATTAAGAGCGATTTTATATGTTATGAATCCGAATATTATTGTATTTTTAGCCGATTTGAAATCGTTTTTTCACCATTACTCGGCCGCTATTAGATTTAGAGGGCTGGAAATGGTCTCGATCGAAGCGCAAGGAAATTCTACGTCGATTAAGTTATATTTGGACCCGATCGGATGAAATCAAACCGATTTAGGGCGTTTTTAAATTTTATGAATCCGAATATTATTGTATTTTTAGCCGATTTGAAATCGTTTTTTCACCATTACTCGGCCGCTATTAGATTTAGAGGGCTGGAAATGGTCTCGATGGAAGCGCAAGGAAATTCTACGTCGATTAAGTTTTATTTGGACTAGATCGGATGAAATCGGACCAATTAAGAGCGATTTTATATGTTATGAATCCGAATATTATTGTATTTTTAGCCGATTTGAAATCGTTTTTTCACCATTACTCGGCCGCTATTAGATTTAGAGGGCTGGAAATGGTCTCATTGGAACCGCAAAGGAATTCTACGTCGATTTATCTCTATTTGGACCCGATCGGATAAAATAGGACCAATTAAGAGCGATTTTGTATGTTATGAATCCGAATATTATTGTATTTTTAGCCGATTTGAAATCGTTTTTTCACCATTACTCGGCCGCTATTAGATTTAGAGGGCTGGAAATGGTCTCGATGGAAGCGCAAGGAAATTCTACGTCGATTAAGTTATATTTGGACCCGATCGGATGAAATCAAACCGATTTAGGGCGTTTTTAAATTTTATGAATCCGAATATTAATGTATTTTTAGCCGATTTGAAATCGTTTTTTCGACATCACTCGGTTCCTATTTGATTTAGTGGGCTGGAAATGGTTTCATTGGAACCGCAAAGAAATTCTACGTCGATTTATCTCTATTTGGACCCGATCGGATAAAATAGGACCAATTAAGAGCGATTTTATATGTTATGAATCCGAATATTATTGTATTTTTAGCCGATTTGAAATCGTTTTTTCGACATAACTCGGTTCCTATTAGATTTAGAGGGAAGGAAATGGTCTCGATGGAAGCGCAAGGAAATTTTACGTCGATTAATCTCTATTTGGAACCGATCGGATAAAATAGGTTTGATTAAGAGCGTTTTTATAAGTTATGAATCCGAATATTATTGTATTTTTAGCCGATTTGAAATGGTTTTGTCGACATAACTCGGTTCCTATTAGTTTTAAAGGGCTGGAAATGGTGTCATTGAAAGCGCAAGAAATTCTACGTCGATTAAGCTATATTTGGACCCGATCGGATGAAATCAGACCGATTTAGAGCGTTTTTAAATTTTATGAATCCGAATATTATTGTATTTTTAGCCGATTTGAAATCGTTTTTTCACCATTACTCGGCCGCTATTAGATTTAGAGGGCTGGAAATGGTCTCGATGGAAGCGCAAGGAAATTCTACGTCGATTAAGTTATATTTGGACCCGATCGGATGAAATCAAACCGATAAAGGGCGTTTTTAAATTTTATGAATCCGAATATTATTGTATTTTTAGCCGATTTGAAATTGTATTTTCAACATAACTCGGTTCCTATTTGATTTAGAGGGCTGGAAATGGTCTCATTGGAACCGCAAAGAAATTCTACGTCGATTTAGTTCTATTTGGACCCGATCGGATAAAATAGGACCAATTAAGAGCGATTTTATATGTTATGAATCCGAATATTATTGTATTTTTAGCCGATTTGAAATCGTTTTTTCGACATAACTCGGTTCCTTTTAGATGTAGAGGGATGGAAATGGTCTCGTTAGAAGCGCAAGAAAATTCTACGTCGATTAAGCTATATTTGGACCCGATCGGATGAAATCAAACCGATTTAGGGCGTTTTTAAATTTTATGAATCCGAATATTATTGTATTTTTAGCCGATTTGAAATTGTATTTTCAACATAACTCGGTTTCTATTTGATTTAGAGGGCTGGAAATGGTCTCATTGGAACCGCAAAGAAATTCTACGTCGATTTAGTTCTATTTGGACCCGATCGGATAAAATAGGACCAATTAAGAGCGATTTTATATGTTATGAATCCGAATATTATTGTATTTTTAGCCGATTTGAAATCGTTATTTCGACATAACTCGGTTCCTATTAGATTTAGAGGGAAGGAAATGGTCTCGATGGAAGCGCAAGGAAATTTTACGTCGATTAATCTCTATTTGGAACCGATCGGATAAAATAGGTTTGATTAAGAGCGTTTTTATAAGTTATGAATCCGAATATTATTGTATTTTTAGCCGATTTGAAATGGTTTTGTCGACATAACTCGGTTCCTATTAGTTTTAGAGGGCTGGAAATGGTGTCATTGAAAGCGCAAGAAATTCTACGTCGATTAAGCTATATTTGGACCCGATCGGATGAAATCAGACCGATTTAGAGCGTTTTTAAATTTTATGAATCCGAATATTATTGTATTTTTAGCCGATCTCAAATCGTTTTTTCACCATTACTCGGCCGCTATTAGATTTAGAGGGCTGGAAATGGTCTCGATGGAAGCGCAAGGAAATTTTACGTCGATTAAGCTCTGTTTGGAACCGATCGGATAAAATAGGTTTGATTAAGAGCGTTTTTATAAGTTATGAATCCGAATAGTATTGTATTTTTAGCCGATTTGAAATGGTTTTGTCGACATAACTCGGTTCCTATTAGTTTTAGAGGGCTGGAAATGGTCTCGTTGAAAGCGCAAGAAATTCTACGTCGATTAAGCTATATTTGGACCCGATCGGATGAAATCAGACCGATTTAGAGCGTTTTTAAATTTTATGAATCCGAATATTATTGTATTTTTAGCCGATCTCAAATCGTTTTTTCACCATTTCTCGGCCGCTATTAGATTTAGAGGGCTGGAAATGGTCTCGATGAAAGCGCAAGGAAATTCTACGTCGATTAAGCTATATTTGGACCCGATCGGATGAAATCAAACCGATTTAGGGCGTTTTTAAATTTTATGAATCCGAATATTATTGTATTTTTAGCCGATTTGAAATCGTTTTTTCGACATAACTCGGTTTCTATTAGATTTAGAGGGCTGGAAATGGTCTCGTTAGAAGCGCAAGGAAATTCTACGTCGATTAAGCTCTATTTGGACCCGATCGGATAAAATAGGTTTGATTAAGAGCGTTTTTATATGCTATGAATCCGAATATTATTGTATTTTTAGCCGATTTGAAATCTATTTTTCGACATAAGTCGGTTCCTATTTGATTTAGAGGGCTGGAAATGGTCTCGTTAGAAGCGCAAGGAAATTCTACATCGATTAAGTTTTATTTGGACTAGATCGGATGAAATCGGACCAATTAAGAGCGATTTTATATGTTATGAATCCGAATATTATTGTATTTTTAGCCGATTTGAAATCGTTTTTTCACCATTACTCGGCCGCTATTAGATTTAGAGGGCTGGAAATGGTCTCGATGGAAGCGCAAGGAAATTCTACGTCGATTTAGTTCTATTTGGACCCGATCGGATGAAATCAAACCGATTTAGGGCGTTTATAAATTTTATGAATCCGAATATTATTGTATTTTTAGCCGATTTGAAATCGTTTTTTCTACATAACTCGGTTTCTATTAGATTTAGAGGGAAGGAAATGGTCTCGATGGAAGCGCAAGGAAATTTTACGTCGATTAAGCTCTATTTGGAACCGATCGGATAAAATAGGTTTGATTAAGAGCGTTTTTATAAGTTATGAATCCGAATATTATTGTATTTTTAGCCGATTTGAAATGGTTTTGTCGACATAACTCGGTTCCTATTAGTTTTAGATGGCTGGAAATGGTGTCATTGAAAGCGCAAGAAATTCTACGTCAATTAAGCTATATTTAGACCCGATCGGATGAAATCAGACCGATTTAGAGCGTTTTTAAATATTATGAATCCGAATATTATTGTATTTTTAGCCGATTTGAAATGGTTTTGTCGACATAACTCGGTTCCTATTAGTTTTAGAGGGCTGGAAATGGTGTCATTGAAAGCGCAAGAAATTCTACGTCGATTAAGCTATATTTGGACCCGATCGGATAAAATAGGACCAATTAAGAGCGATTTTATATGTTATGAATCCGAATATTATTGTATTTTTAGCCGATTTGAAATCGTTTTTTCGACATAACTCGGTTCCTTTTAGATGTAGAGGGATGGAAATGGTCTCGTTAGAAGCGCAAGAAAATTCTACGTCGATCAAGCTCTATTTGGAACCGATCGGATAAAATAGGTTTGATTAAGAGCGTTTTTATAAGTTATGAATCCGAATACTATTGTATTTTTAGCCGATTTGAAATGGTTTTGTCGACATAACTCGGTTCCTATTAGTTTTAGAGGGCTGGAAATGGTGTCGTTGAAAGCACAAGAAATTCTACGTCGATTAAGCTATATTTGGACCCGATCGGATGAAATCAGACCGATTTAGAGCGTTTTTAAATTTTATGAATCCGAATATTATTGTATTTTTAGCCGTTTTGAAATCGTTTTTTCACCATTACTCGGCCGCTATTAGATTTAGAGGGCTGGAAATGGTCTCGATGGAAGCGCAAGGAAATTCTACGTCGATTAAGTTTTATTTGGACTAGATCGGATGAAATCGGACCAATTAAGAGCGATTTTATATGTTATGAATCCGAATATTATTGTATTTTTAGCCGATTTGAAATCGTTTTTTCACCATTACTCGGCCGCTATTAGATTTAGAGGGCTGGAAATGGTCTCGATCGAAGCGCAAGGAAATTCTACGTCGATTAAGTTATATTTGGACCCGATCGGATGAAATCAAACCGATTTAGGGCGTTTTTAAATTTTATGAATCCGAATATTATTGTATTTTTAGCCGATTTGAAATCGTTTTTTCACCATTACTCGGCCGCTATTAGATTTAGAGGGCTGGAAATGGTCTCGATGGAAGCGCAAGGAAATTCTACGTCGATTAAGTTTTATTTGGACTAGATCGGATGAAATCGGACCAATTAAGAGCGATTTTATATGTTATGAATCCGAATATTATTGTATTTTTAGCCGATTTGAAATCGTTTTTTCACCATTACTCGGCCGCTATTAGATTTAGAGGGCTGGAAATGGTCTCATTGGAACCGCAAAGGAATTCTACGTCGATTTATCTCTATTTGGACCCGATCGGATAAAATAGGACCAATTAAGAGCGATTTTGTATGTTATGAATCCGAATATTATTGTATTTTTAGCCGATTTGAAATCGTTTTTTCACCATTCCTCGGCCGCTATTAGATTTAGAGGGCTGGAAATGGTCTCGATGGAAGCGCAAGGAAATTCTACGTCGATTAAGTTATATTTGGACCCGATCGGATGAAATCAAACCGATTTAGGGCGTTTTTAAATTTTATGAATCCGAATATTAATGTATTTTTAGCCGATTTGAAATCGTTTTTTCGACATCACTCGGTTCCTATTTGATTTAGTGGGCTGGAAATGGTTTCATTGGAACCGCAAAGAAATTCTACGTCGATTTATCTCTATTTGGACCCGATCGGATAAAATAGGACCAATTAAGAGCGATTTTATATGTTATGAATCCGAATATTATTGTATTTTTAGCCGATTTGAAATCGTTTTTTCGACATAACTCGGTTCCTATTAGATTTAGAGGGAAGGAAATGGTCTCGATGGAAGCGCAAGGAAATTTTACGTCGATTAATCTCTATTTGGAACCGATCGGATAAAATAGGTTTGATTAAGAGCGTTTTTATAAGTTATGAATCCGAATATTATTGTATTTTTAGCCGATTTGAAATGGTTTTGTCGACATAACTCGGTTCCTATTAGTTTTAAAGGGCTGGAAATGGTGTCATTGAAAGCGCAAGAAATTCTACGTCGATTAAGCTATATTTGGACCCGATCGGATGAAATCAGACCGATTTAGAGCGTTTTTAAATTTTATGAATCCGAATATTATTGTATTTTTAGCCGATTTGAAATCGTTTTTTCACCATTACTCGGCCGCTATTAGATTTAGAGGGCTGGAAATGGTCTCGATGGAAGCGCAAGGAAATTCTACGTCGATTAAGTTATATTTGGACCCGATCGGATGAAATCAAACCGATAAAGGGCGTTTTTAAATTTTATGAATCCGAATATTATTGTATTTTTAGCCGATTTGAAATTGTATTTTCAACATAACTCGGTTCCTATTTGATTTAGAGGGCTGGAAATGGTCTCATTGGAACCGCAAAGAAATTCTACGTCGATTTAGTTCTATTTGGACCCGATCGGATAAAATAGGACCAATTAAGAGCGATTTTATATGTTATGAATCCGAATATTATTGTATTTTTAGCCGATTTGAAATCGTTTTTTCGACATAACTCGGTTCCTTTTAGATGTAGAGGGATGGAAATGGTCTCGTTAGAAGCGCAAGAAAATTCTACGTCGATTAAGCTATATTTGGACCCGATCGGATGAAATCAAACCGATTTAGGGCGTTTTTAAATTTTATGAATCCGAATATTATTGTATTTTTAGCCGATTTGAAATTGTATTTTCAACATAACTCGGTTTCTATTTGATTTAGAGGGCTGGAAATGGTCTCATTGGAACCGCAAAGAAATTCTACGTCGATTTAGTTCTATTTGGACCCGATCGGATAAAATAGGACCAATTAAGAGCGATTTTATATGTTATGAATCCGAATATTATTGTATTTTTAGCCGATTTGAAATCGTTATTTCGACATAACTCGGTTCCTATTAGATTTAGAGGGAAGGAAATGGTCTCGATGGAAGCGCAAGGAAATTTTACGTCGATTAATCTCTATTTGGAACCGATCGGATAAAAAAAGGTTTGATTAAGAGCGTTTTTATAAGTTATGAATCCGAATATTATTGTATTTTTAGCCGATTTGAAATGGTTTTGTCGACATAACTCGGTTCCTATTAGTTTTAGAGGGCTGGAAATGGTGTCATTGAAAGCGCAAGAAATTCTACGTCGATTAAGCTATATTTGGACCCGATCGGATGAAATCAGACCGATTTAGAGCGTTTTTAAATTTTATGAATCCGAATATTATTGTATTTTTAGCCGATCTCAAATCGTTTTTTCACCATTACTCGGCCGCTATTAGATTTAGAGGGCTGGAAATGGTCTCATTGGAACCGCAAAGGAATTCTACGTCGATTTATCTCTATTTGGACCCGATCGGATAAAATAGGACCAATTAAGAGCGATTTTATATGTTATGAATCCGAATATTATTGTATTTTTAGCCGATTTGAAATCGTTTTTTCACCATTACTCGGCCGCTATTAGATTTAGAGGGCTGGAAATGGTCTCGATGGAAGCGCAAGGAAATTCTACGTCGATTAAGTTATATTTGGACCCGATCGGATGAAATCAAACCGATTTAGGGCGTTTTTAAATTTTATGAATCCGAATATTATTGTATTTTTAGCCGATTTGAAATTGTATTTTCAACATAACTCGGTTCCTATTTGATTTAGAGGGCTGGAAATGGTCTCATTGGAACCGCAAAGAAATTCTACGTCGATTTAGTTCTATTTGGACCCGATCGGATAAAATAGGACCAATTAAGAGCGATTTTATATGTTATGAATCCGAATATTATTGTATTTTTAGCCGATTTGAAATCGTTTTTTCGACATAACTCGGTTCCTTTTAGATGTAGAGGGATGGAAATGGTCTCGATAGAAGCGCAAGAAAATTCTACGTCGATCAAGCTCTATTTGGAACCGATCGGATAAAATAGGTTTGATTAAGAGCGTTTTTATAAGTTATGAATCCGAATACTATTGTATTTTTAGCCGATTTGAAATGGTTTTGTCGACATAACTCGGTTCCTATTAGTTTTAGAGGGCTGGAAATGGTGTCATTGAAAGCGCAAGAAATTCTACGTCGATTAAGCTATATTTGGACCCGATCGGATGAAATCAGACCGATTTAGAGCGTTTTTAAATTTTATGAATCCGAATATTATTGTATTTTTAGCCGTTTTGAAATCGTTTTTTCACCATTACTCGGCCGCTATTAGATTTAGAGGGCTGGAAATGGTCTCGATGGAAGCGCAAGGAAATTCTACGTCGATTAAGTTTTATTTGGACTAGATCGGATGAAATCGGACCAATTAAGAGCGATTTTATATGTTATGAATCCGAATATTATTGTATTTTTAGCCGATTTGAAATCGTTTTTTCACCATTACTCGGCCGCTATTAGATTTAGAGGGCTGGAAATGGTCTCGATCGAAGCGCAAGGAAATTCTACGTCGATTAAGTTATATTTGGACCCGATCGGATGAAATCAAACCGATTTAGGGCGTTTTTAAATTTTATGAATCCGAATATTATTGTATTTTTAGCCGATTTGAAATCGTTTTTTCACCATTACTCGGCCGCTATTAGATTTAGAGGGCTGGAAATGGTCTCGATGGAAGCGCAAGGAAATTCTACGTCGATTAAGTTTTATTTGGACTAGATCGGATGAAATCGGACCAATTAAGAGCGATTTTATATGTTATGAATCCGAATATTATTGTATTTTTAGCCGATTTGAAATCGTTTTTTCACCATTACTCGGCCGCTATTAGATTTAGAGGGCTGGAAATGGTCTCATTGGAACCGCAAAGGAATTCTACGTCGATTTATCTCTATTTGGACCCGATCGGATAAAATAGGACCAATTAAGAGCGATTTTGTATGTTATGAATCCGAATATTATTGTATTTTTAGCCGATTTGAAATCGTTTTTTCACCATTACTCGGCCGCTATTAGATTTAGAGGGCTGGAAATGGTCTCGATGGAAGCGCAAGGAAATTCTACGTCGATTAAGTTATATTTGGACCCGATCGGATGAAATCAAACCGATTTAGGGCGTTTTTAAATTTTATGAATCCGAATATTAATGTATTTTTAGCCGATTTGAAATCGTTTTTTCGACATCACTCGGTTCCTATTTGATTTAGTGGGCTGGAAATGGTTTCATTGGAACCGCAAAGAAATTCTACGTCGATTTATCTCTATTTGGACCCGATCGGATAAAATAGGACCAATTAAGAGCGATTTTATATGTTATGAATCCGAATATTATTGTATTTTTAGCCGATTTGAAATCGTTTTTTCGACATAACTCGGTTCCTATTAGATTTAGAGGGAAGGAAATGGTCTCGATGGAAGCGCAAGGAAATTTTACGTCGATTAATCTCTATTTGGAACCGATCGGATAAAATAGGTTTGATTAAGAGCGTTTTTATAAGTTATGAATCCGAATATTATTGTATTTTTAGCCGATTTGAAATGGTTTTGTCGACATAACTCGGTTCCTATTAGTTTTAAAGGGCTGGAAATGGTGTCATTGAAAGCGCAAGAAATTCTACGTCGATTAAGCTATATTTGGACCCGATCGGATGAAATCAGACCGATTTAGAGCGTTTTTAAATTTTATGAATCCGAATATTATTGTATTTTTAGCCGATTTGAAATCGTTTTTTCACCATTACTCGGCCGCTATTAGATTTAGAGGGCTGGAAATGGTCTCGATGGAAGCGCAAGGAAATTCTACGTCGATTAAGTTATATTTGGACCCGATCGGATGAAATCAAACCGATAAAGGGCGTTTTTAAATTTTATGAATCCGAATATTATTGTATTTTTAGCCGATTTGAAATTGTATTTTCAACATAACTCGGTTCCTATTTGATTTAGAGGGCTGGAAATGGTCTCATTGGAACCGCAAAGAAATTCTACGTCGATTTAGTTCTATTTGGACCCGATCGGATAAAATAGGACCAATTAAGAGCGATTTTATATGTTATGAATCCGAATATTATTGTATTTTTAGCCGATTTGAAATCGTTTTTTCGACATAACTCGGTTCCTTTTAGATGTAGAGGGATGGAAATGGTCTCGTTAGAAGCGCAAGAAAATTCTACGTCGATTAAGCTATATTTGGACCCGATCGGATGAAATCAAACCGATTTAGGGCGTTTTTAAATTTTATGAATCCGAATATTATTGTATTTTTAGCCGATTTGAAATTGTATTTTCAACATAACTCGGTTTCTATTTGATTTAGAGGGCTGGAAATGGTCTCATTGGAACCGCAAAGAAATTCTACGTCGATTTAGTTCTATTTGGACCCGATCGGATAAAATAGGACCAATTAAGAGCGATTTTATATGTTATGAATCCGAATATTATTGTATTTTTAGCCGATTTGAAATCGTTATTTCGACATAACTCGGTTCCTATTAGATTTAGAGGGAAGGAAATGGTCTCGATGGAAGCGCAAGGAAATTTTACGTCGATTAATCTCTATTTGGAACCGATCGGATAAAATAGGTTTGATTAAGAGCGTTTTTATAAGTTATGAATCCGAATATTATTGTATTTTTAGCCGATTTGAAATGGTTTTGTCGACATAACTCGGTTCCTATTAGTTTTAGAGGGCTGGAAATGGTGTCATTGAAAGCGCAAGAAATTCTACGTCGATTAAGCTATATTTGGACCCGATCGGATGAAATCAGACCGATTTAGAGCGTTTTTAAATTTTATGAATCCGAATATTATTGTATTTTTAGCCGATCTCAAATCGTTTTTTCACCATTACTCGGCCGCTATTAGATTTAGAGGGCTGGAAATGGTCTCATTGGAACCGCAAAGGAATTCTACGTCGATTTATCTCTATTTGGACCCGATCGGATAAAATAGGACCAATTAAGAGCGATTTTATATGTTATGAATCCGAATATTATTGTATTTTTAGCCGATTTGAAATCGTTTTTTCACCATTACTCGGCCGCTATTAGATTTAGAGGGCTGGAAATGGTCTCGATGGAAGCGCAAGGAAATTCTACGTCGATTAAGTTATATTTGGACCCGATCGGATGAAATCAAACCGATTTAGGGCGTTTTTAAATTTTATGAATCCGAATATTATTGTATTTTTAGCCGATTTGAAATTGTATTTTCAACATAACTCGGTTCCTATTTGATTTAGAGGGCTGGAAATGGTCTCATTGGAACCGCAAAGAAATTCTACGTCGATTTAGTTCTATTTGGACCCGATCGGATAAAATAGGACCAATTAAGAGCGATTTTATATGTTATGAATCCGAATATTATTGTATTTTTAGCCGATTTGAAATCGTTTTTTCGACATAACTCGGTTCCTTTTAGATGTAGAGGGATGGAAATGGTCTCGATAGAAGCGCAAGAAAATTCTACGTCGATCAAGCTCTATTTGGAACCGATCGGATAAAATAGGTTTGATTAAGAGCGTTTTTATAAGTTATGAATCCGAATACTATTGTATTTTTAGCCGATTTGAAATGGTTTTGTCGACATAACTCGGTTCCTATTAGTTTTAGAGGGCTGGAAATGGTGTCATTGAAAGCGCAAGAAATTCTACGTCGATTAAGCTATATTTGGACCCGATCGGATGAAATCAGACCGATTAAGAGCGTTTTTAAATTTTATGAATCCGAATATTATTGTATTTTTAGCCGATCTCAAATGGTTTTTTAACCATTTCTCGGCCGCTATTAGATTTAGAGGGCTGGAAATGGTCTCGATGGAAGCGCAAGGAAATTCTACGTCGATTAAGCTCTATTTGGAACCGATCGGATAAAATAGGTTTGATTAAGAGCGTTTTTATAAGTTATGAATCCGAATATTATTGTATTTTTAGCCGATTTGAAATGGTTTTGTCGACATAACTCGGTTCCTATTAGTTTTAGAGGGCTGGAAATGGTGTCATTGAAAGCGCAAGAAATTCTACGTCGATTAAGCTATATTTGGACCCGATCGGATGAAATCAGACCGATTTAGAGCGTTTTTAAATTTTATGAATCCGAATATTATTGTATTTTTAGCCGATTTGAAATCGTTTTTTCACCATTACTCGGCCGCTATTAGATTTAGAGTGCTGGAAATGGTCTCGATGGAAGCGCAAGGAAATTCTACGTCGATTAAGTTTTATTTGGACTAGATCGGATGAAATCGGACCAATTAAGAGCGATTTTATATGTTATGAATCCGAATATTATTGTATTTTTAGCCGATTTGAAATCGTTTTTTCACCATTACTCGGCCGCTATTAGATTTAGAGGGCTGGAAATGGTCTCGATGGAAGCGCAAGGAAATTCTACGTCGATTAAGTTATATTTGGACCCGATCGGATGAAACCAAACCGATTTAGGGCGTTTTTAAATTTTATGAATCCGAAAATTATTGTATTTTTAGCCGATTTGAAATCGTTTATTCGACATAACTCGGTTCCTATTTGATTTAGAGGGCTGGAAATGGTCTCGATGGAAGCGCAAGGAAATTCTACGTCGATTAAGCTATATTTGGACCCGATCGGATGAAATCAAACCGATTAAGGGCGTTTTTAAATTTTATGAATCCGAATATTATTGTATTTTTAGCCGATTTGAAATTGTATTTTCAACATAACTCGGTTCCTATTTGATTTAGAGGGCTGGAAATGGTCTCATTGGAACCGCAAAGAAATTCTACGTCGATTTAGTTCTATTTGGACCCGATCGGATAAAATAGGACCAATTAAGAGCGATTTTATATGTTATGAATCCGAATATTATTGTATTTTTAGCCGATTTGAAATCGTTTTTTCGACATAACTCGGTTCCTTTTAGATGTAGAGGGATGGAAATGGTCTCGTTAGAAGCGCAAGAAAATTCTACGTCGATCAAGCTCTATTTGGAACCGATCGGATAAAATAGGTTTGATTAAGAGCGTTTTTATAAGTTATGAATCCGAATACTATTGTATTTTTAGCCGATTTGAAATGGTTTTGTCGACATAACTCGGTTCCTATTAGTTTTAGAGGGCTGGAAATGGTGTCATTGAAAGCGCAAGAAATTCTACGTCGATTAAGCTATATTTGGACCCGATCGGATGAAATCAGACCGATTAAGAGCGTTTTTAAATTTTATGAATCCGAATATTATTGTATTTTTAGCCGATCTCAAATGGTTTTTTAACCATTTCTCGGCCGCTATTAGATTTAGAGGGCTGGAAATGGTCTCGATGGAAGCGCAAGGAAATTTTACGTCGATTAAGCTCTATTTGGAACCGATCGGATAAAATAGGTTTGATTAAGAGCGTTTTTATAAGTTATGAATCCGAATATTATTGTATTTTTAGCCGATTTGAAATGGTTTTGTCGACATAACTCGGTTCCTATTAGTTTTAGAGGGCTGGAAATGGTGTCATTGAAAGCGCAAGAAATTCTACGTCGATTAAGCTATATTTGGACCCGATCGGATGAAATCAGACCGATTTAGAGCGTTTTTAAATTTTATGAATCCGAATATTATTGTATTTTTAGCCGATTTGAAATCGTTTTTTCACTATTACTCGGCCGCTATTAGATTTAGAGGGCTGGAAATGGTCTCGATGGAAGCGCAAGGAAATTCTACGTCGATTAAGTTTTATTTGGACTAGATCGGATGAAATCGGACCAATTAAGAGCGATTTTATATGTTATGAATCCGAATATTATTGTATTTTTAGCCGATTTGAAATCGTTTTTTCACCATTACTCGGCCGCTATTAGATTTAGAGGGCTGGAAATGGTCTCATTGGAACCGCAAAGGAATTCTACGTCGATTTATCTCTATTTGGACCCGATCGGATAAAATAGGACCAATTAAGAGCGATTTTGTATGTTATGAATCCGAATATTATTGTATTTTTAGCCGATTTGAAATCGTTTTTTCACCATTACTCGGCCGCTATTAGATTTAGAGGGCTGGAAATGGTCTCGATGGAAGCGCAAGGAAATTCTACGTCGATTAAGTTATATTTGGACCCGATCGGATGAAATCAAACCGATTTAGGGCGTTTTTAAATTTTATGAATCCGAATATTAATGTATTTTTAGCCGATTTGAAATGGTTTTTTCGACATCACTCGGTTCCTATTTGATTTAGTGGGCTGGAAATGGTCTCATTGGAACCGCAAAGAAATTCTACGTCGATTTATCTCTATTTGGACCCGATCGGATAAAATAGGACCAATTAAGAGCGATTTTATATGTTATGAATCCGAATATTATTGTATTTTTAGCCGATTTGAAATCGTTTTTTCGACATAACTCGGTTCCTATTAGATTTAGAGGGAAGGAAATGGTCTCGATGGAAGCGCAAGGAAATTTTACGTCGATTAATCTCTATTTGGAACCGATCGGATAAAATAGGTTTGATTAAGAGCGTTTTTATAAGTTATGAATCCGAATATTATTGTATTTTTAGCCGATTTGAAATGGTTTTGTCGACATAACTCGGTTCCTATTAGTTTTAAAGGGCTGGAAATGGTGTCATTGAAAGCGCAAGAAATTCTACGTCGATTAAGCTATATTTGGACCCGATCGGATGAAATCAGACCGATTTAGAGCGTTTTTAAATTTTATGAATCCGAATATTATTGTATTTTTAGCCGATTTGAAATCGTTTTTTCACCATTACTCGGCCGCTATTAGATTTAGAGGGCTGGAAATGGTCTCGATGGAAGCGCAAGGAAATTCTACGTCGATTAAGTTATATTTGGACCCGATCGGATGAAATCAAACCGATAAAGGGCGTTTTTAAATTTTATGAATCCGAATATTATTGTATTTTTAGCCGATTTGAAATTGTATTTTCAACATAACTCGGTTCCTATTTGATTTAGAGGGCTGGAAATGGTCTCATTGGAACCGCAAAGAAATTCTACGTCGATTTAGTTCTATTTGGACCCGATCGGATAAAATAGGACCAATTAAGAGCGATTTTATATGTTATGAATCCGAATATTATTGTATTTTTAGCCGATTTGAAATCGTTTTTTCGACATAACTCGGTTCCTTTTAGATGTAGAGGGATGGAAATGGTCTCGTTAGAAGCGCAAGAAAATTCTACGTCGATTAAGCTATATTTGGACCCGATCGGATGAAATCAAACCGATTTAGGGCGTTTTTAAATTTTATGAATCCGAATATTATTGTATTTTTAGCCGATTTGAAATTGTATTTTCAACATAACTCGGTTTCTATTAGATTTAGAGGGCTGGAAATGGTCTCATTGGAACCGCAAAGAAATTCTACGTCGATTTAGTTCTATTTGGACCCGATCGGATAAAATAGGACCAATTAAGAGCGATTTTATATGTTATGAATCCGAATATTATTGTATTTTTAGCCGATTTGAAATCGTTATTTCGACATAACTCGGTTCCTATTAGATTTAGAGGGAAGGAAATGGTCTCGATGGAAGCGCAAGGAAATTTTACGTCGATTAATCTCTATTTGGAACCGATCGGATAAAATAGGTTTGATTAAGAGCGTTTTTATAAGTTATGAATCCGAATATTATTGTATTTTTAGCCGATTTGAAATGGTTTTGTCGACATAACTCGGTTCCTATTAGTTTTAGAGGGCTGGAAATGGTGTCATTGAAAGCGCAAGAAATTCTACGTCGATTAAGCTATATTTGGACCCGATCGGATGAAATCAGACCGATTTAGAGCGTTTTTAAATTTTATGAATCCGAATATTATTGTATTTTTAGCCGATCTCAAATCGTTTTTTCACCATTACTCGGCCGCTATTAGATTTAGAGGGCTGGAAATGGTCTCATTGGAACCGCAAAGGAATTCTACGTCGATTTATCTCTATTTGGACCCGATCGGATAAAATAGGACCAATTAAGAGCGATTTTATATGTTATGAATCCGAATATTATTGTATTTTTAGCCGATTTGAAATCGTTTTTTCACCATTACTCGGCCGCTATTAGATTTAGAGGGCTGGAAATGGTCTCGATGGAAGCGCAAGGAAATTCTACGTCGATTAAGTTATATTTGGACCCGATCGGATGAAATCAAACCGATTTAGGGCGTTTTTAAATTTTATGAATCCGAATATTATTGTATTTTTAGCCGATTTGAAATTGTATTTTCAACATAACTCGGTTCCTATTTGATTTAGAGGGCTGGAAATGGTCTCATTGGAACCGCAAAGAAATTCTACGTCGATTTAGTTCTATTTGGACCCGATCGGATAAAATAGGACCAATTAAGAGCGATTTTATATGTTATGAATCCGAATATTATTGTATTTTTAGCCGATTTGAAATCGTTTTTTCGACATAACTCGGTTCCTTTTAGATGTAGAGGGATGGAAATGGTCTCGATAGAAGCGCAAGAAAATTCTACGTCGATCAAGCTCTATTTGGAACCGATCGGATAAAATAGGTTTGATTAAGAGCGTTTTTATAAGTTATGAATCCGAATACTATTGTATTTTTAGCCGATTTGAAATGGTTTTGTCGACATAACTCGGTTCCTATTAGTTTTAGAGGGCTGGAAATGGTGTCATTGAAAGCGCAAGAAATTCTACGTCGATTAAGCTATATTTGGACCCGATCGGATGAAATCAGACCGATTAAGAGCGTTTTTAAATTTTATGAATCCGAATATTATTGTATTTTTAGCCGATCTCAAATGGTTTTTTAACCATTTCTCGGCCGCTATTAGATTTAGAGGGCTGGAAATGGTCTCGATGGAAGCGCAAGGAAATTCTACGTCGATTAAGCTCTATTTGGAACCGATCGGATAAAATAGGTTTGATTAAGAGCGTTTTTATAAGTTATGAATCCGAATATTATTGTATTTTTAGCCGATTTGAAATGGTTTTGTCGACATAACTCGGTTCCTATTAGTTTTAGAGGGCTGGAAATGGTGTCATTGAAAGCGCAAGAAATTCTACGTCGATTAAGCTATATTTGGACCCGATCGGATGAAATCAGACCGATTTAGAGCGTTTTTAAATTTTATGAATCCGAATATTATTGTATTTTTAGCCGATTTGAAATCGTTTTTTCACCATTACTCGGCCGCTATTAGATTTAGAGGGCTGGAAATGGTCTCGATGGAAGCGCAAGGAAATTCTACGTCGATTAAGTTTTATTTGGACTAGATCGGATGAAATCGGACCAATTAAGAGCGATTTTATATGTTATGAATCCGAATATTATTGTATTTTTAGCCGATTTGAAATCGTTTTTTCACCATTACTCGGCCGCTATTAGATTTAGAGGGCTGGAAATGGTCTCGATGGAAGCGCAAGGAAATTCTACGTCGATTAAGTTATATTTGGACCCGATCGGATGAAATCAAACCGATTTAGGGCGTTTTTAAATTTTATGAATCCGAAAATTATTGTATTTTTAGCCGATTTGAAATCGTTTATTCGACATAACTCGGTTCCTATTTGATTTAGAGGGCTGGAAATGGTCTCGATGGAAGCGCAAGGAAATTCTACGTCGATTAAGCTATATTTGGACCCGATCGGATGAAATCAAACCGATTAAGGGCGTTTTTAAATTTTATGAATCCGAATATTATTGTATTTTTAGCCGATTTGAAATTGTATTTTCAACATAACTCGGTTCCTATTTGATTTAGAGGGCTGGAAATGGTCTCATTGGAACCGCAAAGAAATTCTACGTCGATTTAGTTCTATTTGGACCCGATCGGATAAAATAGGACCAATTAAGAGCGATTTTATATGTTATGAATCCGAATATTATTGTATTTTTAGCCGATTTGAAATCGTTTTTTCGACATAACTCGGTTCCTTTTAGATGTAGAGGGATGGAAATGGTCTCGTTAGAAGCGCAAGAAAATTCTACGTCGATCAAGCTCTATTTGGAACCGATCGGATAAAATAGGTTTGATTAAGAGCGTTTTTATAAGTTATGAATCCGAATACTATTGTATTTTTAGCCGATTTGAAATGGTTTTGTCGACATAACTCGGTTCCTATTAGTTTTAGAGGGCTGGAAATGGTGTCATTGAAAGCGCAAGAAATTCTACGTCGATTAAGCTATATTTGGACCCGATCGGATGAAATCAGACCGATTAAGAGCGTTTTTAAATTTTATGAATCCGAATATTATTGTATTTTTAGCCGATCTCAAATGGTTTTTTAACCATTTCTCGGCCGCTATTAGATTTAGAGGGCTGGAAATGGTCTCGATGGAAGCGCAAGGAAATTTTACGTCGATTAAGCTCTATTTGGAACCGATCGGATAAAATAGGTTTGATTAAGAGCGTTTTTATAAGTTATGAATCCGAATATTATTGTATTTTTAGCCGATTTGAAATGGTTTTGTCGACATAACTCGGTTCCTATTAGTTTTAGAGGGCTGGAAATGGTGTCATTGAAAGCGCAAGAAATTCTACGTCGATTAAGCTATATTTGGACCCGATCGGATGAAATCAGACCGATTTAGAGCGTTTTTAAATTTTATGAATCCGAATATTATTGTATTTTTAGCCGATTTGAAATCGTTTTTTCACCATTACTCGGCCGCTATTAGATTTAGAGGGCTGGAAATGGTCTCGATGGAAGCGCAAGGAAATTCTACGTCGATTAAGTTTTATTTGGACTAGATCGGATGAAATCGGACCAATTAAGAGCGATTTTATATGTTATGAATCCGAATATTATTGTATTTTTAGCCGATTTGAAATCGTTTTTTCACCATTACTCGGCCGCTATTAGATTTAGAGGGCTGGAAATGGTCTCATTGGAACCGCAAAGGAATTCTACGTCGATTTATCTCTATTTGGACCCGATCGGATAAAATAGGACCAATTAAGAGCGATTTTGTATGTTATGAATCCGAATATTATTGTATTTTTAGCCGATTTGAAATCGTTTTTTCACCATTACTCGGCCGCTATTAGATTTAGAGGGCTGGAAATGGTCTCGATGGAAGCGCAAGGAAATTCTACGTCGATTAAGTTATATTTGGACCCGATCGGATGAAATCAAACCGATTTAGGGTGTTTTTAAATTTTATGAATCCGAATATTATTGTATTTTTAGCCGATTTGAAATCGTTTTTTCGACATCACTCGGTTCCTATTTGATTTAGTGGGCTGGAAATGGTCTCATTGGAACCGCAAAGAAATTCTACGTCGATTTATCTCTATTTGGACCCGATCGGATAAAATAGGACCAATTAAGAGCGATTTTATATGTTATGAATCCGAATATTATTGTATTTTTAGCCGATTTGAAATCGTTTTTTCGACATAACTCGGTTCTTATTAGATTTAGAGGGAAGGAAATGGTCTCGATGGAAGCGCAAGGAAATTTTACGTCGATTAAGCTCTATTTGGAACCGATCGGATAAAATAGGTTTGATTAAGAGCGTTTTTATAAGTTATGAATCCGAATATTATTGTATTTTTAGCCGATTTGAAATGGTTTTGTCGACATAACTCAATTCCTATTAGTTTTAGAGGGCTGGAAATGGTGTCATTGAAAGCGCAAGAAATTCTACGTCGATTAAGCTATATTTGGACCCGATCGGATGAAATCAGACCGATTTAGAGCGTTTTTAAATTTTATGAATCCGAATATTATTGTATTTTTAGCCGATTTGAAATCGTTTTTTCACCATTACTCGGCCGCTATTAGATTTAGAGGGCTGGAAATGGTCTCGATGGAAGCGCAAGGAAATTCTACGTCGATTAAGTTTTATTTGGACTAGATCGGATGAAATCGGACCAATTAAGAGCGATTTTATATGTTATGAATCCGAATATTATTGTATTTTTAGCCGATTTGAAATCGTTTTTTCACCATTACTCGGCCGCTATTAGATTTAGAGGGCTGGAAATGGTCTCATTGGAACCGCAAAGGAATTCTACGTCGATTTATCTCTATTTGGACCCGATCGGATAAAATAGGACCAATTAAGAGCGATTTTGTATGTTATGAATCCGAATATTATTGTATTTTTAGCCGATTTGAAATCGTTTTTTCACCATTACTCGGCCGCTATTAGATTTAGAGGGCTGGAAATGGTCTCGATGGAAGCGCAAGGAAATTCTACGTCGATTAAGTTATATTTGGACCCGATCGGATGAAATCAAACCGATTTAGGGTGTTTTTAAATTTTATGAATCCGAATATTATTGTATTTTTAGCCGATTTGAAATCGTTTTTTCGACATCACTCGGTTCCTATTTGATTTAGTGGGCTGGAAATGGTCTCATTGGAACCGCAAAGAAATTCTACGTCGATTTATCTCTATTTGGACCCGATCGGATAAAATAGGACCAATTAAGAGCGATTTTATATGTTATGAATCCGAATATTATTGTATTTTTAGCCGATTTGAAATCGTTTTTTCGACATAACTCGGTTCTTATTAGATTTAGAGGGAAGGAAATGGTCTCGATGGAAGCGCAAGGAAATTTTACGTCGATTAAGCTCTATTTGGAACCGATCGGATAAAATAGGTTTGATTAAGAGCGTTTTTATAAGTTATGAATCCGAATATTATTGTATTTTTAGCCGATTTGAAATGGTTTTGTCGACATAACTCAATTCCTATTAGTTTTAGAGGGCTGGAAATGGTGTCATTGAAAGCGCAAGAAATTCTACGTCGATTAAGCTATATTTGGACCCGATCGGATGAAATCAGACCGATTTAGAGCGTTTTTAAATTTTATGAATCCGAATATTATTGTATTTTTAGCCGATTTGAAATCGTTTTTTCACCATTACTCGGCCGCTATTAGATTTAGAGGGCTGGAATTGGTCTCGATGGAAGCGCAAGGAAATTCTACGTCGATTAAGTTATATTTGGACCCGATCGGATGAAATCAAACCGATAAAGGGCGTTTTTAAATTTTATGAATCCGAATATTATTGTATTTTTAGCCGATTTGAAATTGTATTTTCAACATAACTCGGTTCCTATTTGATTTAGAGGGCTGGAAATGGTCTCATTGGAACCGCAAAGAAATTCTACGTCGATTTAGTTCTATTTGGACCCGATCGGATAAAATAGGACCAATTAAGAGCGTTTTTATAAGTTATGAATCCGAATACTATTGTATTTTTAGCCGATTTGAAATGGTTTTGTCGACATAACTCGGTTCCTATTAGTTTTAGAGGGCTGGAAATGGTGTCATTGAAAGCGCAAGAAATTCTACGTCGATTAAGCTATATTTGGACCCGATCGGATGAAATCAGACCGATTTAGAGCGTTTTTAAATTTTATGAATCCGAATATTATTGTATTTTTAGCCGATTTGAAACCGTTTTTTCACCATTACTCGGCCGCTATTAGATTTAGAGGGCTGGAAATGGTCTCGATGGAAGCGCAAGGAAATTCTACGTCGATTAAGTTTTATTTGGACTAGATCGGATGAAATCGGACCAATTAAGAGCGATTTTATATGTTATGAATCCGAATATTATTGTATTTTTAGCCGATTTGAAATCGTTTTTTCACCATTACTCGGCCGCTATTAGATTTAGAGGGCTGGAAATGGTCTCGATCGAAGCGCAAGGAAATTCTACGTCGATTAAGTTATATTTGGACCCGATCGGATGAAATCAAACCGATTTAGGGCGTTTTTAAATTTTATGAATCCGAATATTATTGTATTTTTAGCCGATTTGAAATCGTTTTTTCACCATTACTCGGCCGCTATTAGATTTAGAGGGCTGGAAATGGTCTCGATGGAAGCGCAAGGAAATTCTACGTCGATTAAGTTATATTTGGACCCGATCGGATGAAATCAAACCGATTTAGGGCGTTTTTAAATTTTATGAATCCGAATATTAATGTATTTTTAGCCGATATGAAATCGTTTTTTCGACATCACTCGGTTCCTATTTGATTTAGTGGGCTGGAAATGGTCTCATTGGAACCGCAAAGAAATTCTACGTCGATTTATCTCTATTTGGACCCGATCGGATAAAATAGGACCAATTAAGAGCGATTTTATATGTTATGAATCCGAATATTATTGTATTTTTAGCCGATTTGAAATCGTTTTTTCGACATAACTCGGTTCCTATTAGATTTAGAGGGAAGGAAATGGTCTCGATGGAAGCGCAAGGAAATTTTACGTCGATTAATCTCTATTTGGAACCGATCGGATAAAATAGGTTTGATTAAGAGCGTTTTTATAAGTTATGAATCCGAATATTATTGTATTTTTAGCCGATTTGAAATGGTTTTGTCGACATAACTCGGTTCCTATTAGTTTTAAAGGGCTGGAAATGGTGTCATTGAAAGCGCAAGAAATTCTACGTCGATTAAGCTATATTTGGACCCGATCGGATGAAATCAGACCGATTTAGAGCGTTTTTAAATTTTATGAATCCGAATATTATTGTATTTTTAGCCGATTTGAAATCGTTTTTTCACCATTACTCGGCCGCTATTAGATTTAGAGGGCTGGAAATGGTCTCATTGGAACCGCAAAGGAATTCTACGTCGATTTATCTCTATTTGGACCCGATCGGAT